>VWPU01017940.1:0-49778 GCA_013398955.1 Callaeas wilsoni
CGGGCAGTGCTGGGGGCTGCAGCCATGCTCCGTAGATGGATTTCTTTTCTTAAATTATGCTTTAATTTCCTCTCCTTCTGGTCCCACCGCCTGTGTTTTAATGAGCTCGCTCCCCCAGCATATCAAACACGGCTGATCCCTGGTGCTCCCTGTTTGCAATTCCCAGTGGCTCCCAAGCAAGAATTGTGCTGTTTAATTTTGCCAGACTTCCAGTTTACTCTGAAGCCCGAAAAAAAACCACACAGGCGCGAGGCCCATATTTCTCCCGGCCTATTGATAGAGCGTGATAGGTATTAAATTCTATAATTCTTTCACTGGCCTTTAAGCAGCCTGGGTGTTAATATTTAATGATGAAGGATGCTGGTAATCAGCCCCGTATCCCAAGTGTCTGGATGCTTTATGATCTTGCCTTTGGGAGCCTAATTGTGAACCCAGCCTGCCACAGCTTCCCACCCCAACTTAATAAACTTTGCCGTTGCTGCCCAGCACATCATCTGTCTCCGGGCAGGATCCAGCTCCAAGAGGAAGGATGGGAATGGGGACGGTGACGAGGGAGAGCCCAGCTCGGGACTGGGGGTCTGGCACGGCTTTGGGGCACAGGGGTCTGCAGGAGGCACCACCAACCCAAACAGTGCTGGCCACGTCCTCCCCAAACCAGCCAGGCTTGGGGGCTGCCTCTGCCACCTCCTGCCTGTCCCACCTTCCTGGGGGGACATTTCTTTCATCCTCAGGGGTCTCCACATTCCAGCCCTGCTCCTGGGGAAACGCTTCCTTCACCCTCGGGTGTCTCCACATTCCATCCCTGCCTGACCCACCTTCCTGGCGGGACTCTTCCTTCACCCTTGGGTGTCTCCACATTCCATCCCTGCCTGACCCACCTTCCTGGCGGGACTCTTCCTTCACCCTTGGGTGTCTCCACATTCCATCCCTGCCTGACCCACCTTCCTGGCGGGACTCTTCCTTCACCCTTGGGTGTCTCCACATTCCATCCCTGCCTGACCCACCTTCCTGGCGGGACTCTTCCTTCACCCTTGGGTGTCTCCACATTCCATCCCTGCCTGACCCACCTTCCTGGCGGGACTCTTCCTTCACCCTTGGGTGTCTCCACATTCCATCCCTGCCTGACCCACCTTCCTGGCGGGACTCTTCCTTCACCCTTGGGTGTCTCCACATTCCACCCCCTGCCCATCCCACCTTCCTGAAGGGACACTTCCTTCACCTTTGGATGTCCACATTCCATCCCTGCCTGTCCCTCCTTCCTGGGAGGACGCTTCCTTCTCCCTCTGATGTCTCCACATTCCATCCCTGCCTGTCCCTCCTTCCTGGGAGGACGCTTCCTTCTCCCTCTGATGTCTCCACATTCCATCCCTGCCTGTCCCTCCTTCCTGGGAGGACGCTTCCTTCTCCCTCTGATGTCTCCACATTCCATCCCTGCCTGTCCCTCCTTCCTGGGAGGACGCTTCCTTCTCCCTCTGATGTCTCCACATTCCATCCCTGCCTGTCCCTCCTTCCTGGGAGGACGCTTCCTTCTCCCTCTGATGTCTCCACATTCCATCCCTGCCTGTCCCTCCTTCCTGGGAGGACGCTTCCTTCTCCCTCTGATGTCTCCACATTCCATCCCTGCCTGTCCCTCCTTCCTGGGAGGACGCTTCCTTCTCCCTCTGATGTCTCCACATTCCATCCCTGCCTGTCCCTCCTTCCTGGGAGGACGCTTCCTTCTCCCTCTGATGTCTCCACATTCCATCCCTGCCTGTCCCACCTTCCTGGGAGGACACTTCCTTCACCCTCGGGGGTCTCTCCCACCTCCCAGGCAGCCTGAGCTCCTACGCCACGATCCTGGATAAAGCCAAGCACTTCCTTCTGGAGTGCCAGCTCCAGGTTTCCAGCTATCCCGAGGTTTGCAGAGCCAGGTTTGCTGCCGGTGATGCTTCACTGGGCTGGAATGGCCCGAGGCAAAGGCAGGAAGGGGAGCTGCTGCTGGTTGTTAATAGCGCTCAGCACTTACACGGGCACAGCCACTGGAATTCAGCTCCGTGTACGAACATGATCCCCTTAACTGCTGCCCTGGGAGCAGGAGCTGCCAGCCCAGCCAGCTGAGGGGGGGAAACTGAGGCACGCACACACGGCCCTGCGTGCCATGGCCACTGCCACCACCCCCGGGGGGGGTCACACTGCCACTGCACACAGCCCCGGGCTCTCTAAATGCCACCACTGGGCTGGTCCTTGACCCTACTGGTACCAGTAGGGTACCCCTGGTGCCTGCTGGCACCTCTTTCCTTACACAGTGAGCTGCTGCAACGATTTCACCGGGAGATATTTCATTCCGATTTAAGGGATGCAATCGTTTTTCTCTTATTCTGCTTTATCTTTGCCTGCCCAGGGTCTCTGTGCGTATAATGAGATGAGTAAGGAACCTTGCAGGCTGGTTTTGTTATATGGCCGCGCCAGGGGCTGGGAGCAAATCTTCCCTCCGGAGCGCGACCCTGAGGAAAGCCTGGCAGGGAAGCCGGGGAGAAACGTGGGCCTGGAGCAGGGAAATCCGGAATTCATCAGCGTGGGGGGCTCACAGCTGCAGCTGCGGCCACACATTGGCCAGGAGGAGCTTCTCCAACGAGCCCCATACCAAAAAACCCCAAACAAACCACGGCAGGCATCAAACATTACCGTGAATCTCCGACTTCTCCCTGCTCTTCCTGGCTGGAATATCCCAGGCAAGGTGCAATTTCCAGCGTGGAGCAGGGAGGTGCAGTGTAAACAACGTAATGAGTTTAGTGCCAGTGAGAATAGTCCCAGCCATTCCATCTCTCTTCCCGAAATGAGCGAATCCTTCTGATCCAATTTACTGCCATCATTAGCAGGGCTTCCGGCGCTGCTTCCAAGCCTCCCCGCACCGCTCCTTCCCATTTGAAGCTCCCAGGCTTAAAATGTTATTGTTTTAATCTTTACATTGCAGGAAGGGTTTGGAACCGGGAACGAGCTTTGTCTGGGGGGTTGCCTTGAAACGCTCGTTTTCACCTGAAGGGCTGCAGACGCTGGAGCAGAACAACGACAAATTCAGCCCCAGCAGCCATTCCAGGGAAATCTCCGGCTTCTGGGGGTCCTGGTTTTTGTTACAAGGCTCCTTCTTGTACTTCCTGAGGGCAGCCGAGCTGCTCCAGCTCTTCTGGGCGGTGCTGAGGTGACCCAGTGACCTTTAGCTGGGAGGTTCGGAGTGGCAAAAAGATTGAGCGATGAAGAAAAAAATATCAGAAACTTAGAGGTTGGAATTTTTCACCCAGAAATGCAAAATTTCTGCCTCAGATTTGGTGTTTGCATTTTTGAGTGAGTTTAAAAAGTGCAGAGTGCCTGGTTTGGAGGGACTGGAGAAGAAAGTGGAGTCAGGAGGGTTTGGAGTCCATCCTTCAGTCTGTTTTCTGTGGAGGCACAGGATCTGAATATTCCTGACGGAATATGTAATGAATATCCAGAGAAATCCAGTTTGCACTCCAACTGTTGGCCCGCATGGCGCCACTGCTCCAAAACTGCTGGAAAAACTGCTCCTGGAACTGCTGGAGAATCACAAAATTGTGGAGTTTAAGAGCCCTCAGGAGGTCTCCAGTTCTGCTCTCTGCTCCAAGCAGGGCCAGATTCAAGCTCAGCTCAGGTTGCTCAGGGCATTGCTGTTGGACTTTGGAGAATGAAGATCTCGAAGGATGAAGATCTTGAGGGATGGAGGATGAAGATCTTGAAGGATGAAGATCTCGAAGGATGAAGATCTTGAGGGATGGAGGATGAAGATCTTGAAGGATGAAGGTTGAAGATCTTGAGGGATGAAGGATGAAGATCTTGAGGGATGGAGGATGAAGATCTTGAAGGACGAAGATCTTAAAGGATGAAAATCTCGAAGGATGAAAGATGAGGATCTTGAAGGATGATGAAGATCTCAAAGGATGAAGGATGAAAATCTCAAAGGATGAAGATATCGAAGGATGAAGATATTGGATGATGAAGATCGTGAAGGTGAAAGATGAAGATCTCAACGGATGAAGGATGAAGATATTGAAGGGTGAAGATCTCGGGGGTGAAGGATGAAGGTCTCAAAAGATGAAGATCTCAAAGGAGGAAGGACGAAAATCTCAAAGGATGAAGATATCGAAGGATGAAGATATTGGATGATGAAGATCTTGAAGGTGAAAGATGAAGATCTCAACGGATGAAGGATGAAGATATTGAAAGGTGAAGATATTGAAGGATGAAGGATGAAGATATTGGATGATGAAGATCTTGAAGGTGAAAGATGAAGATCTCAAAGGATGAAGATGCCTCCACTGGTTTGGGCCGTTGGCCTAATGCTTATCCTGTCCCGTGGGGAAGAACCTTATCCTGTGTTTTATGGCATTTCCCTTGTGTTTGTGCCCGCTGCCTCCTGACCTTTGGTGTGAACTTCCAGAGGAGCCTTTCTCCACCTTCTCCATAACCCCACAAGGTTTCAGTGGCTCTCCAGGGCTGCATTTTATTTCTGCTGCTGCAACAAGATCTGTTCAGCTGCTGCTTTATCAGCAGAAGTAATTAAAGAGGAGTTTTCCAGAGAAATCATCTTCCATTACCCTGCTGGAGGGATTCCCAAAACGTGACACCAGGTAGACGGAAGAACTTCCAGAAACACAAAGGTTTCCTGGTTGTCTTAAAGGAGAGATCTGATTCTCCACTGCTGGGATTTCCCACCTCTGGAGCTGCCCTGGAGGTCCCCGCCTGGCTGCTGGCTGCACACAGAACCCCTGGATGCCCAGTGAGGTGCTCCTCACCTTCCTCTTCCTCCCTCGGGGACGACGCCGTGCCCAGGTTTGCATTCCCATTTAACTTGGAAAAGCTGACTCCCACGGAGCTGGTTCTTTTCCAGCCAAACCCGTCAGGCCTCATTTGTCTGCCCCTCCTGCCCTGCTTTGGAGCCTCCACCTTCTCCCGGATCGTGATTAAAACCCTGCAGCTGTCCCACAGAGCCCGGGAGCAATTTCCAGGTCCACAGCCTCGGATCCCTGCTGGAGCAGGACCTGTGCACACCCATCCGTCATTCCATCTGTCCCAGCTCTGCTTCCCATTCCCTGCCCAGCTCTTTGTCCGGGCAGAAGCTGAGGGGTGTCCTGACAGGTGAAAGTGCTGATGGTGTGTGAACCACCATTCCAGAGGTGCTGTTGGGATGCAGGGAATTCTCTGTCCCTCAGGGCCGGGAGGACCATGCTGAGCAGTTTGCAGGCCAAGTCATCAGATCAGGTTTTCCTCCGGAGAGCCAAGAGTATTTATCCATGACCTGGAGGGGAGGGCACAGTCTGGAGAGATAAGAATTAAAGAGGATACAAAGCCTGGCAGGAAGATAAACGTGGCCAGGGCAGCATGAATCACTTGGAGGCTGAATTTGTTCCAGGAGCCTGAATTTTGGGTCAATGCAATGAAGATTCGCACTTCCAGGAACAAAGATATCCACACGCTGCTGAGCACGGATTAAGGAAGTGTAGGGAAGCAGGTGGGACCTTCTGAACTGGAAGCTCTTGAGGAAAAGAACTTCCCAGTTCTGTGGGACCATGCGTTGCTTTAACGAGAGCTCTGGGTGTGCTCAGTGTCCAGTTCCAGGGTCACGCTTAATGAAAACATGGAAAGAATCCAAGAAAGAGGTATAAAAGTCAATGAAATTTTAAAAAAAGACACCAAGCCAAACACCTGCTTTTCTAATGAAAGGCTTAATGAAAAGCACTTTGAATCCTTGCTTGGCACAAGGCTGGGAGTCCCCAGCAGAAGAGAATTTATTTGAGACTCGAGAGCTCTTTAATCTGGCGATCAAAGGGGTAACAAGATGTGGTGGCTGGAAGCTGAAATTAGACAAATTCCACCTGAAAAGGAGACACATTCCAGTGGGGAAGAGAATTAGTCATAAACAACCTGTGGAGGAGGCGGGTGATCCTTCCTCGCTTGGAGTTTTCCCTTGAAGTTGGATGTCTTTGGAAAGGAGCTGCCCTAACCAGCCGGGAATTGTGGGGTGGACATGGGAATGAGCTGGGAAACGTCTCTGGCCTTGGGAATAAAGGAGGACAGAGGTCCTTCAGCATTACTGATCCCTGGCCTCCTGCATGGGGACATCGGATCATCCTGATTCCCATGGCTTCAAGAGCCGCCTGACCACAACTGGTTGCAGCTGAGTTACCTTGAGGTGTTCACGGGTTACTCCACCGCATGGAATGCCTCTGGAATTCTCCAGTTCCAGGAACGTCTGTCTGATCCAGACAGATCTCCTGCTTCTCCCTGTTCAGCTTTTTTCTAGGATTTCACCTTCCTTCTTTGCCCCTCTGGCACAAACCCACTTATCCCAAAGCAGCGTTACTCCAATTCCCCAGGGAAATTCCTCTTCTCCAGGGAGAGCAGGGATGTGCTGAGTCCTGCGCACCCCAGGAGCACCGAGGGGTGTGGGATCTTCGGGATCACGGCAGGACAGAGCTGTTTTCTGGGGAGGCGCAGGATCTGAATATTCCTGATGGAATATGTGATGAATATCCAGAGAAATCCAGTTTGCACTCCAACTGTTGGCCCGCATGGCGCCACTGCTCCAAAACTGCTGGAAAAACTGCTCCTGGAACTGCTGGAGAATCACAAAATCATGGAGTTTGAGAGCCCTGCACGGGGGCTGTCCCTCCCGCTGGGGCTGGTTTGGGATGCTGGAGCACTCTGGGGACAGGGAGGGGACAAAGCCACCCCTGCGTGGGCTCAGCAGCGGCACAGAGGTGACACAGCAGGAGGGGCTGCAGGCCCTGCTGACCTTCCCGGCTCCAGCACTGGTTTTATTTGGATTTGCATAATCCAGCACAGCAAACAACAGTGAGGTGGGAATAAATGAGGGGCAAAAAGAGGGAAACACGAACGGATTTGCCTGAAATAATCAGCGGCTCTCAGAGCAGGCAGGAGCTGCTGAAGGGCACGGCCTGGAGCTGGGGGGAGAGCTGGGAGGTGAAAAGGGGGGAAAAGTGTAGGAGAAAAGCAGAATCGTTTCCTTAGGGATGAGATATTCCAGCTCTTCCCGGCTGGGAAGGGTTGTCTGCCCCAGGAACGTCCCCTGGGCTGCTCAGGGGTGGGATGAGGCTGAGCCCAGCCCGTGGGAGCTGCAGGGAGTTTGGGATGTGGAGAGGGGATGGAGGTGGGAATGTGCAGGGCAGCCTGGGCGGGTGCGTCCCCAGCACCTCCTCGCCTTCTCCTGCTTCCCCGGCTCCAGAAGGAACAGTGGGAACTGTGATGGGAGCAGGAATTCCTCTCCGAGATGAAGACTGAGCACATCTGTGAGCAGGGAGCAGCTCGGAGAAAGGGTCAGGAGCTCAGCACACGTCGCTGGAATCTCAGGCCGGGTTTTTTTAAAGAGATTTTGAGAGTAAATTTGTTTTAATTCGATGGCTTTAAACAAACCCAAACATCGCGTTTCGTTGCGGATTTCACAACAATTCCACCCCCAAATCCCTTTTTTCCAGGCTCTGTGGCAGGAAGAGACCTGAATAAAAGCCTGGCTTTGGCCAGTGGGGTGTGTTTGCTTTTGTCCTGGCTGGGTGAGCAAACTGGGAATAAAGGATGGCTGCACAAAGCCCTCCCCACCAGCAAAGCGAGGAGCAGGGATTCAGTCCTTGGAATGTGCTGCTTCCTGGGGAAGCGGAGCCAGGCTGCTGCTGAGGTGCCTAATAAGGCGCATGTTTTATGGGGGAGAAGGTTTTAATGGGGTTGAGTGGATCTAAGAGTCTCCACCCTGTCATAAATTCCCGAGACGAGCTTTTGGTGTCACATTGCTCCTTGTGATAATGAAGGGGATTTGAATGGGATCTAATGGAGTCGGGAGCTAAGCTATGGCAGCAATTTATCCCAGGAATCCGCGGCGGCGCTGGGGAAAATGAAGGGTTTTTTAGATGTAGGTACAGATGGATTGGAAACGGACTTGCCTCTCACACAGGAGGCTTCTTTATCACCAATAATATCGGGACGAATCCTGCCTGGCTCTTGGCACAGCCTCTGGCTGCACGAACAGAGGCGGGAGCGGGGCTGCTTCCAGCCGGGAGCTCGTTCCCAGCACAGCCCCTGGCACGGGGAGAAGGAAGGAGCCAGCTGCTCTAGGTGTGAACATTGTCAGGAACGGCATTTCGGGAGCAGAACTTCCACATCCGCTCCCATCTCCCTCCACAGCCAATGCAGCTCTTTCCTTCGCAGCTCCCCGCTCCCAGCTGGGGCCGGATGCGGGAGGAGGGGAAAGGGAGAACTCCAGGGGAATGAGGAAAAGGCTCAGCCCTCAGGGACAACATCTCATCTTTGGCAGTGATAGAACAAGGGGGGACGGTTGGAAACTGAAAGGGGAGCGATTTGGGAAGTTCTTTCACCCCCTGCCATGGCAGGGACACCTTCCACTGTCCCAGGCTGCTCCAAGCCCCGTCCAACTCGGCCTTGGACACTTCCAGGGATCCAGGGGCAGCCCCAGCTTCTCCAGGCACTCTGTGCCAGGCCTGCCCACCCTCCCAGGGAACAATTCCTTCCCAATATCCCATCAAAATCTCTCCTCTTTTACTTTAAAACCACTGCCCCTTGTCCTGGCGCTGTCTGTCCACGTAAAAAGTCACGGGGAAGAATTTTTTTCCTAATATCCCGCCTAACCCTGCCCCCTGGCAGTGGGAAGCCATTCCCCCGCGTCCCAGCACTCCAGCCCTTGGGAATCACCTCTCTCCATGTTTCCTTTTGGCTCCTTCAGGCGCTGGAAGGCCACAACGAGGTCCCCCCAAAGCTCTCTCTCCTCCAGGCTGGACAATCCCAATTCTCCCAGCCTTTCCTCATGGGATCGCTGCTCCATCCCTCTCATCATATCAGGGACTGGAGGCATTTTAGGGCCAAATCCAGCCCTGGAGGTGCCGCTGTGCCGTGGACTGACCCCAAACCCCACAAATGAGAGCCCCGCACCCCGCAGGGACCCACGGGTGCTGTCACACAGAGGGAAAATCCCTCTGGATTTCTGGAAGAAGCTTTCCCCGGCACAAATCCTTATTCCTCTCCCACTAACCCTCATTGCAGGTGAAACAGAATTGACCCCCTGGCAGTTTTTGGGAGGTGTAAGAGGCTTCCCTGTAGTGTTTGGGCTCGGGGGTGGGAGGGGGAAGCTCCCGGTTCTGTTCTGTCACTGCCTGTGGGGTTTCTCCGGTGTCAGCTCTGAGGGATGTAAACGCTGCGCACATCAGGTTATCCAGGATTTGGCTCATTCCCTTTTGATCTCATATTTGTGTCTTTTCCAGGGCTCGGGATGTGTTTACGCACCCCACCTCCCCCCCCTTTCATTTCTTTCTTCCTTTCTCCTTCTAACTCTAAACATCCCTTTTAGCTTCTAAAGATAGGGCACCGTTGTGCTAAGGAAACAGTAATTCTGCAATTTGACCTAAAAATGGGCATGTTTGGAGTCACGGAACGCAGCTTGGGAATCAGACACGACTTCCAAAAGCCCAAATGCGGCCTTTGTGCTGGGCAGAGGGGCAGGTGACCCGGGAACACCGGCCCGGGGGCTGGGGTCCAGGAGTGAGCAGGAGGCTGGGCTGGAGGTGGGATGAGCTGGTGATGGCTTTGATGGCTTTAAGGAGTGCCATGGCAACAGTGGGAGCTGGATAATTAATATTGCACACGGAATTACAGCGCAGGCAGAGCTTTAAATACACAAAGTGCCCCTGTGTGGGAGCCTGCTCTCCCAGCTGGGTGGGGATCCCGATATTTTGGGATCGCAGAGCCATGGGAAAGGGCAGGGCACCTCTATCCATGCTCCAGCTGACCCTATTTCTGGCACAAGGTTTGGCTTGGGAACACAAACCCACGGAAAGGAGCGGGGCAGTGCTGGGAGCTGGGGGGGGCTGAGCTCCCAGCTGAGCTTCCCAGCAGGAAAAGCGGGATGGCAAAGCAGAAAACTCTCTGGGATGTGTCCTGCAGGTGAGGGGAGCACACCTGGCAGGACACTTTAGTGCCTTGCTCTGATGGGAGATTTCCAGGAAGGGGGAAACGGGTGGGGGGCAGGATGGGAACATTGGAAAAACCACTCCAAGAAGTGTCCAGGGGTCTCTGGGGGAGTTTGGCTCCGTTCTTGCAGAGAAAATGCGTGAGCAGGGGCAGGGTCGCCGCTCCTGCGCTGCTCCTCTTCCCCAGGTGAACAATCCCAGCTCTCCCAGCCTCTCCTCCCAGCAGAGCTGCTCCATCCCTCTGCTCATCCTGAAGCCTTCTCTGGCCTGGCTCCAGCAGCTCCAGCTCCTTCCTGTGCTGGGCCCCAGGGCTGGGGCAGCTCTGCAGGTGGGGTCTCACCTGAGCGGGGCAGCGGGGCAGAATCCCCCTCCCCTGCTGCCCGCGGGGGGTTCTGGCTCAGGGCAGGTCCGGCTCTTTCCCACCAATCCCCCAAATCCTTCTCCAGGGCTGCTCCATCCCAGCCCGGAGTGATCCCAGCCCAGGTCCCTGTCGCTCCCTTGCCCGTCCTGCCTCTGGATCCTCCCTCCAGCTGAAGGCTCCCCGTTCCTCCAGAGCAAGCAGCGCTTCCATCCCCTTCCCAAACCGCGGCAGGGATGAGGGAAGGGCTGGATTTCCTCCCCGGGGCGCAGGCGGAGTTTTTGAGCCGAGGCAGAGCACACAATCCCCGGGGCGAGGTGTGAACGAACAGCTCTGCTGTTCATTAGCGCCGGGAAGGGGCTGCCCTGTGTCGGGAAGGAGCCTGGGAATGCTGCGGGAAGCTCTTAGCTGGAATTACTGCGCCCCGCTGCATCGGGAGGCTGCGAAGGAGGAATGTTGGGGCTGTAATTGCCGCGGCAGTAACGAGGAGCTGGGGAGCGGGGCTGATAAGCAGGTAGAGATAATAAACTAATGAGAGGAGGGCCGGAGAGTGTCTGAGGAAGCTGCAGGTATTGCACAGGGAGGAAGTGTGGGCCGGGAAACGGCCAAGGAGAGCTCGGGAAAGATGTATGGCATGAACGGAGCACTTAATGCTGATAATAATTGGAGCTTGAGGGTGTGCTTAGTATATGAATAAAGTAATTAACCAATTAAAAATGCACAAGAGGCGCATGATGGAAAATGAGAACCAACAGGAAAATGATGGATGCCCTGCACGGGGAGCTGGAACGCTCACGGAGTTACCGGGGACAGGGCTGACCCCGCCTCAGACCCACTGGGTGCTCTTCCATCGCTGCTCTCACCGCTGGCCTTGCCACCTGCTGAGCTGCCGGGGTGACAAATTGCCTGGAATTAATCCAAACCCCCCCTGTTTGCGAGGAGCAGACTCCGGGAAATGTGTGGGATCCTCACGGGCTGGCTCGGGAATGCCCAGGCATGTGGCAGAGCCCCGCGGGGCTGCTGCTTTCCAGGAACACGGGCCGCCTGCAAGGAGGAGCAGCCAGCGCCGGGTGGCACACGGAGAAGTCCCCAGACGAGCCAGGGGGATCAATCTGGTGCTTCCTGGTTGGATTTTCCTTTGTTGGTGCCTTCTTTTAAAGACCACAGGCAGCACCCGCCGCAAAAACGAAGATTTCACTGATTGTCAGCGCTTTATTTTGAATTTTACAGCAACAACCCGCACCCCTTGAGTTTGTATTTCCGGTTTCATGGTCATAATTTCCTTTCTTTTCCAGATCCAACCCACTGGGGATGGGTGTGGAGTCAGCCAGGGCTTATCCTGCAGGACCCTCCATTTGTGGAAAAACCGGGAAAGTCTTAGGAAAGAAGGGAAGTCCTGGTGGGAAAGACTGAAAAGAGTGGATGCCAGACTGGAAAACAACATATCCCTGTCCCCGCATCCCTGCTGCAGCTCTCCCATCTATAGCCAGGAATTCCCGAGCCCTGGATATTTCACTGCTGGTTTCTGAGGTGTTCCCCGTCTCCTGGATCTGCCTGAAACCGGGAATTGCTGGAGGCTGAGCGGTTGTGGAGTCACTGGGAGCCTTGCTCTGAACGCACGAGCTCTCCTTAGGAAAATTTGCCCTCAAAAAGAAAAAAAAAAAAAGGGAAAAAAAGGGGGGGGAAAAAGGAAAAAGCCACAAATAACATGAAAGAAAAAGCAAACAGGTGCCTCGAGCTGGGTATCTCACACTAATTGATCCACTTACTCTTCATAAATCCCTTCACCATGCCAACCCTCATGCAAGCGAGTTCCTGAGGATCCCAGAGTGACCAGTTTGGGAGGGGAGCAGGTGAGGACGTTCCCGTTCCTGGGCTGGCTGCAGCCTGGGACAGTAAATAAAGCAGTCGCTGCATGGCAGAAAAAGGGGGAAAAAAACCCAAAAATAGGAGCTCGCTCAGGAGCTCCGCTCATGCAGGCAGCCAGGCTTTGAGCTGGATGAAAACTCCCTGCTCCTTGTGGGTTTTGCTCCATATTTAGGGTGTGTTCGCCTTGATGGCCAGCAGCCAAATCGTGCTTGATGCCAGCTGCATCCCTGCCGTGGAATGGGTGGAGCAGGACAAGCCTCAGACCCCTGCAGGGCATCACTGGGAATTTGGGGGTGAGCGAGGGTCGCCAGCTGATGGATGCTCGGCCAGTCTGGAGCCATTCTCCCCCATTTTGGGGCTCTCAGGGGTTTTTTCTATGGAAAAAGGGAGATTTGAGCAGAGGACAGAGGGGCTGGGGCTTCTCCAGCAACTCAGGAAACCCCTTTCGAGTGTGGGTGAAAAGAAATTTGAGCTGCAATGGTGTCGCTTTGCCGAGTCCTCAGCACCTCCCCTGGGATCCGGGCAGTGATTCCCATTCCCATTCCCATTCCCTCACGGGAGCTGCTCCTTAGGGAGGAGCTGGAGCTCCCGACGCCAGGATTGGGCGAGGAGGCTGCGGGGTCCCCTCTGCTGTGCTGTGGTGCGGTGACAGCGCCTCCAAGCCCCCTTCGAGCACTGTCCTCAGGGATTTGGGATCCACACAGGTGTGCAGCAGCTCCGGGGCCAGCCGGGAGCCCAAACTCCGCTTCCAGGTCTCCCACCTCCCAGGATATTTGAGATGCCTTGGTAAATTCAATAGATGTGCACCGAGCTCCTCTAACAGATCCATGTATCCTTGCTCCCAGATCTTTTCCAGGCCTAATCCAGGTGCAGTCCCCGTTTCCCGTCGGAGCTGAGCCTCTGGAGCTGCTGGAGCTGAGCTGTGTCCCAGGAGGGCAGCACCGGGCGTGCGAGGAGAGCAAACCTTCCCAAAAATCTGCCTGGAGAGGCAGGAGCAGCCAGGCTGCCACTCCCAGGGGAACTGAGGAAAGCATCCTCCTTTTTCCTGCTCACCCTTTGCACTCTGTTCCCTCACCCCTCATCTCCCTGGACCTCCCTTCATCTCCCTTTCCCTCTTTCCCTATTTTCTCCATGGAGACGACCAAATTAAAGACTCTGTTTCGACCCCCCCACTCCCCAAATCTCCTCCCAGTATGACCCGAACCATTTTTATGATTTTATTTCCAATGAATCAGTTTCCCTCTGCCCAGTGGAGCCTGTGGGGTGACCCCGGACCATGTAGGACTCTAAAAGGACCCTCCACATCAGCTGAAAAATGGGATTCTCCTTGATTAAATGCTGGGAGTCCATCTGCCACTGCAGAAAACACTTCCCTGCCCTGCCAGTGAATGAGTTTGGAATAAATGGGTGGGAATCCACAGCTTCGGAGCGTGCTGCAGATCTTAAATCCCATTGTTTCATGGGAAGCTCTTGGATGCTCCAGAGCCAGGCACAGCGTGAGCACAAACCGGGAGCAAACAGCTCCTTCCCTCAAGCAGGCAGGAGCAGCTTAATGGAATTCTGTTCCTGGCAGAGAGGAAGTCAGCCCGATCCCCTCATTTTCCCTGCCTGGAAGAAGTTTGAGATCTGTGTTATTGAAAAGGGGAAAATGAAAAAAAACTCCAAAAACCTTGAATCAAAGGGAAGAGGTTTGCGTTCCCATCCTGCTTCAGAAAATTGCTTGACAATGCACTTCGCGTCCAACCTCACATTTCCCACTGCTGCTTTGTTTTAGAGGGATTCAGGCCCTGATCCAAGGGGGGAGAATCCTGTGCGGATCTGGAGCGGTGCAGGCAGAAAGATTGCGTCTCTCATACAAAATAAGGCCTTGCTCAAATCCTTGTTCAAGTTGCGCTGAGCAGGAAGATTCCTCTGCCCCCTTCAGCTGATGCCAAGATGGCTCCTTTTCCCTGACAAATCCCAAAACCTCCTTATCCCTGTGGAGCTGAGCGCCCTCTCCCTGCCCCAGGGCAGCGCCGGGGGATCCAGCGGGATCAGGGCATCCTTTGGATCCCCTCTGCAGCCCCACAAACTCGTCCCTTGATGGTGAGGGATGCAGGGAAGAAGTGATGCCAGGGAAGGTGGGATCCTGCCTGGCATTCCTGTTGGGAAGCACGGGACAGGTGCTGGGGGCTGCAGCTCCAGGCATGGCTCCGTCATGAGCAGTGTGTGGGATTATTTGGGATAACACAATCTCGATGCTAATATTAACAATGGTCATAAACGTTCTGGCAAAGGATAACGAGCTCTGAAAGGCTCGAGAAGGTTTTGCGGGATCCCTGTCCCCTCCACAGGCTCGGGTCAGGCACATCCCCATCTCCCAGACAGCCCTTGGATGGCTGGAACCGAGCCTTTCCCTGCAAACCACCCCGCACCCGAGCTCCTTTCCCATTTCCCACCCCTTTCCTGCTGCATTCGGCGCAAGGACGGGGCACAGAGGGCACCTCGCTTTGCGTGCCCTGGGGCACCTCCCGCTCCCCGCAGGCGGAATTCCTGCCCCTGCTCCTCTCCTGCGCTTCCCGAGGGATGCAGCCGCATCCCACCCAGGGGCACGGTGGCCGAGCGGTTCCCACGGCGGCCAGCCCTGCGAGGAGGAGCCGCCTGAAAATCTCTACTGTGGAAAAAAATGTCAATATTTACATTCTCCCAGTGAAGCCGTTCTCTTCCCGACTTTCTCCCAGAAGTGCCTGTTGGAGTGTTTTGAAAAGCCACGGACCTAAGAGCAACACAACCAGCGACTGACAGAATTAATAAAAGAGAGGCTGGGACTTAAGAAAATAAGATGATATTAACAAGATAATTATCTCTCATCAAATTAGTCCAGAGGGAGCCGAGCCAAGCTGCACTCGGTAGCCTGGAAGGGAAGGAACTGGCAGGGGAAGCGATTTGTGTAACAACAATAGGAACACTCTGCCCTTCTGGAGGAAAGGGCTGCGAGCAGCGCGACTCCGCCGCGATAAGCGCCTCAGAAATGCAGATAGAGGGAACCTTTTGTCTGCGGAGCTGCAAGCACTTCCCAGGGAAGCGGCGCGGCCCCGCAGCCTGCTGAGGGAGCTGGGAAAAGACCTGGGAAAAGAGCTGGGGAAGGAGCCGGGATGCGGGAGCGGCTGTGCCGCGAGGGATGTGCCGTCGGCAGTGCCCCCCGTCCGCCCTCGCCCACCTTCCCCCTGCTCTCTGCTCCTTCCTTGCGTTTTTCCCTCCGCTCCCTGAATCCCACTGAATTTGTTTCCGTCCGGCGCCGCTCTGGATTTAACCCGGATTCCGCCTCGCTGGACAGCTGGCACTGATCCCATCTCTCTTTTTTTTCGTCTCCCCCTTTTGCCACCACAAAACGAGGGGGTAGAAACCCCGTGCGAACACGCCCTAGCTGATCCTGGGGGAGCTGAACACGCCAGGGGCGGTTTGGGAAAAGCTCTCCCGGGAATTTCGGCAGCGGGAGCGCGTCCGGCCGCCCCGTGCGCCCTGCCCCGAGCTGCTCCTGCCAGCAGCACCAGCAGCCGGGGAGTCAGGGGGCAAATCCCAGCAGACAGCTCAGAGCGGTTTCTATTCCGACATCCAAATATTTCCCAGGATTGGACCCTAAATCCTCTCCTAGGGGAAATCCCTGCCCGGAGCTTCCCCCTCGCGCCACCAACCAAGCTCCAGGAGCTGACAAACGCTCGGTTCCCTCTGCGTTCTCAGGCTTCCCAAGCCATGTGTTTGCCGTTACCGAGCTGCGTTTGGGGCGGTTTGAGTGGCTCATTTCCCTTCTTTGTGGCTGTTTGTGGGGCAGCCGCTCGTCTCGGAGCACAAAGCCCCCGAGGCTTTTGGCGTGCTCCGTTTCGCCGCCTCCCTCGGAGCCTCTGCCTTTGTGCGCTCCCCTAGATGGCAACTTAAGACAAGCATTTATCCAGCCGGGAGTGGCTCGGGAGCACCGGCTGGCCACGAAGGCGTGGGATCGGAGCAGGGGACGGCCGGGATTCTGATGAACTCGCCCCGGTGCTGTCGGGGACCAGACAAGCGCCAGGTTGGGTGAAACCTTCTCTGAGGGTTTCTCATCCCTTCCTTTGAGTCTCTGCCCGTTTTGCTGCGCTGGGAATGTCACGGAGCCGCAAACCCAGTTGGTGTCTTTGTTGTGTTTGAGCAGGGAGTGGGAAATCGCGGAATCGCGGAATCCCAGGCTGGGCCAGGTTGGGAGGGGCTCATCCGGTGCCACCTCCCTGCCCCAGCAGGGCCATCCCAGAGCCCAGGGCACAGCAGTGTGCCCAGCAGCTCTGCAATATCCCCAGCCAGGGACACTCCACAGCCTCTCTGCACCATCTGCTCAGGGCTGGGCACTGCCAGGGCAGAAGCTCTGCCTCCTGTGCAGGGGAATTCCTGGGCTCAGCCCTGCCCGTTCCTCTGGTGCCGTTGCTTGGATGCTCCCGAGATCCAGACCTGGCTGTGCTCCTGCTCTGCACTTCCACGAGCTGCCCCCACATTCCAGCCCAGGCTCCTGCAGGTGGGAGGAGGTGAAGGTGTCCCCTTGTCCCATGGCGGGTCCCATGGGGCTTTCTAAATTCATCTCTGCCGGCACAGCCTCCCCTCGCTCTGCCCACCCGTTCCTTCCTCTCCTGCTCCCCCCTGTCCTGCCCTTCCCTGAGCTGAGGATCCCGCAGGATGAGTTCCTGGGGCTCCACCTTTGGAGCAGATCCCCTGAAATGTTTGGGAAATGGGGCACAGTCAGTTTTTCCAGGTAGACCCCGGACCTACGGAGCAACGGCCTCGAGGCCACTGTTCAAATGCTTAAAATGATGAGGTTTGTGCAGGTCCTCACTGGGAATTCAGGGATCGGGGGAGCCTCACTGGGAATTCAGAGATCAGAGGGGATCCTCAGTGGGAATTCAGGGATCAAGGGGATCCTCACTGGGAATTCAGGGACCGGGGGGATCCTCACGGGGAATTGAGGGATCAGGGGGGAGCCTCACTGGGAATTCAGAGATCAGAGGGGATCCTCAGTGGGAATTCAGGGATCAAGGGGATCCTCACTGGGAATTCAGGGATCAGGATGATCCTCACTGGCAATTCAGGGATCGGGGGNTTCACTGGGAATTCAGGGATCAAAGTGGTCTTCACTGGGAGTTCAGGGATCAGGGGGGATCCTCACTGGGGAATTCAGGGATCAGAGTGACCCTCACTGGGAATTCAGGGATCAGGATGATCCTCACTGTGAATTCAGGGATCACGGGGGATCCTCACTGGGAATTCAGAGATCAGGGGGGGTCCTCCCTGAGAATTCAGGGATCAGGGGGATCCTCACTGAGAATTCAGAGATCAGGAGGATCCTCACTGGGAATTCAGGGATCAGGGGGATCCATGCACTCACCGAGCAGCAGCAGAGGGTGACAGGCCCTGGGCAGCCCCTCGGCGAGGACACACGGGCAGGGGGGTGGGGACAGTGCCAGATGTTGTCCAGCTGCAGAGAGGCAGCCCCAGCTCAAAGGGCCACCCCCAGGTGCCCGGGGCTGCCACGCTGGCCTGGGGCCACCACCTGAGAGCCACCCAGTGCCACCTGCCCACAGCTCCGAGCCCGGTGGAGCATCCTGGTAAATACACGGATGTCGTGGAGGGCATGAATGAGGAGATCAGTGAATGAAGACTTCCTGGCTTCTCCTGGCTCTGGAGGAGGCCGTGCTCTCCCCGAGCGCCAGCCTGCCCAGGGCTGCCAAGTGCAAAGCCATCCGGAAAAAAAAATAAAAAAAAAAAAATAGGGAAAACGAGTCAGTGAGCTAGAAAATGCCTGGGCTGTTGTGTGAAATTCCTCTGCACCAGCCCTGTCACTCCTCCTCAGCCTCGCACGCGGCTCTGCCTTTGATGGGCCTCTCTGGGCGTAATTAAAGGTGACAGGGTGCTGGGGACACAATAGGGTGGGGCTCCTGGAGCGGCACCCCGGCCACCTCGGCGCTGCCGCTGTGCCGGCGCTCCGTCTCCTGGAGAGCTGCCAGCCACTTGCCCCCGAGATCACAGCCAGGGCAAGAGGCAAAATGTTTGGTGCCACTTCCAATTAGTAAATTATTTTATCTCCTGGTTGCCCGCTCCAAATCCGTTATGGCGGCTGGGAAATGCCTCCCGTGGCGGAGGAGATGGATGCACAGGAGATTTTTTTAATTTGAGGGAGGGATGGAACATCCTGCTCCTAAGCCGAAGTGTGCTCCAATCCCTTCCCCGCGTGGGCTGCAGCCCCCAGCCCCGCTGGGATACTGGGAGCACTGGGAAAGCTGCGTGCCGAGGCAGGGTTTGTGTGTTAGTGGGACGTGTGGGTAATGATCCCTTGCCACGGGAACTGCTCCCGGCTCCCCAGGGAGAAATCCGACCTGACACGGGGAGCCCGCGCTGGGAGAGCCCCCCCAGAGCTCTGGGAGGCACATCCTGGATCTCTCCAGCAGGAGCACAGCCTGGCATGGAGCCTGGCTCTGCATCTCCTGACGGGAAGGGGGAATTTTCCACCTGGACCTCCCTTTCAGACTCCCGATCCTCAGAAAAAGGGAGCAAGAACAAATTCCAGGGGGTGACGGAGTTGTTTATCCAGAGGTTTGGATGTGCAGGGCGAGGAGGTGGAGCTGTGAGGGGGCAGGGAATGGGGCTGGAGCCCCCTCCGGAGCTGCAGCTGCCCGGGGGGTTTCGGGTGGGCTTGGCCCCCTTTGCCAGCCCCTCACAATCCCATCTTTCTCTCTCCTGCCGTTGCCAACTCTCCTCTGGCCCTACAAACGCCCTGGGCTGACCCCACCACCCCTCAAAATCCTGATTTTCCAGCTCCCAGGACCACCAGAGCTCCGACACCACGTGCCAGGCCCGCACGTGCCAAGTGCCTGCCTTGGTGCAAAGCTCAACTGCCAGAGCCAGGAGAGCAAATATCTTAGGGGAAATCCGGAAAGGAAGGATTGAGGCTATTTCCTGTTTGATAAAAAAGTTGCCGAAGGTCTTGGAGCACATTCCGGGTTCACGGCAGAGTTTTGGCACCTTGGAGTGGCTGCTGAGACCCAGAGGCAGGAGAGCTCCTGGGAGCTGTGCAGAGGCTCCCGGAGCAGAGACAAGGCTCTGCACGGAGCCTTAAACACATTGAAATGAGTGGCAAAGATAAAAGAGCGGAGATAAGCGATAAGAACTCACATATGACAGCAGCACAATCTTCACAGCTGCAGCAGGAGCAGGAAAAATGGCCATATTCAAACTCCCGGAGTATTATCTGGGAAAACAAGGAGTAATTACTCTGGCAGGAGATAACTCTCCTTTCCCTGCCTCGCTCTACGCGCGCGGCTCCAGAGGAAGTTTGGGTGACCTGCAAGTGGCATCTCCACACAAAATGAGGCTCAGAGCCTTCCCTGTGAACAGGAGCAGAGGCAGGAAGGCTCCACATTCCCTGGAATTATCGGGGGGTTATTCCTGAGCTTGGAGCTGTGCTGATCCAAGATATCTGTGCATTGTTTTCTGCTGGCTGAGACACCCCGCCCTAACCCCGGCAGGGTTCGGCCCTGTCCTATCTGCACCTCCATCTCTCCCTGGGATCCTGCTCCCGGGAACAGCCGGGATGCATCCCGCTCTTGGCTTGGACACCAGCTGGAGCTGGGAAGTGCCAGGGAAGGGTTTATTTTATCACCAGGGCAAGGCAGCGGTTACAGCTGCCCTGGTTGCAGCCTCCAGCAGCCGCAAGGAAGCTCCTGTTTGAAGGATTCCCAAGCCACAGGTCCCATCTGTTCCCTTGTGCACCATTCCCTGATGGATTTGCGAGCTGGTAATTTAGGGAATCACCTTCTGGGCTCACCTGGGCAGGGCCACAAAGTCCTGGCAGTGCCACTAAGTCCTGCCAGGGCCACAAAGTCCTGCCATCCCCGTGCCACACGTCAGGGCATCCCGCAGGAAAGGGTTTTCCATGGTTAGTCCTGCTGCTCCATCATTCCTTTTGATGCCCCTGGTTCTTCCTCACCACTCAACAGGGAAAGCCCATTCCCGGCTCATCCCGAGCTCGCTTTCAGCCAGCTCTCCTTTGCTCTGCTCGGTCCCTGAAAGGCCGTTTCATGTCCCCGAGCGCTTCCAGCTCTGTCCTCCGCTTCCACCTCTCTGCTCTTTGGAGATCAGAGCGCCGGGAATTCACGGGAATACTCGGGACACTGGGGCAGAGCAGGGCTTTTTTAATCGCCCAGACTCGGGAATACACCCTTGGCTCACCCTGTGCCGCTGCAGAACTCGCTGGAGGAGCCTCCTCCACCGTTCCTTTGAGGGGGAATAATGAGGAGCGCCAGGACCTGCTGGAGTCACTTCTTCCTGACCCAACACGGGAAGCCTCGGGAGCGGTTTGGGAGCTCCTGGACCCAGCCCTGTGGCCCATCCAGTCGGGAATGACACGCCAGGGTGAGATGAGAAGCGTCAGAGTGCGTGAAGAGGCAAAGCAGAGCCCTGGCAGCGCGCAGTCATCGCGCTCGGCTGTCTCCTAATGTCTGCCTTTGAAATGCTAATGCGCCTTTAAAGTAGGTAATTTTCATGTAACTTCTACCTACAGGACTCAAAGAAGGTGTTTATTACAATCCTGCCTGGCCCGGGGCACAGCTAATGAATTCCAGAGCTTTTCCATGACCGAATTCCAGCCCGGCTGCCCGGCCCGGGCTCCTCCCTGCCCTTTGGGCTGGCGTCCTGGCACGCGGCAGGGCTGGCACGACACCTCCGTGCCCCGGTGTGTCGGGATGCCAGCGTCGGGATGGGGAGAGGAGGAGCAGGACCAGCCCTCCCTGACCCACAGCCCGGGGGGTTTCACTGGGCTGTGCCTCCTGCGAGCCACCAGCCCCGCCGCAAATCCCAGGATCTGTGGACCCACGGGATTTTTCCTTTTATTTCATCCCAAAAGCGGGGTTTGTTTGGTGGACGGCTTGGAAAAGCGGGCAGCCCATCGGTTTCCATCCAACAGCAGCTCCAGCACGTGTCCAACAAGCAGCTCCCACCAGGACATTCCCAGAGCGCCATCACAACCCAGGGAATCCAGGGAATATTTGAAGGCTGCTCCAAAAGCCGGCTCCCCGCTCCGAGATTCATCTGAATGTTGTTTTTCCTGGGGTGCTGGACACGCTGGGAATGTGTCAGAGTCAGGCCTTGGAGAAGGACGGGAGATGTTATTCCATGAGCCTCTGGAATCAAAGTGTCTCGGGGCTGCTCAGCAGGTCCTTCACTCCCCGGGAAGCAGCTTCGGGGTGGAGCAGGGCTCCGTCGGGCTCGGCCGGTTCGGGAGGCACCGCCGAGGCTTGGGACATGCAAAGAGCCAGCCCCGGGCTCCTGCGGGATCAAAAAGCCTGGGAAAATGAGCGTTGGGAAGGCGATGACGTCCCGCGAGCAGCCCGCTTTGAAGGGGAGCTCCCCAAACGGGCGGCTCGGGAAGGAGGACACCGAGGGGCCGAGGACACCGAGGGGCAGAGGGCACCGAGGGGCAGAGGACACCGAGGGGCAGAGGGCACCGAGGGGCAGAGGGCACCGAGGGGCCGAGGACACCGAGGGGCAGAGGACACCGAGGGGCACAGGATACCGAGGGGCGCAGGACACCGAGGGGCCGAGGACATCGAAGAGTGGAGGACACCAAGGGGCCAAGGACACCGAGGGGCCGAGGACAGCGAGGGAGAGAGGACACCGAGGGGCCGAGGACACCGAGGGGCGCAGGACACCGAGGGGGGAGGACACCGAGGGGCCAAGGACACCAAGGGAGGGAGGACATCGAGGGGTGCAGGACACCGAGGGGGGAGGACACCGAGGGGCAGAGGACACCGAGGGGCAGAGGACACCAAGGGGCCGAGGACAGGACACCGAGGTGCTTCGGGTGGAGCTGAGGTTTGTCCCCACAGCCCAGCTGTGCCCGGAGAATCCCGCAGCATTCCCGACCCCGTGCATCCGCCGGGGATGCGGCTGCGGCTGCCCTCCCCTGCTGCAGCTGAGCCCATCCCGGCGCTGCGGAGTCGGGCAGAGCTTTCTGGCTGACTTGGCTTCGTGTCCCGTTAATCACGGGCCCGAATGCCGTGTTCTGGTGTGAATTATGTGCACAAAACACAATTTGCTTTGCTAATGGTATTTGGCCATTTTGGTGCCGGGGAACTTTTCAGAAATCATTACCATGCACTCGGCTCTTTAGATTTTTTTCCCTCTCTTCTGAGGCAATTTGTCAGAAGGGATTTTTTGACAATTTCACTGAACCATGCTCGAGAGCACGTTAACCCCTCCAGAGCTTTCTCCTGTGCTCTGCTTTCCCTTGGATTCGTTCCTGCTGCCTTAGCGAGGGGCAGCGGGGAGCTGCAGGGATCACTGGATGCACGGATAACTCTCAGCTCATGGGGCTCCACTTCCAAAATCCTCCTTGACATCCCCTGCACATCCAAATCCTCAGCTCGGCGGATAATGAATTTCTCTCATTCCTCAGGGACACCTGAACAGCGGGATAATTGCAGCAGCACTGGGAGGGATGGCTCCAGAAGCACCGGGCTGTGGAGCACCCCTGAGCACCAGTTGCCTCCCAGATCCTTGAGGGGGTTGGACATGGAGAGCTCCCGGTTCTCATCCCCAAAAAAACCTCAAACGTGTGCCTGTTCCCAAGGGATTTTTAGGATATGTGTGTGAATTCCAGGGTGGAATCAGGCCTTTAGACAGCTGAAATGGGAAAGGATTTGGGGTTATCTTTGGTTTTCCTAACGGCCTTTCATCCCTCTGGGCCTTCCAGGTGCTGGGTAATTCCCACTGCTGGGAAGGAGACTTGAAAACCTCCATCAGCCCCAGACACATTCCAGGGCTTTGCTGCTCCATGCAGGCCAAGGCTTTTCCTTTGGGAACACAGGAGCCACTCCCTGGTGCTGAAGGTGGGGATGGAGGTGGCCAGGGAGGGAAGAGCTGCTGGGAGCCTTCTGGAGCCAATCCCATCCACCTGTAGGGTGCTGCAGAGCCCAGGAAAGCTGGGAATGCTGCGCCCTGTGTGCCTCAATCAGGGAAGGCAAGCAAGGATTTCCCTGCTGTTCCTTTGCCTGAAAACTCATAAAATCATGGAATGGTTTGGGTTGGAAGGGACCTGAACGATCCTCTGCACCCCGCTAATTAAGGGGCGCTCTCATCAAACCCTTCTCCCACCCACTGCACACTGAGGATGTTTTTCCAGAGCTGGGGCTCTGCAGCCACCGTTGCTCTTTGGGAAGATCTCGGAATGTGCCAACACCTCCTGTTGTTTCCTGAGAGTGGAAATGTGTTCGGAATCTTCCCAGGGCCCTGTCCTACATCTGCGGGAGCTGCCGGAGTTCCCTCGGAGCACTCACGGCCACTGACACCCACCCACGCTGCCAAATTTATCCACATCCATATTTCCATTGTCCAGCTCTGCAGGGCCTGGACTGGCTTGGAATGACATCTCCAGGAGGACGCGGATCCTGGAGGAGGCACTGAGGACATCCAACCCCGGAACAGCTGCATCGGTGACTGGTTTTGGGGGAGAAACACCTGACCCAGGCAGGACCATCAGCCACGGCTCAGGGCGGAAAAAATTCCTCCCTGTGGGGGTGGGCAGGCCCTGGCACAGATTCCCAGAGCAGCTGTGGCTGCCCTTGGATCCCTGGAAGTGTCCCAGGCCGGGTTGGACGGGGCTTGGAGCCACCTGGGATAGTGGAAGGTGTCCCTGCCCATGGCGGGGGGTGGGAATGAGATGGGATTTAAGGTCCCTCCCAGCCTAGCCCAACTCAACCCATCCCATTCCATGATTCTGAGATTCCCAAAGTTCCCAGATGTCTGTAGCACCCCTTTCCCTCCTGACCTGCCATGCCTTCCCCACCTCTCCCGTGCCAGCCTGCTCAGGGCTACTCCGAGATGAAAACAGCCCTTTGGTATTCCTCCTTATTCCAGGAATTCGAGATGAAAACAGCCCTTTGGTATTCCTCGTTATTCCAGGAATTCGAGATGAAAACAGCCCTTTGGTATTCCTCCTTATTCCAGGAATTCGAGATGAAAACAGCCCTTTGGTATTCCTCCTTATTCCAAGAATTCGAGATGGAAACAGCCCTTTGGTATTCCTCGTTATTCCAGGAATTCCCGTCACCCTCCCGAGCTTATATTCAGAGGAGAAGCCAGGGAGGTGAGTTTGGGTATGGATTGCTGCGCTCTCCCGGAGCAGTCTGTCACCTCCAGGGCTGTTCCTTGTCTCCCTGATTCCCGCTCTGTTGGGATGTGCTGGAGGGCTGTTCCACCACGGGAACGGCTTTGTCCTTGCGGGTCCTTGAAATCCCCAGTGTCCTGCCCTGTGGAATTGCTGCTGGATCCAGCCCAGCCAGCAGCTCCAGGCTGGGTGAACCGCCTGGAATTCTGCTGAGCTGAGCACGCTGCACTCACCTGGAGATGCCCCGGCTTTATCGGACACTCTCCTTTCCCCATTCCCTGTTATCGTATCGAGTGTCCGTCTCTTTTGTGGACTCCAGAATCTGAGTACTGCTGGAGATCCAGCCCCTCTGGCACCTCAGGAGCTGCAGGACTGTGATGCACGGAGAGAACATCAGATAAGCTGCCCAGAATCCGCAGCCTCCTCCATCCCGCGATTTCCTGTTACAGGTTCACCGGTTAACCTCTCTGTGATCACATTCCGCTTAGGAAAACCAGGCCCCAGCACACAGATTTCAGGGATTTCAGTTTGCAACCCTCCCAGAGCAGTTTGCTGCCGCTGCGGCCACGGAGCTGGGCAGGGAAATGAGCTGGGAAAGCTCTCACGCCGTGGAAGCGCGGAAATATTGGGAATGTCACTTTGCTACAGCGTCACACGCGGAAGGGAACCAAATCCCTGCGGTGGCAGCTCTGGGAGGACAAATCCTGCCTTTCCCCATGAGCTGGTTTCTTTGGGATTGGTGAGGTTTGGTTTCCAGCACAGGCTGTGGCCTCCTGACCCCAGCACCCCCAGGTGCGATCCCCCCATGAAAAGCCTGTGGGGTTTGGGAGCCCTGGGCTGACCCCAAGGGCCTTGGGGACATCAGGGATTTGCCTCTTCCCATGGACACCCTGGCAAGGTGACATCGATTAGGGCACCCAGCTCGTTGAAATATTTACCCAAATTAATCAAGCCATCATTAATCAATCCATTATGAGATTTCAAACACAATTAAAAGCCAATCATCTCTTCAAATCCTAAGCGAAATAAGTTGGATTGAATCCTTGGAAAAGCACCTGGACTAAAGGAATTTAGGAAGCCACTGGGTTTCCAGTGCTGCTCATAGCACCAAAAACACTGATTTTTAATTTTTTTTTTTTTAACTCGAGAAGGCAAAATAATTTATATTAAACTGAACACACTGGGCACCCCAACACCTCCCAGGCTGGCCCCAAACTGTCAGCAACGTCCCGCCTCATTTCCACATCTTTTTGGGCCGGTGCTTCTCTGGATTCTGCCCCCACAACACAAGTGTGGGGAAGGACACGGAGATCCCGCTCTTCCCTGCAGAGCGTGGAGCTCGATTTTCACACAGCGGAGACGTCCCGGCGCTGCCTCCTCAGCCTGCAGGGCTGAGGGAATGCTCCTGGAAAGCAGCTGCAGATGTTCCGTGGGACCCTCTTCATCCCAGCTCCTGATTTCCTGATGCCAGCCTGGCACCTCTGCCTCCAGCTGCCGCTGCCACTGCCTCTTTGGATTCCTCGTCACTTCCTGGATGTCTTCTCAATCCCTTCCTTCCTCATCTCTCGTGTCACTTAACTTCGACCCCTCCTCGCTGCCCCTCGCTGCCCACTTTTCCAGCCTCTCCATCCGCTCATCCCCAGCTCCTCTTAATTCAGGTGTCACCGGGGGAAGCACGTGGAAGGGGAGCCCACCCTGCCGGCATCCCTGCACCTCCCACCTGCTGGAAGCTCCTCCATGCCCTTTTTCCCTCAGGGAACGGCAGCCCCCTGCCCTCTCCAGGCAGCTGCTCCCTGTGACAGCCCGGGCTGAGTTGCACAGTCAGGCGTTTGTCACTCGACATCTTGATCGCTGTCACTCGGGTGATCCTGAGAGCTGCTCCCAGCCACGTCCCGCTCCCTTGGGTTTCCGTTGCATCCTTCCCGACCCACTCGTGCAGGGATAATCGCATCAGCGGGCTGGGGAAGGGCTGGACGGGGAGCAGAGGTTCCTCTGGCCGGCAGTGAGTGATTAACGAGGACGGCGGTAATTGGGGTGATGCCGCTCTGCCTGTCCCAGGTTTGCCGTGCCGATGGCTGATAGCTGTGGGCAGAGCTGCTCCCTCCGGCTTTCCGGGAGCTCCTCCACGTGATAATGCACCACTGGGGAAGGTTCTTCCCTTTGTTTGCCTTAAATGAGTTGCAGGATAATTTCATTTTGTTCGTACATAATGAGAAGTCGGGAATAATCACTCACTAATCACTTTCCCCGTGCTAGGCCTGGCTCTGCAAAGCTCTCATCACGTCCCTCTTCACTCATCTCTCTTCAAGGCCGGAGAGCTTTTATTGTTTAGTTCCACACAAAGGAATGTCTGTTCTTCCAGCCGGGAATGATGTTCTCCCGCTCCCTGGTGCTCCCAGAGGTGCTGCAGCCTCAGCACCCACCCAGGGCTTCTTCCCTGTCACCCCAGGTGTGTCACCTGCCGCCTTGGAGATGTCAGAAGTTCAGCAGGGCTCTGTTCCGGGGTGAAGCCTTCAGTCCCCTTGTGCGAGAGTCAAAGCGGAGCCCATGATTTTCACCCCTGGCTTGTGTCTGGCTGCCAGGAGGGTCCCGTGCCCTGGGAGAGATCCTAGAAATTGTAGAAACACAGAAAATCACCTTCTTCCACCCCCTGCCGTGGGCAGGGACACCTCCCACTGTCCCAGGCTGCTCCAAGCCCCATCCAGCCTGGCCTTAGACACTTCCAGGGATCCAGGGGCAGCCACAGCTTCTCTGGGAAATCCATTCCAGGGTCCCACCACCCTCCCAGGGAGGAATTCCTTCCCAATATCCCATCTATCCCTGCCCTCTGGCAGTGGGAAGCCATTCCCTGGGTCCTGTCCCTCCATCCCTTGTCCCCAGTCCCTCTCCAGCTCTCTTGGCGCCCCTTTAAGCCCTGGAAGGGGCTCTGAGGTCTCCCTGGAGCCTTCTCCTCTCCAGGTGAGCACCCCCAGCTCTCCCAGCCTGCTCCAGAGCAGAGGGGCTCCAGCCCTGGGAGAATCCCATTCCTGGAAGAACAGGCACGGGATGATCTCTGCGGTCACATTTGGGTCTCCAAGCACTGCAGGAGGGTGACTCGAGCTCCAGCTCCACAGGGCAGGTGCCAGGGAGGGAATGAGGACCAGCAGCTCTCCCTGCCCACTCCAGGGAATTCTGGAGCCAATTCCCGCTGCTCCGGCAGGACAGGGAGCCGCCTGCCCCGGCCGTGCCCAGAGCGCAGGGACGGGAGGGACAACGGCTTGGAAATGTGCCTTAAGTGGGGAATAAAAACGCAAAAGGGAGCGCGGGATGTGCCCTCGGGGGAATTCTCTCTCCCTCTCAGGGGAGCAGGGATGGCAGCGCTGGGCTGGCACGGGAGCCCGCACAAGGAACCGCGTACCGCAGGAACGGCAGCTCCCATCCAGGCTGGGTTTGCTGGGAATATTCACAGCGAATTGCCTGGATAAGGGGGTTTGGCAAAGCGACCTCGCGGGAGCCGGAGGGGGAGCGGGGCTGGAGAGGGCGCTGGGGACGGGGTGTGGAGTGGAGAGGTGTTCCTGCCGCGTGGGTGTGAGCAAAGGCTCCCGCTGTCCCTGCGGCAGGAGGGACAGCCCCCGCCCCCTGCTCACGTGCAGGGGGGCTTCACCCGGCCTGGGGGGCTGGGAAGGACTGAGGGGCTCAGAGACCCCAGGTTGGGGGGCTGGGAAGGACTGAGGGGCTCAGAGACCCCAGGTTGGGGGGCTGGGAAGGACCGAGGGGCTCAGAGACCCCAGCCGGGGCAGGAGGAGTTGGCAGCACCGCCAAGGTGCCTTTGGGGATGGAGGTGGGCACGGGGTGCGAGGGAGGGCGATCCCCAGGACTGGGGGCGATGGGATCAAATCCCAACGGGAGCTCACAGGGGTGAGCCTTCAGGGGCTCAGCCAGGGGGTCTGGGGAGGCACAGAGTTATTTTCTGGCCGGGATGAGGGGAGCTGCCGGGGTCAGGGGGTGGCACGTTCTGCCAGCAGCCAGGCCCGTGTGGCCACAGCAGCGGAAGGGCTCGGTGCTGCTGATTGGATTTCTTTGGCAATTTCTTCAGCTGGATTTCTTCCAGGTGTCCCTCCTGCAGTTTTGAGGAGGCTGGGCAGCCCGGGAAGATGTGCTGGGGCGGGATTTTTGCCTGCCTGCCCGTGCCAGCAGTGCCTGGAGGCTATCGATGCCCAATCAATAATGAGCTGCAAAGCCCCGAGCTGACTGGGGGGAATTTCTGGTCCTTCTCTTCATGCAGGATAACAACCGTGTCTAGGGCTGGCTGCTGGCTTGGCTTCCCTTAGGTTTTTGTTTTGTTTTGGGGGTTTTTTTTGTTGTTTTTTATTTTTAATTTCATTGATTTCCTTTGTCGTTAATGGGCTGCTCGGTGCCGGGCAGGGCGGGCAGGGAAGGAGAGCAATGGGGATTGCTGGAATTCTGTGTCCTCGGAGTGCTCTGGTGGGGGACAAGCGGAGCTGGAAAGGTCACAGCGCAGCCTCTGGGCACATCTGCCCGGCGCGCAGCCTCTGCCCGCTGCCAGGCGGCTCCTGCGGGTCCCTGGGCACTGCCACTGTCCCCACACCGGGCTGGGACATGGCAGCAGAGCTGGAGGCAGCGTTAAAGCAGGATTAGGGCAGCAGCCAGCGCAGCGGTGGGAGCCAGCTCTGGTGTGCCCGTGGCAGCTGCAGCCGGTGCCAGAGGGCACCGGGTGCCACCCCACCAGCCGGCTCCTGCGAGCAGGGACGTCCTGCTGATGGCAGCTGGGCTTGGGGATGTTCTGAGCTCTGAACCCTGCCACGGGCGCAGCGGATGGAGCCAGAGGTGGAAACGCTCCCTGTTCTCCTCTCTCCCAAGGCAGGGCGGTGTTTTCAGCCCCTCCGCCCGGCACAGCGAGCTGGGTGTGGGGAACGCAAACCTCCGATCAAACATTCCTCCATTCTCCCCCCTAAAAAAAGTCTAAAGTGCACCGTCAGTCAACAGAGGGCTGAAATTGTGCTCTCATCAGCCGACAGGCCGGCACAGAGGAGACCTCAGGAGCGAGCCCAAAGCAAACAGCAAAGGGCAAAGTCGGAGCTGGGTGGGTTTGTTTGCCGAGTGAAGGGTTTGGGCACAGGGATGATGCCACGGGTGAGGTGGGAGCATCCCGCGGCTGTGCAAATGCCAGCAGGGGAAGGAAACACGGCGTGGAAATGAAGAGGCCGCTGGAGAAGAGGGGAGAATGTGCGGTTTTTGCCAAGAGAGGATGTGAGAAGTGGCAGCAAGCCCTGCCCCTCGAGTCCCAGGAGTCCCGGCAATCCGAGATGCTGCCCCTTTAAAATGTGGGGGAAAAAAGACGCAAATGAGGAGCCGGCTGAAAATTAGTAGAGCAGAAAACTCCAAATGATGCAGAGCTAATTCCTTAAGTGTCAGACTGGCTGCCAGACCCTCCGCTTCTCAGCCCGCTGGCCCCGCAGCACCCCGGGGCGAGCAGGGGGGCTCCCGGGGCCACTGGCTGCCCCCAGGGCCCGGGCCCAGCCCCCGGGGCCCCGCAGTCCCCTGGGTCACTCCGTGCCACACCCGGGCTCCTCTCCGCGCCTGCGGCCCCGTGGCATCGCCCCCACCGCGGCGAGAAGGCAGGGGAAGTTTTTTAATATATTTTTATTGGCCTGTAAATTTCTTTTCTTTCCCCACCGGCTCGGATCGATGTTTGCAGTTTACTGAAGTCCCAGGCACACAGATTAAATCCTCTGCCTCTATTATACGAGATGGGCTTTTATTCTCCCTCTGATCACTCGGAAATAAACAGTGGGAGAGGAGAGGGGGGCAGGCGGGAGGCGGGGAGGGGGCGAACCAATTTCAGACCTGTTTATTCCCTACCAGCCCCGCAGCTCCCAGCCATTAAACAAGTCACTTATCCTGCAAGCTGCTCCAGCCCGGCCTTCCCCGTTCCCCTGCCCTCCTGCTCGCTGTTCCCCTCTCCCCTCCCCCGTTATTTTTAAAAGAACAATAATAATTAGGCAGAGCAGCCTCTAACACAATTGTTTCAGCCTGAGCAGGCAATTAGGACAGGCGGAGCGAGGCTAATGAACGGTGCCTTGGTTTCCCCCCACAGCCGTGCCCCCCACATCCCCGCCGAGCCGAGCGTGCGGCTGCTCCTGTCGCGGGCAGGGGCCGGCAGCCAGCGCGACCCCCGGGCCGGGCAGGGGGGCACCACGGTGCCCAGCGCAGCCGGGGGTGGGGATGGAGCTGCGGCCGAGCTGCCAGGCTGTGATTTGGCACGGGGGCTCCTCTGCGGCGCGGGAGCGACAGCATCTCCCGGGGCTCCTGGGCGCTGCTGGGCAGGGCAGGGGGGCCCAGCCCGGGGTCACCCCGCGGGGAAAGGGCCAGCCGGGAGCGGGGAGCACTCGGGGCGCAGCGCGGGGAGCGGTGACCCCGCGCCGGGCCGCTCCCGCAGTGGCCACGCAGACAGAGCGCCCGTAGCCGGGGCCAGGCAGCTGCGCTGAAATATTCATGCCGAGCCGGCTTTGAAGACAGCGGGATTTCTTGGAAACTCGCTGCGCCTCCTAAATGGAGCTGTCTGCTCGGCACGGCTGCCTGGGCATGACGGGAGCACGCGGGATGGGGACACGCCGGGAGGCAGGAGCGGCGCCCGGCTCTGCCGGGGGACGAGCCGGTGGCCGAGGGTGTGGAGCGTGGAGCCGGTGGCCGAGGGTGTGGAGGGTGGCCACGGGGACGGTGCAGAGCCGTAATCCCGTGGCGGAGATGCACTAGGAGCTGCTGGTCCCAATTTAGGACAGGCCGCGATGGGATGATGGCGCTGCCATGAAGGGACAGCGGTGTCACTGTGCAGGACGGTGGACAGGGAGGTGACAGGTGACAGGGAGGTGTTGCAGGCAGAATTCCCCCACAGGGCACCCCAGAGGTGGTGCTGTGGCTGCTGCAGGGTGAGGGATGGTGGAATGTGACATTCCAGAAGCTGCCTCCTGCACTGTGTCCCGGAGTTTGGGATGGGAGCCCGGGGCTGAGCCCCCTCCCTTCCAGGGGGCTGAGACCCCCCCAGCACGGGGCTGGAGCTTGGCCCTGGTGCTCCCAGCTCCACAGCCTGATCCAAGTGTGGGGCTGCAGCCGTGGGAAAGGGAATGTTGGGGATTTGGGGTTCTGTCACATCCCCTGTGTGCCCTGATGGCCCCAGCTGGCCCTGGGCTGCCTCAAACAGAAACGTCCCTGATTTTTCTGAAGTGCTGGGATCTTTCGGCCCCTGGACACTTGGCATACACCAGTAGGGTGGCACTTCGTGGCACCCCAGGCACAGCGACAGAAAACCTGCCCTCTGTCCGGGTCAGAAAGGCCTGGCTCTGTCCGTGCGCAGCTCCCGCTCTTCCCACCACCACACATCCCAAATCCCGCTGCAATTTGCTGTCCCTCAGGCTGCTCCCTATTACTGCTCTCCAAATGTCTCTCTCCCAGTCTCCATGGTGTTAAATTATATTTCCCCAGCTGGATTACTTTGCATTTGTTCAGAATGAATTTCATTTGGCTATTTCCTTCCTAGGCCTGACCCTTCTTTCCCAGTGCATTATCTTTTAGCTCTTTGTCCTCACCAGGATTTGCAGCACCTTCCCATTTCATATCCTCTGCAAATTTAATTAACAGGCTCTTTACCCTCCCTCTTTCAGATCAAATGAAGATGTTAAAGGAGAGCAGACCTGGCACAGATCTCACCACTAACCACTAACAACAATACAAGTACCTTGCACTTAAATTATGCACTTTCCATCAGAAGATTTCAAGGGCCTGTGCTGCAGAAGGATAATTATTAAAGCTGGGAACTCCGCTCCGCTGGGGAATTTAATATTTGAGGTCTGCCTCAGGGCATGTGTCTTGTTGACTGTTGTGTTACCGCTGGCCTTGACAGGCCTGGGATCGATGGCCCTGCGGTGCTGTTGTCCCTGTCCCTGTCTCCATCCCTGCCCCCGTGGAGCTCCCTGGATGAGGGACCCCCAGCTGGGGTCAGGAGGAGCCAAGCAGTGACCCAGCACGGGTTCAGCACTGTCACCTGCCCTGGTGCCAGCAAATGACTCAGGGAAATGCTGCAATTCGGCTGGATTGGGAAATCCAAAATGCTTCAGCCTTGGCTGTGGTCGTGGGATGCAGACAGAGGGGTCTGGACAGGGTGGGGACACATGGGCTGTGATTCACCTGCCCTTGGGCCATGGGAAGAGGAATTCCCAGGGCTCCGGGGTCTGGACAGGGTGGGGACACATGGGCTGTGATTCACCTGCCCTTGGGCCATGGGAAGAGGAATTCCCAGGGCTCCCGGAGCCGGAGCAGGGACAGCTCCCGGAGCAAAGACAACTCCTGGAGCAGGGACAGCTCCCGGAGCAGGGACAGCTCCCGGTGGGAATGGCTGCCCTGGGGATGAGCAGTGCCCCGGGGTCAGGGCTGAGTTCTGGGATGAGCAGTGCCCCTGGGTCAGGGCTGAGTTCTGAGCGTGGGGCAGTCCCACCTTGTTTTCCCTTCACCACGGACTAAAAAACTCCCCTTCCCCTGCACCCTGCATGGGGATCACGGGCTGGATCTTCCCGTGGGGGTAGAGGGTGGCCAACGCCCCAAACCCTCTCTAAAATCCTGCTTTTGCTTCATTTTAATGGTGACACAAACTGTGGGGCAATTCCAGCATCAAAGGGATTTACAGGGCAGAGTTCTTCACACAGCAACGGCCTCTCTTTTTTCCTGTTTTCCAGCGTTTCACAGCTGAATGTTCTCCTCGTGTCAGTGCTACCTGCACGATGAATAATGCACGCTGCTCCAGCTCTGTGTGACTGTATTCCCAAATCCCAGCTGCATTCTGTGCCTGCACACAAACCTCCAACGGAATCCGCTGCTGGGACCTCCTCCCGGGCCACCACCGTGGCCACGGCATCCTGGTGGGGGTGTGCCCTGAAAATGGGATTTTCTGTGCTCGCTGCTCCGACTCCCTCAACAAAAATTGTCCTCAGACCATAGGAACTGAGTGCACCAGCTGCCAAAAGGAAAATTCCATGGATACGGGGGTGCAAAGAGGATTCAGCATCCCCGTAGAGTCTCTTCCTATAGACAGGACAGCAGGGCTGGAAAAACCTGGCTCTTGGGAGGTGCTTATTTGTGTCTTCCTGGTAATGCTCCCGAAGTCCCCCGAGTCCAGGCTCCTGCCTTGCAGGAGGAATTCTGTTATTCCCTGGCTGTGCAGCCCCTGAGCCCGGCATTAGTCCCTGTGGCACTTTTCTCTCCTGATAAGTCAGCTCATATCCTTGATTTTCACAGCAATATTTCGGAGAGGTCTGAGCGGGAATTCAGCTGCTGTTTATAACAGAAGGAAAATAACCCCCAGCGCCATTTCAGGGGAATATTGATATGGCACCAAACGGGGGGAAGGGACTGTGAAATCCCAGCTGGAAATTGGGACTGTGAAATCCCAGCTGGAAATTGGGACTGCCTTCCCAGCACTGAGCTCTCAAATGCCCCCTCTGAAGAGCAGTGGGATTAAGAACCCAAATTCCTCATAGGATAAACCATCCTCCATCCAGGAAAGAAAATGAGCTGACACTGCTGGGAGCTGAATTTTTTGTGGGTCAGATTTTCCAGAGAAGCTGTGGCTGCCCCTGGTCCCCTGGAAGTGTCCAAGGCCAGGTTGGACAGGGCTTGGAGCATCCTGGGATGGTGGAAGCTGTCCCTGCCCATGCCAGGGGTGGGATGAGATGGGATTTAAGAATTCCAACCCAAACCAATCTGGGATTCCATGATTCTGTTCCATGGCCTGCCTCAGGTAGTTCCTGCAGCACTGGGCTCTGACTCTAATTCACGAGTTAACCCTTAATCAGCAACTCACATTCCCATTTCTCTTTTCCAGGTGGGTTTCCTTGCTCTGCCACGAGGAGTTGGGACCCTTTGCTATTTCCCCTGCCTTTTGTTTAAGCCAAATTTTCAACACATCCCCCCCCATCCCGAATTTTCGCTTAGGCAGTGAATCAGCTGAGATGATGAGAGCCAGTCCCCCTAATCTTCCCCACAATTTCCCCACCTTTTCCAGCACAATCCATTTCCTCCAAGCCTGCAATCTCCACCCTTACCCGTGGCCAGGGCCGCTCCGTCTCTCGTGCTGTGTGGGAGATGGGAGATAGAGCACGTCAAAACCAGGATTTTTCCCTTTTCTTGCTGTTCTCTGCACAATTTATGATCAGAGAGCTGTGCCAATCTCGTGCTGCCAGGGCTGGGAAGGCGCTGCTGCTGCTGCTGCTTCGGATTAATTCAATCCAGGTAGAGTTGTCTGGGCTGTGAATTGTCCCTTTCCCAGTGCCAGGTCTGCTTGGCCAGGTTATCACTCCTCGGGAGCAGCAGCAGGCAGCTCCTCCCGAGGCTGGAGGCTGGGAAATGCACGTGGAAATACCCACTGGGAGAGGAGGGAAACTGGGAATTAGGGAGCTGGAGGAACGAGGTGGGGAGGAGCCCCCAAAAGCAGCTGCTCGCTGGGGGAAGAGTGGGCAACCTCAGCTCTGCGGGAATCTCTCAGATTCTCAGTGCCCTGAATTCCAGTTTGTCCTGGTAAATTATTAATCCAGCAATAAAAACATTCCCCTTTTTCCAGGCCTCAAAGCTCCACTCGGGGTCTCCCATGGCTTTTATCTCCTGCTCCATCCCAGAGGAGGAACGGAGGTGATGGGATGGTCCCAGGGCACACAAAGGATGCATTTGTGTTCCTGAGCTGGTGTTCTCCGTGTCCTGCACCCCAGGGAAAGCAGCCCGGGCATAGCTCAGTCCTGGGGTGTCCCAGCAGTGAGAATTCCCAGAGGGCAGCTGGAATGTGGGAGCAGCTGGCACCAGGAGGTGCAAAGCGCCCCTTGGGAATGTCAGCTGGGGGGTCTGGGCTCACTCCCGTACCTCCCAATGAGGCCAAGAAATTCCCTGGGTCTAAGAAACGAAGGCTTTCTTGGCCAGGTGCAGGTAAAGCCCCCTGGATCCTTCCCCTGGATGGTGTCCCTCGGAGAGGCTGTGCTGGGGAAGGTGAGGAATGCTGTGGGTGGAGTGGGAACAACGGGAGTGGGAACGGGAACCACCACTGGGACCGTGGAATGGCAGAGCAAGGAGAAGCTGGATGGGGCTTGGAGCAGCCTGGGCTGGTGGGAAGTGTCCCTGCCGGTGGCAGGGTGGGAATGGGGTGGGATTTAAGGTCTCTTCCAAGCCCAACCAGTCTGGATTCTACGATGGGAGCCTCTCCTGCAGAGTCCTGGATTGTCAGGTGCCTCCACCCAGCCGCTGTGCCCCAGGATGAGGGGAGCACAATTCCCTGGAAAACACGGGGCCAGCTTCCCAAACGCCCTGGGAATGCTCCTTTTCCAGCACCTACGGAGCCCTGGGATGCCAAGAGCTTCACTCCTGCCTGCAGCTGGGCTCTGCCATCCCCACCCTGCTCCCACCCCGCTGCTGGACTCCGTGCCGAGCTCCTCTTTGTGGGAGCGCTGAGATGCCATTTGGGGTGAGTTAGATGGGAAAAAATCACCCTGAGACCCCAGGCAGACAGCTGGGAGCGTCCAGGTGACCTGAGCTGTTCCCAGATCCTCCTTTTTACATCCTTGCACCCTTTTTTGTCTACTACAAAGCCGCTCTCGTGATGTCCCTATCTGAGCAGTAGCCCCAGGTGTAGGAAAACTCTGCTGCCCTCCCTGAGTTCGGCAGAAAGAAATGTTTTTCCCAGGAATTCTCTGCAGAAGAAACGAGAGCAAAATAATGTCCAGGCTGGTGGGTGGAGGGGGAAGAGCTCTGCCTCCCACAGAGAAGAATCAGCAATATCTGGATTTTCCCTGTGTGGTGCCACAGCTCAGGGAGGAGACTTTGGAGGGGGTTCTGTGGGAGGCTTGAGTAAAGAAAACATCTCCGTGGTAAAAAAGAGATGGGAATTTTTGGGGGTTGGAGATGGGGAATTACTCATGGGGAGAGAAGAGTTTAGCGGGAGCTGCAGTAAAGAAAGGAAAATGCCAGGACGGGGCATGGATTTGTCCTCCAAGAGAGATGGAGAGGGATTATTTACAAGTGACAGGACACAGGGAATGGCTTCCCACTGCCAGAGGGCAGGGAGAGATGGGATATTGGGAAGGAATTCCTCCCTGGGAGGGTGGGCAGGCCCTGGCACAGATTCCCAGAGAAGCTGTGGCTGCCCTGGATCCCTGGAAATGTCCAAGGCCGGGTCGGACAGGGCTTGGAGCACCCTGGGACAGTGGAAGTTGACCCTGCTCATGCCTGCGCTGGAATGAGATGGGTTTTAAGTTCCTTCCGACCCAACCCATTCCACGATCGTACAATTCCACGACCTCTGCTTGCCATTTTAAATTGGAGCAAGGATTTCCCCTGACCTCTCTCCCCAAGGGTGGGATCTGCAGGGCGCTTTGGCACCCCCGTAATCCCGCACTCCGGCGGGGACCCAGCGCTGGATCATTCGTTGAGCCAGAAGCTCTGCGTGCGCTGCCTTTCCTCCTCCAGGTGTTCAGGTGTTCAGGTGTCCCTCCCTGCCCTCTGGCAGCCCAGCAGCAGCGAGTTTTCCACCCCTTCGCAGCCGCTTGCCCGGCTCAGCGCCGTGTCACCGACACCGGCGCTCGTGTCACCTCGGATCGCGGCCCTCGGCGCAGGAGGCGGCGCGGCGATGCAGCCAGGCGGAAAGCGCAGCAGATGTCAGCCCTCCTCGTGTTTACAGGGGACAACATCACCTGGCATCACCGGAGACACGGCGGGCGTTGAGCGATCCCCTCCTCGGGAGCGCGCAGCCCGAGGGTGGCCCCGCGCGCGCCCGCGGCGTCCCCGAGCCTCGCGCCGGGGCGGAAGCTCGGCATTCCCATCATCCCGGCGTTCGGGAGGGAAGAACCATTTCTCCAGAGCATAAAATGACCTGAGAGCAGAGCCCAGAATGGGTCCGGGGGAGACTGAACCGCTGTGAGCTCCCCACGCACAGCTTGTCCCCTTGCTGCATCACCGGAGCTTGGGACAGCTCTTCGCCACCAGCTCGCTCGTGGATGTCTCTGTCACTCAGAACTGCTCCTCCTGCAGGGTTTGGCTCCTGTATTCCCACCTCTGGACTGCTCCGGTGGAGCCACTTCAGCACTGCTCCTTCAGAGCCCTGGCAGAGCCACGCTCCTGCTCAGCTGGCCCGGAAAGCCAAAGAGGAGGGTAGGGGAACGAGTTTGTCCTCATTTTTGGAGGATTTGCAGATTGCTGGTGCCCAGGACACCCTGGCTGGCTCTTGGCTTGGGCACAGCACCTGGGAACTCCTCCTCCTCCTCGTCCTCCTCGTCCTCCTCGTCCTCCTCGTCCTCCTTGTCCTCGTCCTCCTCCTCATCCTCGTCCTCCTCATCCTCCTCGTCCTCCTCCTCCTCCTCCTCCTCCTCCTCNTCCTCTTCCTCCTCCTCCTCCTCCTCCTCCTCCTCAGTTGCCCAAGCTGTGCTTTCATTCCATCCTGGCGAGGGAAAGGTGTCCTGCAGGGGACTGCCACTGGCAGCTCGAATTCCGTGGTGGATCCATCCGCACTATCCACACGGATGGGGCCTCCTCAGGCTGCCCAGGTCCTCGGAGGGGCATTACCCTTCCCAGGAATCACCTGCAGCCACAAGTTTTGGGGAGAAACGTGTCCGTGGTGGATTTTGGCCATTCCCAGGTGCTCTCCCGCTTGGATGTTGGGTGTTCCAGGGCTCCTGCGAGCCCACAGAGCCCAGAGGGATGTCAGGGACGGGCCAGGGGATGCTGAGCCATGTCAGGATTTGGAAATGCTCCGTCTGCACCCCACGAGGGTTGAATCCAAATCTGACCCTTCCTGTCACGTACAGGGGCCGTCAGTGCTGTTACACAAACGATGGGATCAGGGAATCATGGAATGGGTTGGGTTGGAAGGGACCTTAAGGCCCATCCAGTCCCACCCCCTGCCATGGGCAGGGACAACTTCCACTGTCCCAGGTTGCTCCAAGCCCCATCCAGCCTGGCCTTGGACACTGCCAGGGATCCAGGGGCAACCACAGCTGCTCTGGGCACCCTGTGCCAGGAACAATTCCTTCCCAATATCCCATCCATCCCTGCCCTCTGGCAGTGGGAAGCCATTCCCTGTGTCCTGTCCCTCCATCCCTTGGTCCAAATCCCTCTCCAGCTCTCCTGGAGTCCCTTTGGGCACTGGAAGGGGCTCTGAGCTCTCCCTGGATCCTTCTCCTCTCCAAGTGAGCACTCCCAGCTCTCCCAGCCTGGCTCCAGAGCAGAGGGGCTCCAGCCCTGGGAGCAGCTCCGTGGCCTCCTCTGGAATTGCTCCAGCAGCTCCACGTTGTCCTTCCTGTGCTGGGACCCCAGAGCTGGAGGTGGGGTCTCAGGAGGGCTTAGTACAGGGTTAGGGTTAATTCCCCAATGCCCTCCCTTGAGCTGTTGGCTCTGCCGCACATTCCCGTGGGAATCCGTGGCTCCCTGGGATTCCGGGAGGTGTGAGGGGCTGGGAAGGCCGGGCTCGTGCGTGGCCGTGCCTGCACACCTGTAATGAGGATGATTGAAGGCTGAGTGCAGGATGATACAGAACAATATCTGTAAGTGGTTTTAGTGTCAGCAATCTTCAAACTCGCTGTCAAAGGGAACATTTAAACGATTTTCCTGCTACTCCGACGCATCCAGGTTATATTTATATCCGGAGAAAACTGGTGCTATAAATGTCAGCTTTGGAGAAGGGCTGGCTGCATCCATCAGAGCAGGAATTAGGAAGGAGGGAGGAATGATGTATCATTGCCAGCTGACGGACCTGTCTGCAAGGAAAATCCCTGAGGCCTGATCCATGGCTGGGAATGTTCCAGCCCGGGAATATCCCAGCCCAGTCCCGGTGTTTGGGACATCCTGTGTTTGTGGGGACAGCAGGAAAGGCCCTGAGCTGGCCAGAGCTTGGAGCTCGAGGTGCCGGAAGTCTTCAAGGCCAGATTTCAGCCAAACACACCAGAACAATAAAAAATGGGGAGAATTCCATTTTGCTGAAGTGAGAATAAAAATAAGAGAGGTTGTAAAGAATCCTTGCACTGCCCACTGTCCAGGACTTCCAGCTTTCTCCTAGGCTGGTTCTCGGAGTAGTTTCCAGTTGTTTCCAGCCACCCTCTGTGGTGTTTTTTCCCTGTCTCCAGCCTAGCTGGGAATCTGCTCCCTGTCCTTCCTCATCGGATCCCTCTCCTCACTGTCCTTGGCCTGGCACTGCCCTTTGGAAAACCCTGGTCCTGCTGCTGTCCCTGCGGCTGAAAGGGGAACGTGGTCCTTCTCCATCCCAGGGGATTGGCTGCACCCTTTGGATCTCTGCGGGAAGTTCTTGTTTGGGTTCCCAGCCCTGCCCAGGCGTGCAGGATTTCCAAAGTCCTGGTGGGCACCGACAACACGTCATTTAGGTGGGTCCTACGTTATCCCCTCTCAGGAGCCTCCCTTCTCCATCCCCCTCCATCAGAGCTGGATTCCTGTCCCCAAAAGTGGGAGGAGGTGGGAGACACCAGGGAATCTGTCAGAAGGGTGGAGATGCAGCACTTGGAGCTGGTTATCCCTCCAGGAACGGCCTGGCAGCTGCCTTTGGGGGAGGCAGAGCAAGCAGAGGACGTGAGGTGCGGGGATATGCGGGAAGGTGAGACGGGGAATTTCCAAAGCTCTGTGAATTCCTGGGATGGCTGCGGGGAGCCGGAAAGTCCTTTAGGATCTCGCGGGTAATGAGGGATGATTCTCCAAGGCGTCATGGAGCTGAACGTGTTGGGAAGGACATCCTGCAGCTCGGAGTTTGGAGACCCCTCAGGGGGAAAGGTCGGATGCTTTTATCCCACGGCCTTTTCCCAATCCTGTGACGATTTCCTCGGGACGAGGCTTTGCAGCAAAGCCCAGAACCGGGGATTCCATCGCACCTGGAGCAGGGAGGGCGCCTTTGGGAGGTGTGAATGCTGGAATTTACACATTGAGGGAGCTCAGGCCTCACTGGTGACATCAGGAGGTGGGGACATCCCACACCTGGTGTCACCATCGCGCACCTGGTGTCACCATCGCGCACCTGGTGTCACCATCGCGCACCTGGTGTCACCATCGCGCACCTGGTGTCACCATCGCGCACCTGGTGTCACCATCGCGCACCTGGTGTCACCATCCCACACCTGGTGTCACCGTCCCACACTTGATGTCACCATCCCACACCTGATGTCACCGTCCCACACCTGGTGTCACCATCTCACACCTGGTGTCACCATCCCACATCTGGTGTCACCATCCCACTCCTGATGTCGCCATTCCACACCTGGTGTCACCATCCCATACCTGGTGTCACCATCCCACATCTGGTGTCACCATCCCACTCCTGATGTCGCCATCCCACACCTGGTGTCACCATCCCATACCTGGTGTCACCATCCCACATTTGGTGTCACCATCCCACACCTGGTGTCACCATCCCACATCTGGTGTCACCATCCCACTCCTGATGTCGCCATTCCAAACCTGGTGTCACCATCCCATACCTGGTGTCACCGTCCCACTCCTGGTGTCACTATCCCATACCTGGTGTCACCATCCCACATTTGGTGTCACCATCCCACACCTGGTGTCACCATCCCCCCCCGGGCCAGGGCTGCTCCGGAGCCCTGAGCCAGCACAGACTCTCCCGGGTGCTTCAGCTGCTCCAAGCACGCCGTGGAATTTGCTTTTCCCCGGCAAACTTCCGGCCGTATCCTGTCCTGCCTGCCCTTTTCCAGGCAGGATGAGGTTGGAATAAATGGCCTGTGGGTCGCTGGTGCCAATCTGACAGAAATACGATCGTGTCTTCAAACATAACGCGGGGCGCGTTGGCCCCGGCGGGTGAAGCAGCAGCACAGGGCCCCTGCCCAACGCAAGGACTCGCCGAAATCCCGTTAATTGGGCGGAAAATACAAATAAACGGGGGAAAACCATCGACATTCCCAAGGACCTTTCGCGTGTCAGCGGGAAGTCGATCCTAGCTCGGTTCACGGGCTCTGTTGGCAAGTCCAGGACATTCCCAAGGACCTTTCGCGTGTCAGCGGGAAGTCGATCCTAGCTCGGTTCACGGGCTCTGTTGGCAAGTCCAGGACATTCCCAAGGACCTTTCGCGTGTCAGCGGGAAGTCGATCCTAGCTCGGTTCACGGGCTCTGTTGACGAGTCTAGGAGCAGGGAAAGGTCAGCGCTGCAGGGGTGGGAGGGCACGAGGGGGCTCCAGTGGCAGAACCCTCCCCCAGCTCCGTCCGCGGACGGACTCGTGCCTCCCGCTCCGAGCCATCTGCCCCTACAAAACGCTCTGGGAACGGAGCCCAGGCAATCCCTGGAGCTGTGGGAAGGGAAAAGCGAGGGCTGGGGCACACGGCAGCGCTGCAGGAGCCTCCCCTTTGGTGATTTTGGGAATCGCCCCTGCCCGCATCCTGGGAATCCCAGCGGGATCCTGCCTCCGTCCCGGCCGTGCTGGAATGGAACAGCCCCGCTCCCGTCACAGCCAAACTGCCCCAGCCCATCCCCTGCTGCTTATCCACCCCACAAAGTGAGTGTGGGGAGATCAGGGGTTGGGATCACGGAATCCCAGAATGGTTTGGACTGGAAAAAGCCCATCCACTCCCACCCCCTTCCACTTCCACTACCCCAGGGTGCTCCAAGCCCCGTCCAACCTGGCCTTGGACACTTCCAAGGTGATCAGCTTGAAAAAAAAACGAGGTTTAAGAGTGACTCGCTACTCTGGGGAATAAAACTCTGATTATTGATTCAGGAATTAAAGCAAAACAGAGCCAGAGCCAGAGCAGGATATGGGTAAACTTGGAATAGATGGAGAGGCCTAGAGGGCAATTAACCCCCACACCCCAGGGCTGGGGCAAGTTCCATTTCCGGGAATCTTGACTCTTTCTTTTCCCTCAGGGAAAAACGCATTTTAATGCGAAGGTTTGTTTGAGGGCAGGGGCAGCACCAGGATGTTCTGTCAGGCCTTGGATGCTCCGAGTGGATAAAGGCAGCAACGCCCGCCCTTGGGCCGTGGATGGATCTTGCCTGCATTGATCTGAGGTAAAACCATTGAAAAAACTGTTTTTAACGACTCTTCCCCACAGTTGTGCTGGCGCTGCCACCTGGGAGATGGAGCAAGAGGGGAAAGGGGTGGGAGGCAGGATTTGGGTCCTGCCTGCACCCCAGCTCCGGGCGGGGCGAGTTCCTCGTGGGATTCGGGGATTCGGCACATCCCCACGCTTCTTCTGCTTCCTCCTCCCAGCTCAGGGCGGTTTTGGGGTGTCACTTCTGTGGTGCTGCCGAGGAGGAGGGAGCACAGGGAGGGAGGATGGGAATGGGACAGGGATGGAGGATCAGGATGGAGCACAAGGATGGAGGACAGGGATGGAGAACAGGAATGGGACAGGGATGGAGGACAGGGAATGGAGGATGGGAATGGGACAGGGATGGAGGATCAGGATGGAGCACAAGGATGGAGGACAGGGATGTGGGGATGGAGGACAGGGAATGGAGGGCAGGGATGGAGGACAGGGATGGAGGATGGGGATGGGACAGGGATGGACGACAGAGAATGGAGGACAGGGATGGAGAACAGGAATGGGACAGGGAATGGAGGACAGGGAATGGAGGACAGGGACGGAGCACAAGGATGGGGCAGGGATTGAGAACAGGGATGGAGCACAGGGANTCTGCTTCCTCCTCCCAGCTCAGGGCGGTTTTGGGGTGTCACTTCTGTGGTGCTGCCGAGGAGGAGGGAGCGCAGGGATGGAGGATGGGGATGGAGGACTGGGATGGAGGATAGGGATGGGACAGGGATGGAGCACAGGGATGGAGGATGGGGATGGAGGATGGGGATGGGACAGGGATGGACAACAGAGAATGGAGGACAGGGATGGAGAACAAATGGGGGACAGGGAATGGAGGACAGGGAATGGAGGACAGGGACGGAGCACAAGGATGGGGCAGGGATTGAGAACAGGGATGGAGCACAGGGAAGGAGGATGGGGATGTGGGGATGGAGGACAAGAATGGAGGGCAGAGATTGAGAACAGGGATGAAGGACAGGGAATGGAGGACAGGGATGGAGCACAGGGATGAAGAACAGGGATGAAAGACGGGGATGGGACAGGGATGGAGGACAGGGATGGAGTCCAGGGATGGAGGACAAGGAATGGAGGACAGGGATTGAGAACAGGGATGGAGCACAGGGATGAAGGACAAGGATGAAGGACAAGGAAAGGAGGACAGGCTGGGTGCCACAGGAGCTCTCTCCAACAGGGAACAGGAATAAAGACCAGGCAAACAGACACCATGATCCCCCCTAATCACCCCCATCTTCCTCCAAACCTCAGCTCAGGGAATCCCGGGCCAGGCGTCATTAGTGAGTTGTTAATCACCCTCTTGGGCTCCTCTCCACCCCATGTGCCCTTGAACCTGGGGATTTTTAACCCACCCGTGTCCCCTCGCCCTTTCCCTCGGCACAGCAGCGAGCTCAGGAGCGCCGGGCTCCGCTTTCCTGCCGCGCCACGGAATCCGAGACGGGACCGAGAGGGGCGAAGGATTCCTGGAGCCTGGGAACATCTGCATGGCATCAGATAGTGCTGAGGGTGGCGAGGGAGGCTTGAAATCAGACCCTGGAGACTCGCCTGGATTCGGTGGCTGCCAGGGTCAGGTTTCAGCAGCGAAAAGCAGAGGAGTTGTCGCTGTCCCTTCAGGACACACAGGTCCCGTGAAGGACGGGGGAAGCCCCACCCTGCCCTTCCCCAGCTCTCTGGACACTGCCCGGGCGCTGGGATACTCCCAGTATTCCCCACACCTCCACTCTGCCCTTCCCCAGCTCTCCGGACACTGCCTGGGCGCTGGGATATTCCCAGCAGAATTCCCACACCTCCACCCTGCCCTTCCCCGGACACTGCCCGGGCGCTGGGAGAGTCCCCGCAGGATTCCCGACAGCTCCACCCTGGCCTTCCCCAGCTCTCCGGACACTGCCTGGGCGCTGGGATATTCCCAGCAGAATTCCCACACCTCCACCCTGCCCTTCCCCGGACACTGCCCGGGCGCTGGGAGAGTCCCCGCAGGATTCCCGACAGCTCCACCCTGGCCTTCCCCAGCTCTCCGGACACTGCCTGGGCGCTGGGATATTCCCAGCAGAATTCCCACACCTCCACCCTGCCCTTCCCCAGCTCTCCGGACACTGTCTGGGCACTGGGATATTCCCAGGATTCCCCACACCTCCACCCTGCCCTTCCCCAGCTCTCTGGACACTGCCCAGGCGCTGGGATATTCCCAGGATTCCCCACACCTCCACCCTGCCCTTCCCCAGCTCTCCGGACACTGCCCGGGCGCTGGGATATTCCCAGCAGGATTCCCCACACCTCCACCCCGCCGTGCTCCTCCTGAGCTCGGTTTTCGGTGCTCCCAGCCGTCCCGACCACCCCAGCAGCACCGGGAGCTGCAGGGCATCCCAGTCCCAGCGCTGTGGGAGGAACGGGCTCCCCGGAGCTCCGCGGGGCTCTGGCTTCACCCACATCACTTTGCTCCAGGGTGGCAGGAGAAGGTCAGCCCGTGTCCATGCCCGGCTCCCAAGGGGCTGCTGGAGACAACCAGGATCCCATGGGATTTTCTTCTTTCGCTGCTGGAACTTTGTCCTGCTCATGGGACTTCTGCCTTCCCAGTGCCACGGACAATCGGGGCGCTTCCAGGCAGCCCAGGGCTGCCAGCCCTCAGCACGGGAATGCTGGAGGGATTAGTGCTTTCCCTGACCTGAGCCGCTCACCGAGTCTTATTTTTGTTAGGGAGAGAATGGATTAGGGAGTCCTATTTCTTGGTTGTAATCCTATTTGGAAAGATACTCGGAATCCTGTGTCCCTGAGCAGGGAAGACCTGCCTCAAGCTCCTTTCCCAGCTGATATCCCGGGCACTCCTAACCTTCCTGAGGCTTTTGGCAGAGGTACGATCCACAGGTGGAAACACCCTCCTTTCCCTAGAAATCGCTCTGGGAGAAGTCTTCCCACACCACGGCTCGGCTCTGGAGCTGCACTTTTATTTCAGGCTCTGGTTCTGACCCGGTCTGAGTAAGGAATGCTGGTCTTGCCTCCACTGAGTTATCTCCCACCTTCCCAAAGCCTCCTGGATTCAGGGATTTTTGTCTCCTCGCAAGTCCCTCAGTGTTTTGTCCCAATCCTTCCCTTCCAGCAGCTGAAACAGCAAAGGAGCGAAGTTGGAGCACATCCCTCAGCCCTCTCTGCTCCCTCTGCATCCCTGCCCATCCCTCCCCACCTTTCTCCAAGCTTTTATCCCAAGTTTCCCTTCAGCACACCCACCCCGTGTCTTCCTTGGCGTGCTGGTTTCTGCAAGGGCTCACATTTCCAGTCATTTGCTCTTTCCAAAGGGCTGGAAAAAATTGGGAAATTAGAATGTCTTGTCAGCCTCGGGAGAAACCACAGCATTGCTGGGATTGCAGAGCGCTCCATGGGGAGCAGCAGCAATCCCAGCATTGTCCCACAAAACCTTTCCTGGCCTTTTCATTGGTGCTCCTTGCTCAGGTCTGGGACCCCCAGCTCCAGGGAGAGGTGAGGAGCTCTGGACACTTCTTTCCATGGAATTCCCTTGTTTTTTTAGGCAGGAGGGGGTTGCTGCCATTGTTTATCCATGGGAAGAAGTGTTTTCCAGAGCTCTCCCCCTCAGTGCAGCTGACTCGGTGATGTTCCGGTGCCCATTTAGGAGAGGACACTCCGAGACATTTCCAGAAGGGTGAGTTAATGCCTTCCCACATCCAAAAGTCCTGCTGGTCCTCAGAATCCGCCAGAACTCCCTGGATGCAGGGCAATTGCCGTGCTGAGGCCGAGGAGTCCTAAGGAGCTGTGGGGCCACAGGATTCAGGCCCCTCCACTGGGATTTGCTTGAACTCCTGCTGTGGGAATGCAAACGTGGCAGGAATTTGGGCAGAATTGCCCAAACCCAGGGAGTTTTCCCCCAGCTGCAAAGCCCGCTGGATCTTGCCAGCTTGCTCTGGGAAATCTCATTTTCCATCTGCCTGGCAACTGGGAGCGTCCCAGTGCAGGGCAGGGAATGCTGAGCCTTTGCAAAGCGCGGTGCCTCCGTTCCTGAATCCCATAAATCTCCCGCCGGCCTCCAAGGCAGGTGTGAAATACAGGATGCTCCTCGTGTGTCCTGGAGCTGGGCAGGATTTACTCCACGCCAGGCTCTGGATGCACATTTCTTATCTCAGCCCCAGGATTTACGGAGTCCCTGAGATTTATTCCGCCTGTAAAACGCTGTTAAATGCAGGGCTGAGTTGTGCAATGGCCATTGTTTGGGAATGCTTTGTGTCTGCTGGCAGAAAAATGGGCACGGCCCTCCTCCGAGCGGCTGCCAGGTGGGAAGAGGCACAGGAGGGGTGTGAGGAGCCAGATGCTGCTGCCAGAGGGGTGGAGAGGGACTGGGAATGCACCAGCATCCCATCCCCGTCCTGCTGAGGAGGGATATGGGAAAGGGGGGTGTCCAAGAAAAGGGGAAGGCACGGAGGGGGTGAGGGGCTGGTGAAAATCCCAGTGCTGGGGCTGCTGGAGGTGCACTTCCATCCCACCCTGCTCCTGTTGGAGAGGGACACTTGGGCAAGGGGGTGCTGAGCGAGAGAGGCCAAAAAATGGGGAATTCTGGGGAAAAGGGAGCGAGGAGTTGGTGAAAATCCCAGGGCTGGGGCTGCTGGAGCTGCACCATTACCCTGCTCCTCCTGAAAGGGACACCTGGACAAGGGGATACCAAGCCAGAGAGGCCTAAAAATGGGGAATTCTGAGGAAAAGGGATGGAGGGAGTGAGGGGCTGGTGAAAATCTCACTCCTGGGGCTGCACTTCCATCCCTCCGTGCTCCTGCTGAAAGGGACACTTGGGCAAAGGGAGACTGAGCCAAGAAATGGGGAATTCTGGGGAATAGGGGTGGAGGGAGAGAGGGGCTGGTGAAAATCCCAGGCCCGTGGTGTCGGGGCTACGCCACCACCCTGCTCCTGCTGCAGAGGGATCCTTGGGGAAGGCGACACCGAGGCAGATAGGCCAAGGAACCGGGAATTCTGGGGAAAAGGGATGGAGGGAGCGAGGGGCCATGGATGAAGCCGGCCTGGTGCAGCATTAGCTCAATTCTGCCGCACAGCCCGCACTCAGGGGAGGATTCCCACGCAGGACGAGGGCAGGCGGGCAGTGGGAAGAGCTTCCCGAGGCCAGGCTGCGGCCGCCCTGCTCCCCAGGCGGGGCTCAGCCCCGCCAGGCCCGGCGCTGGCTCGGGGAGGCGGCGCCGGCGCTGCGGGCAGAAAAGGCTCTTTTGATGGGAACGAAAATGTTCGCTTTTGAAAAACCTGGAGTCGGGGAACGAGCCTCGGGGTTACCATGGAAACCCAGGGCTGAGCCGTGCCGCAGCAGGAGACGCAGCCACGGCGGCTCCGGGTGCGCCCAGGGCTCGGGGACAGCCGGGGCTCACCGGCACCGCCGGGCGCATCCCGGCGCGCTCCGGGAAACCAACCGTGCGTGCCACCAGCGCTGGAAAAAGGGATCGGCTGCCGGGAAGGGCTCGGTTTGCGCTGCTGGGAGCGGGCTGGGAGGCAGAGCCCGGCCGTGCTGAGCAGAGCAGGGGCCAGCAGCCCGGTGTAAACAAATCCTGCGGAGTGACAGCAGCGGGAGCGCCGCAGCCGCGCCGCCGATTGGCTCCCGCTCCTATCTCCGGGAAGATCGATGGAACAAATTAGAGCGGGCAGAATAACGCGCGAGAGAGCCCCGCAAACCCCAATTACCCCAAAGCTAATTAATGTGTTTTTAAACAAACATTATGGCAGCGCTTCAGACGGCGTTAACGCGGCCGCAGAAGTTTCACGAGGGCGGCGGAGCAATTCCTTAGCCCGGGGCGAGGGGGTGGGAAGCATCCCAAAACAAGAGTGAGGAGGGAGAACAATTGCTCGATCCGAGCACAGCTGGGGGAAAGCGGGAGCTCTTTGCAGCACGCAGCACGGCGACTGTGCTCCCCCAGCATCCCGCAGGGCTGCAGATCAATAGTCCTGGGGAAAAACAGGGAATGGGGAAGAAAAGGAGGAAAATGCATGGCAGCAGCTCACCCAGCCCTTCTAGGAAGAAGCAGACAAAGGGATGCGAAGCCCAACCTTCCTGAAAGGACTCTGACCCGGAAAGCTGACCCCTGAACAAAACGGGATCCTTGGGAAAACAATGCCGCTGGAACACGCCGCTGATTGCTCCCGGGGCCGCCTGACAATGCGGGAGCGCTATCGCAGGCCGGGGCTAAGGAAAACACAGGAAGGCCGGTAGCCCGGGAGCAGCCCTGCACACCTCCCGGACATCATCCTGCCTGGCCAGCTGGACACGGCCCGAGCAGCAGCTGGAAACCCCCTGAGCCACAGCACCGGGAACGTTCCAGCGACGGGAGCACAATCCGTCAGAGCCCAACTGGATCCTCCCTGGGAAGAGGCAGCCACCACAGCTGCAGGTGTTCAGTCGCAGACCAGGGGAGGTGTTTGCCTGCCTTGGAGATGGAAAAGAAAAAAGCTGCATGAATGAATTGGGTGGAAAGCATCTGACAACACTGAATCCGTGCTTGGATCCATCAGGCTTGGGATGAAAATAAAGAACTTGAACCCAGGGCCAGGGCGAGCGTGGAGCAGGCACCAGGAGCTGGGCATTGTACAGCAAACATCCACTGTGGATCCTGGAGAGCTTCCAAGCTCACGGCAGCCTAAAGGGGCTCCAGGAGAGCGGGAGAGGGACTTCAGACAAGGGCTGGAGGGACAGGACATAGGGAATGGCTTCCACTGCCAGAGGGCAGGGATGCATGGGATATTGGGAAGGAATTCCTCCCTGGGAGGGTGGGCAGGCCCTGGCACAGGGTGCCCAGCGCAGCTGTGGCTGCCCCTGGATCCCTGGCAGTGCCCAAGGCCAGGCTGGATGAGGCTTGGAGCAGCCTGGGACAGTGGAAGGTGTCCCTGTCATGACAGAGGTGGCACTGGATGATCCTTAAGGTCTCTTCCAACCCAAACCATTCCATAATCCTGTGATTTCCCCAGACTTTCCTGGCTCCTGCCATGTGATTCACAGACAATTCCCACGAGGGTTGTTGTGTTTTTTGCTCAATCCAACTCGGCAAATTTTTCTCCCCAGAATTTGTCGAGGCTTTTAGCACTGACACACTTTTCCAGACTGAGGGTGGAGTCTGCAGTTGGGGAAGGAGGGTTCTGGAATTGTCCCATGTTGGTGGCCCAGGCCCTCAGCCAAAGTGTGGAGACGGCAGCTGAGCCTCTGCTGGGAGTCCTCTGTCCCTCCTTAACCCAGCAAGGCCTTATTTATCCCTGGAAAAGCAGCTGGAGCATCTCCAGGAGGGATTTCACTGCCCGGGGGTGCTGGGTTAGATGGACCCCAGTCCTGCAACCTGGATGT
>VWPU01017941.1:0-30305 GCA_013398955.1 Callaeas wilsoni
CTCCCCTCCCCCTCCTCTCCTCCTTATCCTGTGTGTTCGTGTTGAGTGCCTGCACTAGATGGGGAACATGGGTCAGAGTGTCCCTGCACAGCTGAAGAGGCTGGAGTGCATGTGCTTTGCACGGGTGCGTATCTCAGTGTGGGGTTGCCAGTGAATACCAAGCTGAACTCAGCAGTGGATGGGATAAGGCTTGGGAATGTGGTACTGCAGTGGCCACAAGTCTGAGCTGGACACTGGAGAGACAAGAGGGTTTGAGAATTGGCTGCTGGAGGAAGTAGGAGGTTCAAGCCAGATACTGGAGAGACTGGTCCGGGGTCAGCTACCAGGAAGATCCATTTTCATCTGTGAGCTTGCGAGTCAGCTGCGAAGCAGTCCACTATTGACCAGGACTGCTGGGCACACGGAGCAGTGGCAGCTGTGCCTCTGCTAAGCTGTGTGGTTTTGTGACATTAGCAGGTTCAACGGTAGATTTCACCACAGCAGTAGAAAATGCAAAATAAAAATAGTTTTCTCCCATGATGTTCTGTATAAACACTGGCCAACAAGAAAAATATGCTGTTGATCATAATGATTTCCTTCTTCTTGGTCATAAAAATATTAAACAGTCTTTTTCATCTACTGTATCTTTGTATTCTTATGTCGAGTTATCCTTTGAATGTTATTGCTTTTTTGAGCGTTTTCAGTTTCATAATGCTTTACTAACATGAAAAATACTATAATTGTTGCTGAAAATAAACATGTATTTACCTCTTAGTGTTGCTTTCATTTATGATCTCTGTACCTGCCTCTGACATTCTGAATCTCTTCATGGCATAAATTAGCAATATAATTGTAAAAACTGAAAGCTGCTCTGGAGCTTTTCAGAGGAGATCACATTTACTTTACAGTTGCTTGTTAATTGCTTTAGTGCCTAAGGATGTACAACATATGTCCTGCAAAGAGACACCCATATGGTTGTACAGTGTATGTCCTGGCACTCTGTTGCCACAGACTAGAAAACAGACTTCTGTTTAAAATGCATGGCCCATTGCATGATTGAAGGTGTGACATATAAAGGATTATAACTGACAACATTGAAGCCCTACACCTGTCACAGTGCTGTGTTAGGAGGATATGTATGTTGTTTGCCTGAGAACGGGGAAAGAAGATTGCCTTCAGTGAAGACACAATTAAAAGACATTTTAGAATTTCATACAAGGGAGGTTTTCTTTCTCAACTATCTGATTTATTTCTGTCAGTATAACTCAGCTATAGCTCAATTTTAATTCAAAAGGTATAAAGTTAAAGAAATTAGTAGAGGAAAAAAATATAAGGGCATTAATTGGCCACATGGAACCACATTTTGAAAGGTTATTAAGACTTTAAAGCAGCAGAGAGGTGATTACGGATGTCTCTTACAAGTAGCTACATTTATAGAGGCCTAAACACTTTGAATAGCCTAGTTTTTAGGTTTGCACTTTTTTGGTATTATGGACATACTCAAATTTTTGGAAAAATGCAAGAATATGTGTGACCCTCAGAAAGTCAACAGTCATTGTGGATGGCTCTCTTAAACCAAGGCAAACCTATTCCAACAAAATAATTGCACTCTAGCACTTGCACTGTACATGAGGTTCATTCTTCTTAGCCTCAGCTTTCTCAGTGAAGTGCTTGGGTAAGGAACTAGTCTAAGGAAAAGATTAGTCTCACCTAAGTTTAGCTATTTAAAGTGTAGTATTACTAGAGCCTGAACTAGTCATCTAGGTCTCCATTGCACAGCTGCAGAGTTAAGCACTTCTAGAGTGTGTCTGAGAGATCTTTCCCAGAGTAGAAGGAATCATCCTGTGGAGAGGCTCAGCTCTTTTCATTGACTGACTAGATACCTAAGTAAGGGATTTCTCTCATCTACTTTCAGACAGCAAATTTACAACACTGGTGCTTCTTAAATAGTTAACAAAAAGTGAAATACATGACTTCACAGTGAGTCATGTTATCTGAAACCTAAGTCATGTTTCAGTGATGCTTTTCTTTCTTCATTGACTACAGGGGAAGTGTAGGAGTACTCCTACACTGAAATAATCTCCTACCTCAGGTGTCTAATTTAAATAGTTAGATTATTTCAGATTAATTAAGGTTTATGTGACATTTGACAGCAACCTGAGTACTTTGCTGGAGTACCTCTTTCTTCTGAAGGGTACAGTTATCTTCTGCGTTGTGATCCTTTCTGGGTTTTTGCTCATGAAGAGAATAAGAGTGAGAGAATTAATTTCTCCTGCTTAATTTTCCCCATTGGTGTACATTTTCTGATGTGGCTTATAACTATAACAAATTAATCCTATTATGTTTCTAATAATATGAATTGGGGCTGGATAGCTAAAAATCATAAACATGTAACAATAGCTAAGGGTGCAATAGTGAAAAAAGCCATTTCCAAATTCTCCAGCTGATCCAGAAAAATAGATGACTTTTTTTCTATTGTACTTTTGGTCATAGTAATTCACTAATTGAAGAGCTGGAGCACATTTGAATTAAAAAGGCTCCTTGTAAGAGGTTATTTTAAAATGCTATGAATAAAATTTAATTACTCAAAAACATTTTTATCTAGTTTCCAGAATTTTAATGATAACAATTCTGATAAAATTCAGAGAACTATATCAGTAGAGACAGGTGAAATAAGAGTCACTTAAGAGAGTAATGAGTTAAATCATCAACTAATTGTCTTATTAAGGTCTTTTGTAGTCTTTCTATATAAATGCTTATTAGAGTGAACAAACTCTTCAGTTTTATTCAGAGTCTGTACATCAAAATGCATTTCTTTCTTTAAAAATATGCTCATAACTAATCATAGGTTATATAAATGTTTTAATGGTTACACACAGAATAATGACATGGCCACTGTGTTATTCTTGTCTTAGAATTTTTCCTCTTTCACATTTACAACAGATGAAAGAATACTTCTTCATTGTTTATTGCTTTTACACAGCACCTCTCTTCATTTCCTCTGTTACATATAAAAGCATTATTTTCCCTTCAGGAAGTCTCCTTTTTTTTCTAGGTGCAGTCATTTACAGATGTAATATCTCTCTCTTAAGGATTTTTTTCCTTATTTTTCACTTCATGTAATTTTTGAAGCCTTTCCCAGATGATGCCACGAAAATAAATTATTTAGCAGAACTCATAGGAGCTCATACCGAGAACATTCTCTTGAAAATGCTCACAGAAAGCTTCCCGTATGAGCAGATTATTCCATCACTGCATTACTGAATTCTTGCACTTCACTCTGAGCCATATGGTAATACCTACTGCTAGACATAAGGTTTCTAGGAATCTCATCTATCTCAGTAAGGATGCTAGAAGCACATGGGGTTCAATGTTTGTTGGTTCAACACTTAGCTGGTGCAAAGCAAACTATCCTTATAGCATTCCTGTTGGGCAAGCTGTTCTTACCAAAGAACCTTTGCTGGGCATTGGGCTTAAACAGTCAGGAAACCCATCTCCTTCTTTCCATCCCAATGGCCACCTGCACAAAGAATTTGAAGAAAAAAGATAGGTGACTTTAAGTAATGATTCCACTCATATATTTTTTCAAAACATATTTTATTTACAATCATTTCCTGTCAAATGCAACTTAATCAAATTTACAAAACAAGGCTGCTTTGATCCTTGCAATGAAGTTGTAATATCAGTTTTAAAGCCTCAGGATTCAGCATTTGTGATTATTTCTCTTTTAATAGAAAAACAGATTTTTAGTCCGTCAGCTGTGAAAGCCCTGGCACTACTGCAGACTAACATTTTTGGCAAGGTTCACTGTAAAGAGCAAAGCAGGGTTTCACAACTGCTGGCTCCAAGGAAAGCGAGCAGTAAACAAAACAAACTTTACTCATTAATATACGTTTTTAAGCATTTGAATGGCAAATCCTAAAGAATGGCAAAACACAGATACGACAAAGTTTCACACATGGCAATGACTAATTAGCTATGTATATGCATTCAGAATGGCAAATTTTACCTTGACATCCACAAATAGGAGGCTGGCTTGCTTGAGAAAAAAATAGTGTTAGGACAGGTCAGCAATTTACTTTTAAAACTGGTCTTGGGTAGTTTTCAGGAACGAAATACTGCATAAATATGACTGCAGTGCAAGAGAAATACAAACGGGGAACTTTTTCCCATTCTTTTTTTCAGACAAAGTGGTTTTGACTTATTTAAAGCAAATACACACTCATAAACATATATATATACACACGTATATATATATATGTGTGTGTACTTTTACAGTCAACTGGCTGAATGAAAAAATTCAGGACATAAATGTCACCTACAATATTTTTCATGGGTTTTCTTCTTCTTTAGTTTTTATTTATTGAACATACGATATCTTGGATATCTGCATTTTATTCTTATTTTTCTTAATTTTATCTGTTTTAGTTATTCTCTTTGGGGAGTTATTAATAGATTAAAATCTACTACTTAAGTTAAAATTCGCTGCTAGCCTCAATTAACTTCTAGATTTGAATGAAAAATAATGTAAAACTATACATGATGCTTGTAGAAATTTAAATTAGCTTAGAGGGAAAAATATATTGTTGTCAATGGAGCATATTAAAACTGTGTAAGTTTGCACCACTAGTCTGTGATTTTCTTTTACATATAAAGAATGACACTCTTTATTGTACTTTTGAGCTCTACAAAGCTGTAATCTCCACATAGTATTTTCTTCTAGTGCACAAGGAGGCAAGGGAAATAATCAACTGAGACTGGATTTTTATAAGAGCTTACCTTTTTGAAATCAGATGTATTGTATTTAAAATTGGTATGTGTATTTTAGGAAAATGTATTTGGAATGATTTATTAAAAAGTGTAGAATTGAATTTTTAAAGAATTAGCAACAAGAAATTTTGTGATACAAGGAAAAAAATCGTAGTTTTATACAGCAAGGCATAAAGTTGAAGATAATGTATTTGTGATTTTGAACAAGTTTTACGTTATAAACATGCCTAGATGGGACTTTAATTAAGTAACCTATATAAACCAGTGGAACTACCTCTCCTCCTTTAAATTATGCAGGTGCTTAATTTCTGCACACGGTCTCCTAGGAATGGGAAATGTTTTAGTTGTGAAACAAAGTTAGATCCCTGCCTTATTTATATCTTGAGACACAGCCTTAAGTAATTCATGGTAACCCACATGATGCTTTGGTGAAAATACACAAAAGCCTGCTAACATTTACTGTATAGCTGCAACTATATTTTTATTTAAGTATTTACATATTTCAGTTTATGGTTTCACAACTTTTCAATAAAGATTTTATATTAATTTAACATTTTCATTCTGAGTAGGTTTGTTGGGGTTTTTTTCGTGGGAAATCAAGTATAATTTTTAGCAAGTTTATCTCAGATGATGAGCTTGCAAAATAAACAATGCCAAGATATATTGCTCCATTTTCTGCAAAGAATTAGCTTCCTAAAGTCACCAAACAGTGGATGATGGACGAAACCTCTGGAAATTATCTAGTCCCTCTGCTCAAGAATGGTCATCTAGAGCAGTTAGCCTGGGAACGTACCCAGTCAGGTTTGTAATGTCTCCACAGATGGAAACTCCATAAGCTTTCTGGCAACTTGCTCCAGTGTTTGATCATTATTACAGTGAAAAAAGTTATTTTCCTCCATTTAAAGAAATTATTTTGTGCTTTATTTTGTGCCCATTGCCTCTTGTCCATTTACTGAGAAGTATTTGACCCCATACTCTAGCTTCATCCTGTGATGTATTTACACACACTGATAAGGTTCCCTGAGCTTGTTCTCCTCCATACTACAGTTTTAGCCCTCTCATCCTCTCCTTATACGATGGATGGTCCAAGCCCTTAAGCACATCCATGGGCCTTCTCTGGACTTGGTCCACTGTGTCCATGTCTCTCCTGTCACAAGGAGCGCAGCACTGGGCACAGCTCTCCAGATGTGGTTAGAGTGGAAGGATCATCTACTTTACCCAGCTGTCAACTTTCTTTCTTGTGGACTCCAGGATGCTGTTAGACCCCTCTTGCAAAAAGACACATTACCACTGCTGGCTCATGATCAACTTCTTGCTCTCCAGAACCCCCAAATTCTTTTCTGCAAAGCTGCTTTTGGCCAGTTGGCCCCCAGCATGCAGTGGTGAAGACCTGCACTGCTTATGTTCTGGGATCTGCTTGTGTTCTAGGAATGCTCCAGCACTTCTCAGGGTAGGTAAAGGTCTCCATGAGGGCCTGGACTTGTGAATGTGAGGCTTCCTCCAGTTATCCGAAGAAGGCCTCATCTACTTCTTCCTGATCAGGCAGCTGGTAGCTGAGAGCTTTCACTGGCTCTGTTCTGCTGGCTAATCCTGATCACACTTCCACAGGCAGAACTTGATGCATCTCAGTTGCTTGCTCATGTGACGGGTGTGCATTAGTGTACAGGCATGTCAGATGGTCTCCATTCATACTGATTTCCTGAGAAAAGTGAAAAAATGTTTCCTATGTGTGTAACACTTCGGATGGCCCATTTTTCAGTGTTGATTTTTTTTGGTTAAGTGGTTTCTCTTGTCCATACTTGCACCCTTTGATTGCCAGCTCTGTTCACCACTTTCTTACTGAACTGGGCATCATCATCTCTTTCTGTTTCATTCCCAATTTAAAACTCTCTTCAGCAGGTAGGCCAGCCTACTGACAAAGACACTTTCATCTCGCTTGGTCAGATAGATCCCTTCTCTTTAAAGCAGTCCTTGATCCTCAAAGGTGTGAAAATTAAGTCCCTGATGTCAACATGAGTTGCACTTTTGTATAGTTATAGATCTACAGGTGAGGCAGGAGTCTCGCAGAAGATCCAACCAATTAAACAGCTAGGCTAATTAACAATGACCAGTCACCAACATCCTCTCACATAAACTTACGGACTAAAACTCACACCGGAAGAAATAGTCACAATTTCTGTTATCTGTGCAATTGGTTCTCAGCTCTAAGACCAGTGCTATAAGACTATATTCCTTTAATGATTTGAACACTGAAGCAAATGGGTGGAAGATTGCATATGTGGAACCAAAAATGTAAATCAGGTTTTTAGTTACAAGTAGCTCCTGTTCCCAAAGTACATTGTAATTTTAAACAGCTCTGCAATTTTATCACTAATGCATATTATTTTGCCCCTCCCAATCCATAAAAATGTGAATAGGAAGGAAAAGCCTAGATAATACCCATATTATTTAACGTCTCTTTTTTAAAATGTGTAATCAGAAAGCATGTGTATCCAAGCACACTCCATAAACATTGTCGAATAGAGTTTTATTTTTACACTGTTTACCATTCTCTTCTCATATACTCCTAAAGGTGGACTACCCTCCTTGAAGGACCTTGAAATTACAATGCACTGCAATGAATTGTTACCGAGCTATTGTTTGATCCACAGTCCTATTTCCTTTTGTTTTATTAAAGTCTAAAGCACATAATCTCATCCAGGTAAAACATGCAGGGGTTTTGTTTCGTTTTTTCTTCTTTTACCTTCTCATGGGCATAGGAGTTAATGTACCTAAAAATTTTGTTAGTATCTTCACAAGAATTACTTTTCAATTAAACATAAAATCATATACCTACATTTTAATCAAGCGATTGTTCTGTACTCCTAATAAAGAAGTCGTGTGCTTCAACTGTAAACATTCCCTCAAAAGTCATAGCCATATTCTACAAGATTTATTGAAATTACACTGAGTTTCCCTATAGTGCAAATAGAAGGCAGCCATATTAAATTTTCAGGAATTATCTTTTCTAAGATTAACTCCAGCATGGGAACCTCAAGTCTCTTTCTGTCTACTAATCTCACACCACACTGTATATCAAAATAAATGTTCCTGCTAAGGGAAAATATAGAACAAGAACCAGTATTAATCCATTGGCATTTCTTATGGTTGAAATTTTTCTTTGGTGAAGAATATTACTCATGATAATAAGCAAAAGTAGAAGATCTTTGTGAAACACTAGAGTTTCTTCTCGTGATCACTAGACAGAAACAAAAGCAGAACATTCAACTGTCTTTGTTCAGTAACAGAGCATATGCATGACAGTCTTAAAAAAAATGGTACAGTTTGGACTATATTCTGTCTTATGTGCTTTTATATAGTTTTGGCTCTGGAGGTCTTAATTGCAAATTTGAATTTATTATCAAAGAAAGTATTTGCCACATAGTAAACAGATGCCAGGTAAAAGACAGGGAATTTGCATTAAGCAAGTAAATGCTCTACCATCCAAAGAACATAATAAATCTGTCACAAGGGGAAAATTTCCCAAGTAAAATAGTGAAAGAATGTTTGTTCCTCCAAACCTCTGAAGACTTGATATAAGTAATTAGCTCAAAATTGAAAACATAAAGGAGTAGAAAATCAAATGAAAAACACTAAAAAAAAAAGAGCTCTCCTGAAATCAAGGGGGTAACTTAGTAATCCCACAGAAAAAATACTTTATATTTCACTACATCTAAGAATCATACTGTGGATAAAGTACTCCCTTCCCCATCTTATACAAAATTTATGAATAATCACTGAACAAATTGGGTAAAATTGCTTATGGTCTAGGGAACAGTAGTTTCTCCAAACTAAATGTGAATCCTGCTGCATGGAAAAGAACAGCATAAAAGTTATCAGTCTGAGGGAATTGCACTGCTTTCATATTATGTATGAATAATGTATACATAACTGTGATACAGTAGAAGCTACCAAAATGTATTCAATGTTTAGGCAAACTGTTAGTCTAAGCCACATCTTAAGAAAATTGCATAAAACAATCAGACAACTGTACCAGAACATATGATATTGTGAACTTACGGCAAAGGCCAATATGATCAATTACCCAAAAGTAAAGCTAGTAAACAGCAATTTTCATCTAAAAATTCCCAAGTACTTTATAATCATTTACGTAACACACAACCCAAATACAAACCATTTGAACAAAGCATTAATCCAAAGTTTTATTTTTAGGAATAGGTTACGGGACAAATAAAGCCATAAATTGAAATGTTGTTGTACTTCAAAAAGAGATTTTTGATAAATAAGATTATAATTCCCTATATGCGCATACATTGTTCAAACTTTAATTTAAGTACTTTTTAGGGCAGCAGAGACAATACTACTCTAGGAAATGGATAAATAGCTTAACAGTGTAGTTGTGAAATGCACCAAGTTACAAGTGAGCATCAGCATGCAAGAACGTCTTGTCTAAGTCTCAAAGCCCTCACAGGTAATAATAACGGAAGATAAACAAAGAATCCAGCCTGACTTTTCCAGACTGGCTTGATTTTTCTGAGGTACCAATTAAGGGAATTTCATGTTTTTCATGAAAATTTAAGTTATTTTACAAGGAAGCAGGAGGCCCAAATAAGTACTAAACTGCATAATACTATTTTTAAGCTCATGACACCTGTAAGTCCTCTAGTGAAAAGGTACCTCAGACCAAATGGACAGCCATTCCTCTCACGGGCATAGTTCAAGTTTAGACAGACAGAGTAACACTGAGGAACACAGAAGCTGAATATGTTCTTTCCAAGGGTGTCTGAATCCTAAAGACCACAGAGTCATTTAAAGAGACTGGTCAAGTCAGCGAGCAAAGAAAGAGCTTACAATTGTAGAAGACATTACTTTCCAGCTGAAAGAGCAGATAATAAAATATCTTTGGCAATAATATGTCTTTGGCTAGATAAGAAATAAGTTAATTAAAACAAATAACCAACCAACCACAACAAAAGACAAACCAAAAAAAATTCCCTAACCAACACTCCTACAATCCATAAACTAATAATAACATGCCTGGAAAAAATAACTTTAAATCCTCAAAGGCAAACCAATAATAATGCTATCAAATGTAATCTATCAAGTAAAATAATATGAGCACAGATGGACTATCAGCAGGGTACATTAGTATTAATGCTTGGCCCCATTTTTATCAAACATTTTCATCAGTTACCTGGATGACCAAACCAAATGCATCCTATGAATTATTTTAATTTAAGGCAACAGTTTACATGAACATGATGAGAGCCTCAGTCTAAAATTACCCTGAGAGATCTGTGGTCTGCACCTATTGAAAGCCCTTGAAGTTTTTAAGGTGATGCATTTAGCACAGCAAATCCCATGCATCTGTTCATGTTTGAGAAGTGACTGGCTGAAAAGGAGGGTGCTGAAAAGGGTTTGAAGGATAAAGGTGACCTCCAGGTTGAGTATCATAAAGCAGGGACACACTCTCATTGCAAGCAAGGCTAATCACACACTCGGCTATGTTTTAAGTTAAAAAAAATCCAAAGTTTTCTTTAGGCTTACAGAAAAAGTTTTTGTATTCCAGTTGCAAAAATATAATCATCAATCTTTTTTTTTGCCACCTTGTATGACACCAAGCTTTGGAAAATTCTTTACCCAAAGTAATTTTCTATGCTCTTTTGCTCTCAGCACAGGGCTAATCCCTCACTTCCATTCAGAAGGTTCTATCCCCCAGAGTGTTATAGAGTACAGTATCTGAAAAATTCAACAGACAACTTTCCTCTCCACTTCCTAGGTGCTGTCTTTGAGCATAACAGACTTTACAAGTGGAATGAGAATCATCCATCATAATATCTGAAAAACTAAATCAGATCTGATAAAAATTCAGAAAAACCTAAATATAAATAATGCTGTCTTGCCTATTGCACACGTGAATGAGCATATCTAGACCCTCTCAGGTATGGACATGCACAAGTCAGTGTGGATGGTTTATCTGGATTTGAGATTAATTGCTCCAGATATACAGAAATTGCTACAAAATGACTAACTCTCTGCAAAACTGTACCATCTCCTCTGGGGCTTATCAGTTCAAGTGCAGAGCTGTGCAACCAACCAGAGCCATCTCAGATAGTCTTCACTGGATGTTGAGGCTGGGATTGAGGTCAAGCATAGAGAAGTATTGCCATTTGTTCCACAAACTTGTCCCAGCTGAGTTCACGAACTGATTACCAAAAGAGTACCTCTCCTCTTCCCCATCTGTTTCTGGTATCAGCCATGCAGCAGTGACTAACAGCGGAAAGGCAGCTAGGAACAGATGCAATTTCTTCACCATTAAAATTCACGATAAAAGCAAGCCAACCCAATGTGCCACAAGTCTGGCTCCGTGTCCAATGAGTGCTTCAAGATTATAGTTTGGGTTCAAATATGTAAAAATGTATCATGCTCTGGATCAGGCTTAACATACAATACAGTATATGTTGTGTATGGATTTAAGAAGCCAGATGCAGCCTGTAGTGCTGAGCCAGATCTAATATGCTGAATATACAAAACCACCAACTGGGTGGGAGGTAAGCAGGTTGGAAATACAATGAACACAATATTGCATCACTTTCTCTTTTTGTCCTGCTAGTTGTACCAAAACTATATTAAGATTATAAGCAGTTCAGGGACTGAATTTATTCTATTTCATAAGGAAGTTACTGAATTTTCTGTGATAAAAGCTGTATCTAGCATCTTTATCATTTGCATAAGAAAAATAAGAATTCTTTAGCATATTGTGATAGTATCTGTTATTCTCCTGGGTATATCAGTTTCAGTGTTGAAGATCATAGCCTTAAGCCACCTCTCTTGTCTGGACAAATAAAACCAGTTGGAATGTTCCTGTAAAATATCATGTCTATAATCATTTGATTATACTATTATGCAAATGTTTCTGGAGAATATCTTATTCTATAATTTTCTTTCCTAATTACTAGCTTTTATTTCAAGAAAAGTCATGAAAACTGAGCCTACTAAAGTACCTTGCAGTTTACCTAGAAAAAAAGTACATTTTAGCAATGTGAGTTTGATACAGAAAAAATGGGACCTTTAGATCTGTGTAATTTGTGTTATGGTAGACTAATTTTGTCACTGCCTAATAAAAGTTTCTTTGATATATTTTTTGACAAGTCCAGAAGTTTTGACCAGCTGCATTTTAATGATGTTTCTATGGGGGCTTCTCCTACTGCTTCTTTTCCTTAAAGAGCTTTTGCCACTAGATATCCAGTCTATGTCTACAGAGCAATATTTTATCTATTAAATTGAGTCCTGCTTGAACATTTCTACTCTATTTTAGTCATATCTTTATTATTTGAATTTAGAAAGGTTAATGACATCTTAAAAAACAATCCTTAAGAAAAAAATAAATGCAAAGTAATTACGCTCCCTCAGAAGAGGTAAGCGCAGAGTCCTTCAAGTTTTTTTTCCTATTGTTAACAAGAGTTTATCATACTGTTAACAAGAGTTTGCCATGCAATAGAATGAATAAGTCTGAAGGGCTTTTGCCTACACTTAAAATACTAAGGTTATTATGTTAAGGTTAGTTACTGTAAGATGCTCCAAGTCATTGTGTGCTAGCAAGCTTTGTAGAGAGACTATAAGCTTCATTGTTGCTAATTTTGAATAAGAATGCTTCCCATAAAGCTATTAAAAGATGCTATGGTTCTATGGGTTTAAAATTAACTGAGTACTCAACATATGAGAAAGATGAAATGTTCTTGTACTTACTGTGCTCCAATTTTTTACTATATAGTTGTGCATTTATTAAAATGTTTTTAAAAAAGCTTTATTTTATTGGAGGGTTATGAAGTACATAGATTGCAGGTAGTGAAAAGTGATAGACCATTCATACCTTTCATAATAAGGATTCTAGGTGAGTGAGAAAAAACAGGTGCCAGACTTTTCCCCTTGTGTTTCAGATCCTTTGATCTGAATAAGTGGTGCAATACTATAAATCAGAGAAGAAAAAAGACAGCTGATACCCACACTTGGGAAATGGTGATTTTGACTACAGCAATTCTTCCTGAGCTCTCCATAGAGTCTGTATTTACACCAAATGTCTAGAACACAACACCCTCTTGCTACTGCCCCTGTCATATTAGGCCATTCATATGCACAGATCAGCATCCCTTGGGGCACATCTGGCCATACATTTGACAAAATACTTGTTTATTATGGACTAAGTCCAGCTCTGACTGAAATAAGTGGAAAGACTCATGTGGATTTAAGTTAGAGTTGGTTTAGACTCCTTCTGAGCACTAAGATTTATGGCATCCTTAACGTTTCATTTCCTCAATTTTAAGCATTTGGGTTTTGTAAATGACGTGCTGGATAAATACACTGTTGTCACTTACCAGACTTAACTGGTGTGTGAAAAGAAGTCTTTTACTTTCAGATAAACTGAGGGATGGTGGATTATGGTCTGTTACTCAGCCGGCATAAACTTGCATAGATCCATGAATCTCAACTGGCTTCCAAATATCTGATCTGTTGGCAAATGGAATTCAAGAAGAAAGTTTATATTTCTTTGAAGACAGCATGTATGGAGGTGCAGGTCAATTACCTGAGGATTTAGCCTGAGCAAGAAAATAGTAGATTACAGGCTTTCTAGATAAGGTACCTATTACTGGATCCAAAATTTTCCCTTCTAAAGCACAGAAATTACAGAATGCAAATTACAGAATAATTTTGAGAAGTTCATGAAAAACTAATGTTTATCAGAGAAACAAAAAAAGTTTTTAATTTTTGGCTAATATCTGAATAGAATAATTCTTATAAATTGTAACATTTAAATCTTAGGGCATTATTGAAGTAGTTTCTGTGTTGTTGTTTTCTTCATTCCAAAAAGACATGTCTCTATTATATACACCAGAACAATAAAATTATTGTAATAATTTCCATTCAAAACTGAAGGTTTTAAAGTCTTGAAATCTAAAACTTCGTTTTGCAAGCCTGGAAGGAAATCTTCCTGAAACAAAGTTTTCATCCTAATAGTTTCAACAGCTTTTTGAGTTATAGGACATTAAACAGTAAAAAAATGCTCACTTTATTACAATTTTTTTTCTATAAAAGCCTATTTAGAAAGAAAAGTGGGCATTGCATGCAGCTGTTTCATCATCAGGACTGGGACCCTTCTGCCTCCCTTGCTAGCTGCACAAGAGAGGAGCTAAAGAAGCTGATCTGACCTATCAGAGTGAAACAAAGTTAGTGGCTTGGCTCAGTAGGAAAAGGTTTCCTTGAAAGATTGAGTCAACCAGTGCAAGAATATTGTTGCAGAAGCAGGCATTACCAAAATACTTTCTGAGGTTAACTATTTGAGTAATGCTTATATAGATTTTTTTAAGGTGTTGTACTTGTACAGTTTAGATGTAATTAAATTAACTATGTGCTCTTTAAAATATATATTCAGGAAATAATTTTTACTTCAACTACTTAGCATTAGCTAGCTGCAAAATGTCATCAGCAGTGTATGCACAGTTCAGAATATAGGATCAGCATTTTTCCATTTAAAACAATTATTTCCATGCTTTGGTCTCCCTTTTTTGAGAGACAGTTTAATCATGACAGAAAACTGTGAATAACAATTGCTGTAAGGGATGATATTAAGGGCTTGAGCTTGTTTCCACAGATCTTGGCAGAAGTTTCCTTATGGACTTCAGCATAAGCAGGGACAGCTGCTAGGGTAACCACATACATTAATTTAATTTTTCATAAGGACACATCCAATGCTCACTGATTTGAGATGAGGCAGCTGCCTAACCGTTCTCAAGTTGTAGGGAAGAATGTTATCAAAACATTTACATATGGCTTTTCACCCTCAGTTTTATTACCTGTACAATCTGATACAGCAAAGTCAGGTGAGCCAAGGCTTGGTATAATTTATCTTTTTTCACTTGAAATAGTGTGGTACATATTGTAAACGATCTAATCAAATTTAAAGCTGCAGAGGATTTTCTATATAGTGGGGGGGAAATTTAGTCAATTTTGGTGTACACAGACATGGAAGAAAGGAATGTATTCAGCTCTTGCATACGATTAGCACAGCCATCTGTTTCGCCTACCTGCATAATTGTCAGCTAATCAATTGCTAATTGCAAGTGTCCAGTTGCTTAACAGCATTGTACCTGCAATTGCAATTCATTATCCTACACACTTTACAGATCTTCAGTCCCTGAATTATTTATTTCCATGAGGAAACAGTTAAAAGAAAATGTCAAAGGAAAGCAAGGAATGGAGATACAGGTAAGAAGGGAGAGGGCAGGGAATACAGATGTGGGTAACTATAAGATGCAGATATGTATAAGATATTCGAGAGTAAGTAAGGCACAATGACATAGGCATTTTTATGATGCGTTGATGGAACAGGGATGTGATGGAGAAAGTGACAGGTGGAAACTTGCAGAGGAAAACAAGCTTCCAGCAAGAGTAGGCAAAAGAGATGAAGGGTTACTGAAAAGGAATTGGGAACTCTGGCACACAGGGAGAAAGCTGCACAACATGCAGTGGATGTGGTCAGTGCTGGTCAGATTGTCAATGCAGTTATCACGATGGCTTCTAACACTAATTCCTTAATTATCCTGAATTCTAGATTTACTTTCTCAAAATCTTTGGTGAGTGGTTTAGCATGACGTAACAATGTATTTCTCTGGTGTTAAAAGACCAAAGACCTTTGTGCCTCCATAATATGAACTTGACAGGTACCATTATCTCAGCAATCTCTTGTAATGAGATTCTGATCTGTTCAAAGATGAATTTTGAAATTTTACTCTTAAAGCAAAAGAAAATAAAAAGGAGAGAGAATAAAAATGGAATTTAATCTCTGCTTCACTATTTAAATGCATTGTTATTTTGGAAAATATAGCTTAGGAAAGAATAATGCATCTGTGATTATTCTGATATAATACATTCGTGTATTACAAGAGATGTAATTTTCTTTATCCTACCTCATTTCTCTTAGCAATTTGCTTACATGCAAAGAAAAAGTCCATGTTAAGCTCCTCAGAAAGATACTGGATGAATATTTAAAGAAAATCCAGGACAAAAGAGTTGTATACATTGTTAAAAAACTAACTGATTCAAATGTGCTTGAATACAAAGAAAAAAAAAATTAGGAGAGCAATAAAAAAATAATCTTATACTCGTAACAGTTTTATCAGATGTTCTCATGACAGTTGAATTACTTTGGAGATAATCCATGAAATACTCTTCTGATTCATAATTTACCTGTACCCATTTGTATTAATATTTGTTCCATGGTAAAAGGAATGAAATAATTGTATCATATAAAGTCACTTCATTGACCAGCTTAAGCCTAAAACAAGAGGTTGTAGACTCAATGAACTGTGCCAAAAATGTTTAATGGCATCATGGAATTATTAAAGTTGGAAAAGACTTCTAAGTTCAAGTCCAACTGCCAACCTAGTACCACCACCATGTTCACCCCTAAAACATGTCATGAGGTGCCACATCCACTCATACGACAATATTCACATGATAGGAGCCAGCCCTGCAAGCAGTCCAGCATTTGTTGAAATGAAAAGAATTATTTCTGTTGCCTATAGCATTTCATATAAGATAAATGAACAGGAGAACTGAATTAGAAATATATAATTTCTTATATTTTCAAAGATTTTTGTTTTAATCACAACTGTTTCAACTTGTCTTACATTAATACATCCAGCTTCTAGGAACATCTTCCTCAGAGACACAGAGACACGGCATTTTTCTAAGAATCCATTTCTCCAAGAATCCATTCTTCATTATTAATTTGAAGTATATTCTGGTTTCAGATATATGCAGGATATATAGTATGAATTTGCTGTGTGGATTAAAGTAGTCTGCACCGGACAATGTTGGACATGGAAAACATTGCCTAGTTTGATTTTAATTTTCACATTTACAGTATGCTGCACTTCATTTTGTAAAATGATGTGTGATTTCTTGCAGCTTATTTTGGTTTAGGGACAGAGTTTGTATTCAAGAAATTTGGTTTTGGATAAACAGAAACGGCTAAAAAAATTTTGCCCCTGTACTCATTCGCACTTTGTTTTTTTAACAGCTTTTGTGAAATCATGCTTCAAATAATTTAATAGAAGTCATTAATTACTTAATTTGCTTAAGACTTCAAGAGTCAGTCAATGACAACAAGCATCCTTTCCTGTGATTCACCTGGGCTAATAAAATTTGGAAAGACTAGAAAATGTGAATACATATTTCTCATCATTTTTCTTGTTTACAGAAAATTTCAAAAAAATATACATAAATAAAGAAGTGTCAGTTGTTAATGAAGAAAGATTTTTGATCCCATAATAATAATCAGAAATTGCTTATGCTGTTCTTCACTAAAGTGATCTTATGTTGGCACTATAACGTGTCAGATAAACTTTATGTCTATCTATATATAATTCCTCTAAATAGTTGATAAAAAAAATTAACAGTAGAACTGAGCTAGTGGCCTTAAAAACAAACAGCAAAGCTACATGAGATATGAATAAATGAGTGAAAATTGCATTCCAGAAAGTTTTTATTTCTGCTTCTGTGTTGAAGGCAATTTTAAAAAGGATTTTATAAGTTAGATCATAGAAAGAAAGGAACAAATCTGTGAATACCAGTGTGAGAGCAGACGTTACATAAAGAAGAGAAGATACAAAAGTATTTCTGAACTGATGGTTCTTCTACATAACATTCAGTGTCTGAGATTTCCAGCTGCATGCAAATATGAATAGCCATCCCATAAACTTGGACAGCATTACCATTTCTGAGCCAGAGCAGTCTCTCTAGGGGTAGAAATGGTTCTAAGTTTTGCCATCCTGATTCCAGAGACCTTGGAATCATTTAATATCCCCAGTAGAAACCAGAGCAGCCTGGAAACTACTATATGTCAACTTTTAATGGTCTCTGAGGCACATTTTATTTTCTTGACTCACTGAAATAAAGCAATCCAACCACAGTGTCTTATATCCATTCCTCCTTTGGATGTGTTTATGTACAGAGAGAGAAATTATATTTGGGTCACTTACACTGAATACATTAATAACCTGCTCAATGAGAAGTACTCCATAAAATCAACTGCAATTTTGTATAAGATATCATTAGTATTCATTCCTTCATAATCTATTAGTAAGCTGTTCCAATTGTGCTCTAATTATTTCTTGATTTTATAGCTATATCTCTATCTCATTTTTCCTCTTTCTCTGGCTCTACTTACACCCAACAATTTTGCTACAATTTAGTATATATTTAAAAAACTACATAGATAAAAGATAGTTTAGATAGTATCTACTATTACATATCTGAATAGGAAGAATGAAAATTTATCATACTCAATAGAAAGTTCAGGCGCTGTCCAGACTAACTTGGAAGAGCTGTGAAATTTTTGTTTGGATTTTTTTTTTGTTTGGTTGGTTTGTTTTGGGTTTTTTTAAAGATTAATCTGATAATGCAAGAATTGTTTTCTAAATACAAAATACCACCAAAAGAAAATAATCTTGACCTAATCCTAAGGATTTAATTCTTGAGATTTATATATTTATCTTTGGTCAACAGAGTAAGAGAATTAACAAAGCAGATCCAGAGGGCACCACTAGGGTTAGAACTTGAATGTTGTATTTGTGTGAGTTAGATGAGAAATAGCAACCTTGGGGAAAAAAATACTTAATATCCATTTTCCTTCTACTTTGTAGAAGCAACTGTAGAATTGGCTATTTCCTCATTAACAATACTGACAATAATACAGCAAGACCACTGAAACAGAGGAGATAAGAGTCTGTATTAATTAAATATTAACATTAAAATTAGATTAGATCAATGGCAAGAGTTTGTAAGTTAGCTTTTTTAAAAAAATAATTTAAATTACTCACATACAAATCAGGTGAAATTACAATAGAACACTGCTGTCTGTGGGTGTAATACATAGCTAGAATGTCTCTCTCCTAAATATGTGACTCAGGGTATATTCATAATCTCAGATTTAATGACAATGGGAAGACTGAAAGAGACACACCTGAAAGTCTCCACACCTCCTATTGACCTTGGAAAGATATTGAAAAATCAAGTAACTTTTTCAAGAGTTATTAATATCGGTGAATAAAATGCTAAGGGAAAATTGAGGAAGTTTGCAAGGAAAAATAGGAGGAAAGGAGACTGGTTAATCTTTTCTTTAAAAAAGAATATAAATAAGAGAAGTTTATAAGATGGACTGACAGCAATGTAAAAATATTTAATGGGGGAGAGAAATTGATTCAAATGTTCTTTATCAGATAAAAGCATAAAATATTTCTATGCCTTACAGTTTAAAACAGGCAGGCTTAGATTAGGATAAAATTGTGTTTTATTATAGCACTGCAATTAATTAAGAATTGGAACAGTTTATGTATGTGCATCTCTGCCACACATTTTAAAAAACAGATTGAAGCTTTTCCTTCTAAAATGCATAGAGTTAAAACATCAATTAATTTAAAAAAATCTTCCAGCTCTTGCCAAGCAATCAGAGATGATGTCAGACTGGATTATAACAAGGATTTTTTCAAATCTTGGAATCTGTGATATATTTGAACCCTGATTTTCCTTTCTACAAACTCTCCTCTACTCCTGTCTTTCCAAATTACATATTTTCACATCATATTCACTATTGTTCAAGTTTTATTTTCAGATGAAACATTATACAAATTCCTAAAAAAAAACCCAACAAAAAAAGCCCACCAACCAAAAGGTTTATATTGTATAAAAAGAAAGTATGGGCAAAGAAAGAGACCAGAAAAGGGATAAAAATAACAAAACAAATGGATAAACCAAACAAAATATCTGGGATTATGGTAGACCAATGGCACTAACAGTCTGGAGGTATATCTATAAATTGCATGACTTGGGTATAGTTTTCAAGGAGGGAAAATAAGATGAACGCTAATGAAGTGATCAGAATTGAATTGAGAGGGAGAAGGATTAAAAGAATGAGGAACAGGTTGGGAAAGGCAACAGAAGAGGGAGAAGAAGGTCTCTGATAATAACAAAGGGCGATTCCCCAGAGGAAACAGAGTTCGGGAAAGAATGTCAAACGTTTGGGAAAAAAATCCAAGATCTGGATTTTACCTATGAGATTAGAAGATCACAATTGCTTCCTGGCTCCTGCTCTTCTCTGTATGAAGACAGGACAAGAAGACAATGGCCACAGTTACGAAGCAAGGGCTGGTAGCTTCCATGTCTGAAAGTTCCCCAATCTCACTTTTGCAGTTTCACCATTTGTCCATTTTCAGAATTTAACACTGCCTCAGGTTTCTTTCAGTAAAAATTTATTCCAGCTGGTTGTCTGTTACACATCCTATTTTAAAGCCTTATGAGACTATTTGAGTTCAGGCATTAATCAGCATTGGAGCAAGCCTTTCTGTTAACTTCATACCCTGGCCGAACATGTGTGTCTCTAGAGCCCAAGGACCATTCCTTGTTATTTCATCTGAAATTTTATCACCAGGCCTCTCCTCCCATCTCCTAGCTGCAGGTGATTCCATGCAAATAAATGCATCTGCTGGAAGCATCTCCTCCAGTCATATCCAAGATTAGGTCTTGTACAAATTTGACTTCTAACGAGCTTCAGTTGCTTGTTTTGCACTGGTAGGCAGATTCTGTCAATCTAAAACAGTCAGATGGGCCTAAATAGTTTTCTGTAACTGTATTACCTGTAATGGAGTTCATCTCTTTTACACTGTCACCAGAGACTTTGATGTGGTTTCTTAGTTAGAGAAACAAACTAATTCCTAATTAAATTAGGGATTTTAAGATAAGACATCTTCATAGCCAATAGTATCTCTAACTGTATACTTTTGTACTTTTTCAGGAATGCCTTAATACATTTTTGTGATGTAACTATAACCTGTCTGCCAGTTTTGTAATGCTTTTAAGGCACGTGAAGTTATTTCATTACTCTTTTGCCATATGAAAAAACCCCCTACAAACCCTGCACTTTCCCATTATCATTGCTATGAGACAGGTGAAAAATCTGTGTATTTATGAAAAATGGATCAAAGCTTTCCTGTATTGATCATAGGACACTCTCATCCATCAGTGTAATTAAGTTAAAAAGTGTTGTAATATTTAAAAATCAGTGCTTGCCAAAAGTAAGTGAGCATGCCCAGGAGCACTGTGAATCTGGGGCAAACTCCTACACTCACCTGCAATCACCCTCTCAGATATCACGGGTCTGGCTTGAATGAAGGCTGTCAACCAGCTTCACCTTCCAGAACTTTTAGGATCCTTCTCAGAAAGCCATCTAAAGTAATCAAAAATGAGACAAAACCAAACAAACAATTCAATCAAAAATCCCCCCAACCCACAAGTGTGGATTGCCTCCATTCCAGGTTCCCAAAGAAGTCTGGATAGCTAATTTAAATGAGGGCTTGTGTGGTGGGTTATCCTTGCCAAACAGCCAGATTCCCACCCAGCCACTCCAACAGTCAGTTGCTCACTCACTTACCCAATCACTCGTCCCCTTAAGGGAGGGACAGAAAACAGGGTGAGAAAGACCATTGGTTGAGCTGAAAACAGGGAGATTGATTACCAGCTACTACTGTGAGTGAAAGACACTTGGCTTCAGGAAAATTAATTCAATTTATTGGCACTTAAAATAGAGTTGGATTGTGAGAAATGAAGACAAACATTAAAATAAGAACTTTCCTCATCTTTCTTCCAGATTCAGCTTCACTTTGGGTTTCTCTGCCCAGCCCTGAGTGGTACAGGGAGAGTGGGGGTCTGTGGGCACCATCTATCAGTTCTCCTCTGCAACTACTTCATCCTCACACTTTTAACTTCCTCTAGTGTGGGCTCCAGTGGCTGCAGTTCCTTCAGAAAACATCCCCCTGCTCCAGTGCAGAGTCCTTCATGGACCATAGTGTGGCTATCTATTCTGGAGTGGTCTTCTCCATGGGCTGCTCCCGAGCCTGAAGTGCCTCCTTCCTTCCTCTCATCCTGGGGTCCACGCTTTTGTTTCTCCCTCTTCATTCTCTCCTTCTCTCTCCCCCAAAGTTTTTCATGCTTCCTTCAGTATTTCGTCTGCAGTGGGCCCGTTGCAGACCTGATTTTGCAGACCTGAGGGGGCAGCCCGGGGTGGCCCCTCACAAAGGCCACCCTGCAGCCCAGCACCTCTCCCCAGATGCCCATTGTGCCTGCCACGCAGGGCACTGTGTACGTCTGGATTGACAGGGGCAAAGGATCACGTGAAGGAATGCCAGAGGATGATATTCCATCCTAATTGAAACTTTAAAGTAATAGTAATTTAAATGTGTCCACATGTCTTCAATCTGTGCAGCAATATTGATAGCTCCTGCTGAGGCAGAGATGCTGCGTGGGCCTGCAGGGAATCCAGCGGCCCCTCACAAAATGTCCTCTCCTCCCTCATCCTTGTGCTCAAGAAGCGTGTGGCGAGGACAAGCCTCATATGGTGCTGGTGTTAAAGGCCATATCACTTGGAAACGTACCTGAAATTTGTGGGCTGGCTGCCTTCACAAAGAAACCAAATTTCTGCTGAACAACAAATGAAGAGAAGGTCTGCAGTTGTCCTCCAACGTTTTGAAGTGGTGACACAGCTGAGGTAGTTCAGCCCGGGACGCTTCACAAGGGCAACTTCTGAGCAAGTATCTAGTGCTGGGTATTGTAATGTGGGAATCAAAAGCATTTTTTGGCTGATTTCAATGAAAAATGAGAAAATCCTTAGTTAATTCTCAAGGCTTTATGGGAAAAGAGAAGTGTTCAGAAGGAGTCTGTAGAGAGAAAATGAAAAAAAAAATTCCTCCAATTCTGAATAATTTTTTTTTTTTTTATTACTACAATAGGACAAGACTTTGGAGAGAAAAAAAAGGAAACAGTTAAATAAAAGCTTTTAAAATTATGAATAAAGGATGATAGGTATAACCTAAAAATAGAAAACAAAAGGCAGAACAAAAGAACAACTTTAAAAGTAACATAAGAACATAATTTTTTTTCTTGGTCTAGAATGGCATTTGTGTAATTCTTAAGATTTTAACTAAATTCCTTTGTCAGAAAACTACATTATGTACATCTGTGTAAAACATTTTTTTCTGGTTTAACCAGATTAGAACCACCACATAAATTTTCTGCTTCACTGCAACGTTAAGTAATATAGTAAGATGTCTTTAACCATAATGATTCAGCAGAGTTATAGGTTAACTAGCTGTTACCTGTTACATCCCATTGCATTTTGATTCTTGATACTGAATATGGCAGTTGGTATAGCAACATTGTGTAGTTTCAGATAAGAACATCATTTTTGTCCTTGGTCTAGAATGGCTTTTCTCCAAAAAAAGTAAAATAGATGCAAACAAGAGGTAACACAATTTTGTACCCTGCACAATATCTACAGGGGAATATAACAAAAAAAAGGAAAATACAACTTTTTTTTTTTAATAACTAAAGACAAGCAAATAAAATTGAAATAGTAGTCTATTGATAATTAAATTATCTTAGCTGACATGTTTAATCACTAGTGGAATGTTTAAAGAAAATTATAATTGTTTCCCTCCCCAATTTTCCACAGAGATGGTGTGAATTCTTCATCAGATAAGAGCGGGGAATGCATTTAGAATCAATCTTATAATGATATATACATAGAGAATAGGAAAGAAAGTGATATGACATGAACTAATAATTTTTGTATATATGTATATATATGTATAATTAGTCTGTTACAGATATCAAGGAGTTGCTTTTAAGATGAGCTATTCTAATATCTGAAATTATATTCCACAGACATGCGATTTGTCACTTCCTCAGGAGTTTTTTTGTCTGCAACTGTAGGATCCAGGATTTTAAAAAGTAAAAAACTTGAAAAAAAACTTCATTAAAAAGAGGTGTAAGTCTCTTCCACAGGTTTCCTGTTTCATCTTTGATGTTTGTTTGAGTTTCAGGAGAGACTGGAATATAGAAAAGCACTGAGTATGTTAACAGTGTTAAGTAGAGAACAGAGTAAGTGAAGTGTTTTCAGTATTTCCAGTCTCAGGGCTTATCTGAAATAAATAAAATTACTAGTGATACATAAATATACAGTAAGAACAGCATTGGCACCTCTTCTTGTAAGTTATTACATCAGTAAACTACTCAGTCTCAGTAAATGCTTGGCCCTATGCACTCTTCCAAAAGCTATTGTCTTATTTTCTATGGTATTGAAACCAGATGAAACATTTTTCCTGCATCCATCTGACCCTATGCAACTATTCTGCTTGTCATTTTAATTGAATAATTCAGAGGTTTTCAGTTGTTTCTTAAAGCTTTGGATTACTCTGAAAATTATTTCCCCAGACTAGAAAGTGCACGCCAAACTGAAGTGTACATGTTTGTGCACATTTTGACTTTTTTTAGGTGTTGGACTTTGGGGTAACAATTGATGACAGAACATAAAGTCATTATTGAATGCTGTTTCCCTTATCCAAGGTCTTTCTTCAGTTAATGCATATGAAAGTAAAAGCTTTCAGTAGATATCATCATTCTCTTAAATTCAATACTTCCACCTCAGTCAATGAAAAAATAGTTGTTTAAAAAGCCTGAGAATTATGAATGCTGGGATAAAAAATAAAAATAAAACACTTCCAGATATCCAGGGAAAAGCAACCAAGAATCACTTTGTTCTTTATATTAGGTGTATCTGAGTCTATACTATGAGTATTATTGTCTTCATCAATGCCATTGTAGCTCTACATTTAATTAAAAATATGGTTCTGATGGCTTCACTCCAATTTGAAATTTTTCAATAAAGAGTATTTATTAAGATGCACACAATACATTAATGTATTAAATTGTTAAATTATAATTTTTTTTCAAAAATCCTTCCCCACAGATATCCAAATTTTTCATTGTCCTGGTACTCTGAAGTTCTAATGAATTCAGTAAAGGGAAGATCATGCTACTCCACATCGAGCAGGGCACCAAGCAGTGGTTGTCTCAACAGGAAAAATGCCTGTTATAGAATATCACTACCATTAGTTTTATTGTGGTCACCTTCTCTGCTATTAACCTTCTTCCCTGTGTAACACACAAGATAGCTTTAACTTGTTCTATTTCTATTGGGATTTTAGGATATATGAATGTAGCTAAAGTAACACCTATGCTAACAAAAGTTATCATATTCTTTTTGCAGTTTGTGCAGTTGTATATAGTAGCAAGAGTATTAGATTCAAAGTGTCACAGCTTATTTTCTGTGGAAATGATGAGGCTCACCTAGAAAAGATGAGTCTTGGGTCATTTAGAGCTTAAAAACCTTCTCGTGATGAGGAATTATGAAAGGAGGAATTCTAACCTCCTGAAAGTTCTCGGGCCCAGCAGTGGCCAGTTGCTGTGATGTAGCATTTTGTAGCTTTGCAGTCTGGTAGACAGTACTTGTAAGACCTTTGGTCCTGGTTCTGTTCTCACTGCTATTTGTGTAAACCAAGAGTGACCTGAAATTGTCCCTGCTTTACAGCATTTTCAAAGAGAGGAGAGATAAGCCTGTACATATCACTTACCAGGGATCTCGAAAGCAAAGAGATTGTTTGGTGCTATGAAGATGTTGTCATAGCTATTATGCATACCAATCTCAGTCTATTTTAAGTTGACTAATTAGGGAAAAGTTGAATACAAAAGAAATGCTCTAGGGCCTTCTAATCTGAAATAATATCAGGCTGTGCTTTATCAACTCACTGGGGCCTGTTGGTGAAGATTATATGCATGCTTCTATCTGCTGTGGAGGCAGAGCTAAGCCAGAACGAGCTCTGTGCACTGGTAGAAAAACAGGGCTACTCTATGTGCTTTTTGGGTGAGCTGATTCAGACTCCTCTAACATGAAAAGATCTGTTTTTATATAAATACAAGGAGAAATATAGGCTCTCAAAATATCTGTTCCATCCCTATAGTATTTCCTTCTTATTACTGTTCCAGCTCTGTGAAGGTATCTGAGAATTTCAGATTCTTACATATAATTTTATTAATTGTCTGGATAAGTGTACAACTTAAGGCTCTTAGTGCATTTTCTGTTTAGCTTTCTCTCACATCTGAAATGACAGTCTTTAAGAATTTTTAAGAGCTTATAGATTTGACAAATGTGATATTGGACTTGGCTTAAAGGAGTCTTTGAAATGTAATATTTTAGGCATGGAACACATTCATATTACTTTGCTAACCTGCCAAAGGCATGATTTCATCTGGGTTTTGTTTGGATTCTGCAAAATCTCACAGGAAGCAACTGCAGAAGACTGCTGGAGGACACTTACATTTAAAAAATGCATGCTGCTGTGAGATAAGTTCTGTTTCCCTGTTCTTCCCCTTTAAAGCTTGTACATAAATGAGAAATACATTGTCATTCAGGGCTGCCTCAACCCAACCACAGGTTCTGTGACTGACATTTATGCAAAATGTTGATAGACAAATTCCGTAGTTATTTATCAACACTAAGCAGTCCCTGCAGACATCAGTCAGCAACCATATCCCATCATGCAAGCATTCCTATTTCCTTTCAAGTCATTCATCTGTATATGGGAGCTATTTAAACAAATAAACTTACCTAGATATGAAAACAGTTGCCACATTCATACATATATAAAAAGAAAACTGCATTTAATAAAAGACTCTCATTTGGATATATGAGAAACACCCTGCAATATGTGAAGAAGCAGAGAAATAATACCTCCTTCCCATGTACATCCCTTTTCTTATTCAGAGAACTAAGTTAAATAGTTCAAAAGGTAGAACTTATTAACCCATGTGCATGCAGCTTTATCTGTGTGTAGGACTTATGAATAAGAAAAGGGCGTAATGGCTTGTGTTACCTATTTGCTTTTAAGAAAAATGTTTTTTATTACCATAAGTATAGTTTTAAAGCCAAAGCTCTGTCTGCTCTGTACAAATTCACTAGAAAAAAACTTAGCTTATTATTTTTCCTATGAAGTTTTTACAGGAACAGGAGTGTGTTTTTTTTCTGGGACATGAATAAGAAATTCAGATTTTAGAGTAATTTTAAATGTTTGGAGTATTTAAGACTGAGCAACACTGCATTGTGTGCCCCACCTATCTATTAAAATACAAAGTAATATAGTTGATGCAATATTTTTTAGTACCATGAATTGGCACATACAATTAGAAAATGTTGATTTGATAGTTTGGTATGCTGATACCAAATGGGAAAAAAAAAAAAAAAGAAACCTATAATAAAGCTTTCCTGATCAATTACTTGGCAGCAAGCTGGACTTGTACTCCTCAATAACAGATTTAAGTGTTCCTGAATGACGATTTTGTCCATTTATTTTTTATGAGATGATTCAATTCAGAGTACATAAGGCATTCCTTCACTATCTACTTTTAAGACTCAAAAAATGCTGACCTCGATCTAAATCAGATACACACATCCAGGAGCAGAATTTATCCCAGACAGCTATAATGGAGACCTCTTCTTCAGCTTTGGAATCTTACAACAGCAATGGGAAGTAGCTTTTCAAGAAGGGCTCTGTGTTCTTCTTTTGAAAAGCAAGTGGGGGAATTTCAGGTACCGTAGTCATTTACAAGGGGTGTGATCTAAGCCCTGCCTTACGTCAGCTCAGCTCCAGCAGGCAGTAGGTGTTTGTCTGCTCCTCTCTAATGCAGTGAAAATGGCAACTGTGGGGCAATAGCTGAGACTTATCTTTCCAGATGTCCTAAGTCCCTGTGTAGCCTCCTTCAGCTACAGCTATCTTGCCTCTAGTAATCAGCCCTGATATCAACTTCTTCTTGAAGAACATTTTTGATCATTAGGGTCAGGTGCCTAAGTACAGAAATGAATGTCTGACAGAATTTTGGAGAATTGTGAGAAAAAAAAGTCCACTTCTCATAACCATGGTGTGGACAAACGAAGTTTAAACAACCTGCCCAAAGAAAACAATCCTAAGTCCTAAAGTCTCATAAAATTCAGCTCATAAGAAAAGACAAGATTCAGAGCCCTAACAAATGAAGTTTTTTCTGATACCTGCAGATGGGACATCTGTAAGCAAGGGCTATCAGTGCCAGAGAAAAAATTTCATGATAGGAAACGTTGTATTGAATTTTTTTTTATTAATATACAAATATATTGGGTAGTTTTGCCAGTTTCATTACTTACTTCATGGTTATAACTGGGTGCAGCTAGTCTCAATTATTTCCTTGTGATTAAAAAAGATCTGACAATGGACAAAGGATTTATCACTTCTCTTGCTTCTGTTTCCCTGATATCTTCTTCTGTCTTGCCTTGTGATAAAAGCCTGAAGTTATACTTGGAAAATCTATACTTAGAAACCCTATTAGAGGTCTACATCAATTTCACCGCCTTATGAATTAGAAAAGGTGCAGTACATCACCAACCTAGACATCAGTTTTTATCCCTCTTCTCTCATCATCGTTCATCGGTTATGACACACACAGCTTAGATCAAGGTGGCTGAGTTAAAACAGACAAAACCTTCCACTAATACAGCAGAATAATATTTCAGTCACTTTGCTACCTGTAAGATGTTAGGAAACATACCAGATCACTCAACCGCTCCAAGGGATATTTATCCTCAGCTGGGTAAAAGAAACATGCCCAAATAGTTAATTCTTTAGAGTGGCCAGTCAGTTAATGCGACTCTCTGTGGCTGATGAATTGGGTCCTCCTCCGAGGAGAGGCATTGCTGCTATGCTGCATTGGGGAAAATGTGATTTAGAAGGTAAATTTCCCAACAGCAAGCTAATGTTTCTGAGCTCTACCTTTAACACATGATTTAAGGAACACAACTTACTGCCAATCTTGTGACAACATATTTAGATACAAATTTTCCAAGAAAACGTTTTTGATTCTATTTTTGGATGCATAAACATCACTCTTTGTGTTGCTAGAACTTAGTAAGTCTGATTTTCTTATGCCTGCAGTTATGTTTTAAAATGAAATGGTACATGAAGTTATTTTCTATCTCTACCTAAGCTCTTCCCACATTTCAGATAAAATCAAGTACAATAATTATAAGTGTATATACTTACACTGCTGGAAAATATCTGATTCTCTCACACTTAAGAAATATGTGATTCATTCAAATCTCATCAGTTCATTAGAGAGCATGTGAATTTCACCCAGAGGGCAACAAATGATATGTTGATAAATCCAATTATCATAATTTTGTTAGATTGACTGTCACAATGGGAAAATGCCTTACTAAAAATGCAATACTTTAAAAGAGAAATATAAAGCCAGTCTGCTATAATAAGGCTATAAAATATGTATGTGCATTTTAAGAACCATCCATTGCCCCGTGCAGACGTGCAGTGTACTTGTTATTTCAGGAAGTTAGTGATGCATACGTATGTCAGAGAAGCATGTCGTGCCATCTTCTCCTTTCAGTCCACAAGAGACAAAACCAAGTCAGCACTAAGTGAAGAAAATGACGTATTCGTATAGAGTGGATTTTTTATTTAGATGGTACCACAGAGCACAGTGGGTCTCTTTGCAGCTCACAGCTCAGTTATCTCACAGATAGTAGTAGTTACCACAGCAAATTTACTCACAGGTTCCACTCTGAGGAACGTTGTGCATTTGTCAGGGTGATACAGAATAACGACGGAAACTGGAGGTTGGCTGTTTGTTAGCGCAACTATCTAAACCCCAGTCACTCACTTTGTGGGATGGAACAAGCAGAGCCTTAAGGCAGCCACAGTTTCCATTTTCTGCCTCTGTCACAGCCTTCCTCTGTACGGCGTGAATTCTCCTGGTGCATGAGTTTCTGTGTTTGAAACAGATTGAATAATGGTGGGAAGAAAGTTGAAACTAGAATTTACCTTATCCTCAGTCAGCTGGGACTGAATATCCCCAAACCAACCTAAGAGTTTCTTGACATTCATTTCATCATCTCCTTGTTCAGTTAAAGTGTTGGTCTTTTACAGACCCTTTATGGAGCAAAGATATGATAGCAAATTTTGGTGAGAAGGTATAAAAAAGTTACCTCCTCAGGTACAAAGGTGTACAAAAACAATCATCAGAAGTAGTGCAAGAAAAATTTTAGTAAACTTCATTGCTTTTATATTTTCCTTGAAGTTTTATTTGGATTAAAAAAGGTTCCCATGTAATTCAGAAAAAGGTATGAATATATGTCAGTATGTCTAGTACATCTGTGTCCCATGTGGCGCATTGTTTAAATCCCTGTTGCAAATCATAAAGAGCTTAAACTGGTGTCCCTGTTACTCAGTGCAAATTTCTGAATCATCAGGGTTTTGATTTTTGTAAGATCTCACCATTCTGCATCTGAAAAGCCTTCCTTAGAAGAGCAGTAGGCCTCTAATAAATGTTCTGAGTTTGACAAACTGCCATGTCCAATTAAAAAAAAAAAAAAAGAGTAATACACTGGAAAATTTCCAGATAGCATGCAACTGAAATTAAAGAAAAGTGTGACTAATTCATTGAAGGAGTTCTTTTTCTTTTTCTTTTTCTTTTTCTTTTTCTTTTTCTTTTTCTTTTTCTTTTTCTTTTTCTTTTTCTTTTTCTTTTTTTTTTTTTTTTTTTTTTTTTTTTTTTTTTTTTTTTTTTTTTTT
>VWPU01017941.1:30584-351465 GCA_013398955.1 Callaeas wilsoni
CTTCCTTCCTTCCTTCCTTCCTTCCTTCCTTCCTTCCTTCCTTCCTTCCATTACCATTAGAACAAAGTTTAAACGAGTGGAATTGGGATCTCCATTATACCAACTCTTCTTTCCAGGAAAGGAGCTTGTTTTGAAAACTTGTGTTATATCAAAACAGAAGATAAGGACTTTAAGATATTTCTGAGCAAGAATCAGATATTTGTATCAAACAAGAATTTCGACTAAAATCAAAATAGTTTCTCTGGGTCTAACATCGAGGAAAAATATTGCAAACTTATTTTGCTAAGTCTTTGAAACCTCTTATTTACAAAAAAAACCAAAACAAAAATCTCCCAGAAAACTTCACAAGAAACCGATTGCATGGAAAATGCTGTTTTTTCAAAAACTTAAGGACAGTATGCCATGTATTTCATTTTTACAAAAATAGCTGAACTTCACGGTCCTCAGCTTGTCCATATAACCTGATGAGAAGTATTTGTCCATTCTACATCATTGCTATTCACCTGATAGCAAATTAAAGCCATGTTAGAATGTTATGATCCTCATTAATATTGATTGCCATGAGAACAACTATATTTTCTACTTGTAGTACTGACTGTTCCACTATCATGTCCATAAACTTGAGACTAGCTTTAGGGTCTGGTTCCAGACATTGCAAGACCATCTAAAATGACACAGGAAAAGTCAAAGTGAAGTAATAGAATAATGGTGGATACCATTCTTCAAATCCCTTGTCACAATGAGATTGTCACATACCCAAAGGTAATTTGCTGAGCACCCACAAGAGATAATGGAAATAAATTCCTCAACATCTCAACCCACCATATGTTTCATTAATCATCACTCAAAAGGGAGCTCTGCTTTGATCTTCCATCTCCCCTACCCCCATATCTTGGAAAAATATATTTTCACTTCTGATTTCTTCTCTGTAGAGATAGAAGAAAATGAAAGAATGGCATTTGACAATTTTTTAATTTGTGCTTTTGCAAAAACTTTTTATACCATGTTTGTAAGTGTAATAATTTGAGCAGCACAGAGAAATAAGTCAACAAAAGGCCAAAGAAAACTCCAAAAGTGCAAATCTGACAGTGACAATGTAGTGCTGGAAGGCAGATTCCAAGGTGAATCATTTAATTTCTTCAATTTTCTTACTCGTCCTATGAATGGACACAGTGTTTGATTTCATTGAAAAAGGACCCAAATGAAACCATACTTATTCTTTAATCAAAGATGGAGCATTGTATTGTGCATATCCACGAAATTAATCAGTGTCTTTCAATTCACAGGTGGAAAAAATCTATACAGCGCAAATTACCGCAGTATTGTACTATTCACATCTGCTCTGGGAATATCAATTTCCTTACCAGAATATTTTCTAACTGTGTAAATTTCCAACACTTCCAAAGAGTTTTCTTCTAAAAATTTATCAGTCTGCCACAGAGCCTCACACTTCCTTGGTGTCCCATTAGATACAGATCTGGGCCAGGGGGAGTTTTTTTGGACATTATGGCTGCCTCATTTAAAAGTCACATACAAGTTGCTCATGCTGGGTTTGAAAATGAAATTTAATTCAGTGAGACAGAGGAGATTTCAGAAACTAGGTTCAAGTCTGATCAGGTTTTTAAATTTATAATTTAAGATGTGGAAGAAAATAGCTAGTTTAGATAAATTAAAGAAGTTTTATGAGCCCTATCCCTTTACAATTTGGAATAATTTTAAAAATTATGATGTTGGGATTTACGGACTGTACTGCTATTCTTTTATTTCTATTAGCATTTTAAAAATCTTATAAAATATTCTAGAATGTCACATTTCTAGAAAGTGCATGGTATATATGTAATAAAAAATGGACTATGTATATCTTACATAATATACTTTCTGATATTATTATGGCATTCCTGTTTAACTAATTTTTGGTTCTTAAATAACTTTTTTTTTACCAAGAAGCTACCACTCATCAGGTATTCATGTATACAGTGGTGATTTTTTTAAAGTTTTTGATGATATATGCACACAAACTCACACAACATACATTCCGTTATACATAAAATTTGGCATTCAGTCCCTCAGTGCATCCAGTTTCCCTGCTCCTGTCAGTTGCAGTCATACTCCAAACTGAGATTCCTAAAACTGAGTAAGATGAGAAAAATACCTCTAAAATCCATTAGAATCAAATTATAATTCTATTAGATGTGTTTTGAATGTAATGAGCGTTGATAGGAAGAAAAAAATCTTGTCACAGATATTTACTTACACATGCATTAATGATCCCTTTTGTTTTCAAAGCTTGCTTTCATTCAGATTGCATTGCTTGTTGTTATGCTAAAACAAGCTACTGGAGTAAATAAAAAAGAATTGTAATGAAAATGGTAACTGGCCTATTAATACTTCTCTCCCTCTTCCCCAGTCATTGCACTGGGGTTGACCAGGCAAATCTTTTTCCATGCAATTCCATCTCAGGCTGTCACCAGCGGGATAGTTTTCAGGATTTTAAATAGCATGCTTATTTCACAGGATTGCTTTATAAAATGAAACTCAGTGCCAATGTTCCCTTACCTATGCTACACCGGAGAAAGCGGTATGAAGGGCATAACACTGTATGGTATTTGAAATCACACAAAGATAAAAACAGGAGCTTCCTACAACTAGAAATATAAAGACTCTTTGAGGCATTAGACCAGAATTGTCACAATATTTTATTTTCTAGAAAAGTGGAAAGAGACTGCAGGCGAGGAAGAGAACTCAAATACTGTCCAGTGCAACATGGTTTAGCTCCAACTGGCAACTAAGCACCATGCAGCTGTCACTATTGTAGTTTAGACACAGTATTTCAGCAAGTCTCAAGGAGCATGCTGTTAAATTGTCCCATTGAAAAATTCACAGTTTATTGCTGTTTGCTGTAGACTTCAGAATTATACACATTCTAAACATGAACTCTGAGGTATATTTATGAGAGCCAATAAATACTTAAGATAATGCTTAAACAAATTTATCTAATTGGTGTAGCGCTCAAAAATTTTCTATTAGACTGTCAAGAGTATATTTTTCTTATGTACTTACTAGAATTAGTTTGTGGGTGGTATATCTAGAGAACCTATCCCCAACAGAACAAGACACTTGTCTTTAAAATAAGGAATTACTAGATGTTTTATGGACAAAGAGACACAGCTGATAGACTCACTTCCTGGCACGCTCTTGAGACAATGGATGAATATTTGAACAGGGTTAGTATTTCATCTTCCCCTTGCTGAAGCAAAGGGCTCAGTAGGATCAGGAAATACCTCTTCCTCCTCTCAGCCCTTACTCTGCTGAGGTTGTTACAGTCACACTATCCTGAAAGCTTCCTCTAGAGGGCGAGTAGCTCAATCAAGGCCTGAAAAAAGCCAAGTCCAACCAGTATCTTTGAATATCTTCGGAGTTTCCACAACCTTTCCCAAAGCTTGATTACCCTCAGTGTGAAAAAACATGTCCTTATATTTAAGCAGAATTCCCATCTTGTACCTTGTGACTCCTGCCTCATGCCCCTCACTGTGCCTCTCTGAGGAGAGTCTGGCTCTGTCGGCCCTATGCTCCAGCCGGGAGGTTGAAGTTCTCCCAGCATCTTCTTGTGCATGGTGTGCCAGTGCCTTCACCCTCTTGGGAGCCCTTGACTGCACTGACTGCAGCATGGCATGGTCCGTCAGGTACTGGGGAGCCCAGAACTGAACCCAGGACTTCAGGTCATCCTTCAGAAGGAGGGAAGGGACTATTCCTCCCTGTCTGTTGGCTGCGCTCCTACCAATACAGCCCACTGTGCTGCTGGCCATCTTCACTGCCAAGGCAAATTGCTGACTTTCAGCTGCTTTAACCCCAGGATACTGGGTCACCACAGAACATAGAATATTCTATATTCTATATGTATAACATATATGTTCTATATTTATTATAAATTTTTTGATATTTAATTAGGTGAAGAAAAAAATTAGGTGAAGAAAAAAACAGTATGTTAATAACCGAATGGTGTAGCACAATGCTTTTGCTCCATAAGACTGCACGGTGTCTGAGTGGCCCCACTTATGGCCTATCCCCTGCTCTTGGTGCACAAATCTGCTTTTTGGGCTTGTGCTCTTTCCCTACTCTGTGCCTTTGAGTAGGATGTGGATTTAAGGACACCCAAAGAAAAAATTCTCTGCTCCCTAATTTTAAGGAAAACAGAACCAGTCTTAATTGCTTGCAGGTCTGCAGGAGTCTTTCCATTGGATTGGGATCAAGATCTGTAAATTTAATAGGCATTTACCACAGATCTCCAGGCACAATCTGATATTAGGCTGTTGCTAAATCAAACTGTTGTTCTTTGTTTATACAAAACTTTGGAAGAAACTTGGATGAAAAACACGTATGTTTCATTTGCTCAAAAAAACAAAGGAGTTGTGGATTGCTTTGCTACTTGCCTTAGGCTTTCAAAATACTCTGTATTATGTTTCTTCTATAGTCTAAAGAAAGTAAAACAGAATAAAGATTCTAGGCATAAGCATTAATGACATACTGATTTTTAGAAATATTTCACCAAAGGTATGATAGAAAGAAAAGCATGTCTAATGTTTTTCAAAAGATATTGATATTAGTCAAAAAATTGAGTGTTTTTGGTGGGGCTTTTTGTTTGCTTGGTTTTTGTTGTTGCATTTTTTCTTGTGTTTTTTGGGGGAGGGGTGTTTGTGGGTTTTTTGTTTGTTTGTTGGTTTGGTTTGGTTTTGATTTTGGTTTCAGTTTCCCCCAGATCCATCAGATTATTTAATAGTAAACAGAATTTGAAGATTTTTTTTAGTCTCAGTTTAATCCTGCTGAAAATATTGGCCACAATGCAGCAAAAGCTGGCATAGAAATAAATACTTTTGTCAATAGCATAGTTTGACTTATACATGGAATAATCAGACCTATACAGTCCAAGGAGGTTCACTCATTCGTATCAGCTGAGAATAGTCACACATCTCTGGGAAGGCAGTCACAGGTCAGTGTATCATCATACGCTGGGGCCACAGTCATGGAGTATGAGGAAATTCATATAGACTGGTGTTGTTTGACTTTGGTCATGAGACCTATCCTTGAAACACTACCTGTGCATGAAGGAGTAGCATCTGGTGTGGCCTACACATTATAGAAATAAGGAAGAGAAACAATGGACTATACTAGGACTGAAGCTTTTGAGGAGCTTTCTAAGCAGGGTTGTGTACTTCAAACGATATTCAAAACAGACAGCTTATTGAAAGGAAATGGCTCACATTATACTTTTATACATAATCTGAATCAGAGCTAATATAATTATTATACATTTAAGTTATCAAACACCCTATAAGAGGTTAAGCGTTATTGCTTCAAATGTTGTTTTAATGATTTATCTTCTTAGCCTATCCAATTTCTCCAATTTCTACTTAACATATATTAAATTTATTATTTTTGTGATAAGGTCTAACATGGACTTCATCATCAGACTTCTATGTATTAAGTTTCTTTCTTTCAGTGATCTCTGAAGTCTGGGATGAACTGTTGTATTGATATACTTTGCATATCGTAAATCATATATGATCCATTCTATGTTTGCCTTAGTATAAGGCAATTTATTTATTTATTTATTTAAAACACTTAATATTTTAAAAGTGGCTGCTATTGTCCATTTCATTGAGTTAAAGTAGAGGTAAGAATTATATTACTGTGATGAGTAAACATGCTCCTTACATCCACCGGTGCATGTAAATCTGTAACAGAAACAACAGGCTAATGCTTTCTCACATCTGTGTCAATATACTTGTTCAGGGTACCATAATCTTGGCCTGAGCTCTGTGAATGTACTGGGTTTGTGTGGAAAGGTTTTGGAAGAGGGAGAGTGCAGAGGTGGTTCCTTGAGAAGATGCCAGAAGGTGCTCACATGTCCAGTAGAGCCAGGGCTGTTGCTGGCCGAGGCCGAGCCCATCATGTGGTAGTGCCTCTGGGATAAAATAATTAGGAAGGGAAAAAGAGCTGCTGTGCAACAGCTACTGGAAGTGTGGAGTGGCAATATTTGAGGAACAGCTCTGCAGACACCAAGGTCAGTGAAGAAGGAGGGGCAAGAGGCACTCCAGGCACTGGAGCTGAAATTCCCCTGGAGCCCGTGGAGGATCACAGATGCAGAGATCCATCTGCAGCCCATGGAGGAGCCCCATGCTGGAGCAGGCAAATGCCTGAAGGAGACTGTGACCCCATGGGAAGTTCACACTGGAACAGGCTCTGTAGCAGGACCTGTGAAGCTGTGGGGGATCCACACTGGAGAAGTTTGTGAAGAACTGCAGCCCATGACGAGGAATCACATTGGAAAAGTTTATGGAGGACTATCTACCATGGTCTGGAACAGGAAAAGAGTATGAGAAGGAAGGAGGGCCAAAGATGTGTGTCAAAGTTACTACAACTCACTAACCACATCCCTCTGTGCTATTTGGGGGAGAAAGATGCAAACTCCTGAGTGAAACTAAGCCTGGGAAGAAGGGAGCAGTGAGAGGAAGGTGTTTTAAGACTTGAGTTTATTTCTCATTATCCTATTCTGATTTGATTGTTAATAAATTAATTTCCCAAAACTGAGTTTGTTTTGCCTGCCAAGGCAAGACATGGTAATTGCTGCCAAGGTCAACCTACTGCAGTGTGCATGGGACTGTTGCTACTCTGAAGGTAAGTAAACAATTAATAGTTTTAAATCTCTATCCTTATATACACATCATACACATAAACTTCTAATTCTCGAGAAATATACAGGTAGAATACTGTTGTACTTCAAAATAGCTAAAATTCACCATACCATCACCAAAAGGAGAAGAGAGATGAACACTATCAACAAACAGAAAATAAAGAGAATTGATGATGTTCATGAGTAAAAAATTGTGAACAATGCTTTATATAGGATGCATTTGCTTGTTTGTTTCTTTGATTATCTATGAAGGAAACAATAATAGCAAAAAGCTCCTGAGCCTTTAATCCTGAGCCTTGTAATTAGATTTATCCTTCCTTCATCACTTTTCCAGTAACTTCTATAGGTCTGATAATTGCAAATCCCCCTTTAAAATGTAACAGACAAGATCTCTTACCTGCAATTAGGGTCTTGCCCAACATCATGTTCTGTGAATAATTATCAGAAAAGTACTAGGGAAGGTCAAAAGATCTGCCTTTCAAATTATCTTATTCCATGCTTAGTGACACAGAAAATGGAAAACCGTCAGATCTTTCTGGGTTTGTAGCTTTGCTGCTTGAGTCCTCAACAATTCAAAGTAGTTTCCCTCCATCGCTTACACTGAAGAGAGAAGCTACAGTACTGCAAACACATCATGGATCTGGACAATAGCAGTACCTGCTCATGCAGCTAACCACTTTTAGAATCACTGCAATAAGCAGAGGCTTTAGAGTTGGAAACGGAATAGGAAAGCCCTTCACATAAGGGAAATGTGGAATCTGTAAAGTGTTTACTTAGAAGAATAATGGGATATTTTTATTTGGATAAAAGTATTCAGAGAAAAGTTTGTACAGCCTATTTCCAAGAAGTTTAAAACTGACAACAAAATTATAGGCAGTACCTGAATAATCAATAGATGGTTTTAGAGACATGTAGAGACATTCCTGGATATGAGAGTCTCAAAGTCCAGGATAGAGCATAAAAATTTCTTTGGAGATTGTCCTGTGAAGAAAAAGAATTGTTTTCTCTTCTTTTTTTCTAGGTTCTTTGCTCCTCACCCCCACCAGCCTTCATCTGCCTCTCCCCCCTCCCAACATACACAAGTTCCACACCCTAAGCAGAAGAGAAATAGTCGTTTCCTCCTCAATCTCCACCAATTTTCCTGACGTTGTAATTAAAGGGCTGACAGGGAAAGTGCCATACTTGCTGTGAAATGAAATTGTTACACTAAAGAGAGTCCTAGACAGCTCAGTGATAAGATAATTTAGATGGCAAGGGAAAGCAGCTAATGTATATGTGGGTATAAATGACAAAGAGTGGAGATTTGAGCTTTTGAAAACGTGGTTCAGACATCTTATCTTGAGACTGTGGGGAAGAAGGTGTAGAGCTGTACTTTAAGCTTTCCTGCCAGTCATAGGTAGAAACTGAGAGTTATTGAACAGGAACTGCATCTGAATGAGAAAGTAAGAGACAGCAGCAAATTGATGGCAGATAAGTGTTGTTAAAGCAGAACATGTAGTGAGGCAAAAAAGTAGCAAGTAGAAAGAAAAACATGGTGATTTCCTAAAGAAAGAGTACAAAAACAATTTTAAATATTCCTTGCAGATACAAGAAGGGATAATGAGAACACAGTAGCTGAACTGTATGTATAAGTGAACAATCTAACTTTTTTTTTTTAAGCAAAACAAGATGAATTATATGGCAATTACTTCTGGCTTCTTCTGAAAAGAGGCCTAATATATAAAGGTATAAAAATTGTTATACCTTCAGGAGGATTGGAGCATGAAGTATTATATGTATAAAAGGAGAATATCAGAAGAAAGGAATGACATTTGCAAATTTCCTGCCAGCATAAACTGTTTGCACTGCAGTGAAAGATAGAAATGCCAAGAAAATAATTGGAGGAAACTTTGAAGATTTTGTAGGTCTGAATGACAATCTAAACTAGGAAGTTTAAGCACTACAATGCCCATAATAAAGGATCTCCATTACTCTGACATTTCAAAAATATGAAAACCATAAAGTGGTTCATGGAAGGAGCTAATTTGAGTCACTGTAATATGTACTGCCTGAACAGCCAGTAAGACCAGCAGCTTTATTTGTTTACATGATAGAAAGGAGTCATATAGACAAACTATTGGTATTTGAATTGACAATGGTAACAAAAAGTTAGACTCAAGATACCCTTAAAGGTTACCACAGAAAATTAAATATTTGAAGTAGTAAGAATTTGTTAAATTCTTAAAAGATTTTAATTTGAAAATGTACAGAACTGAATGACAGTTAAAAAAGAAAGATGTATCTACAACACTCTAAAGCAAGCTGAAAAAAATTTGTAAGCTATTGCTTCTTTTATTTTCTTTCCCTTTTAATCAATACTTTAGTTTCACATCTTTGCATGACCAGAATACCAGATCACCAGCTGTAGAATCAAATCAGAGTCTCAAGGAGTATCTCCTTTATATTGCAGCCAAAGTAAGGACGCACATCTTGTAAGAAAGCTTACTGCTGAGAGATTTTTCATTTATAATTTTTTAATTCTGGGTTTGAAAAAAGATAAAAAAACAGTTCTGAGAATCTTCAAGGTCATGTCGAAGCTATGTATACAGATTTTAAAAAATTTACTCTAATAAAAGATGTTTACAAAAATCACAGTTGAATGATGGCCTGCTTATGAAATATAGCTAATTATCAGTTTTGTATACAAAGGATAGACCAGTAAGTGTGGGTGAATGTATGCTGTAAAAATCAAGGCAGTATCTGCTGAACATTCATAAAGAGCTGCTGGGGAACTGAAAGACTATTAATGAACTTTCATGCAGAGAATGTTAGTCTGATGTCCACAGGCTAATGAACAATGAAATGTGGAAGAAATCCGCGAATAAGGGATAAGTGAATTTCCACCAAATAATTTTTTCTTGTTAATGGAATAATTCTTGAAGACAGAATGATTATTTGTTTCTTATGTTTGGTATCTATCATTTGATAATGGTTTCAATGTCAAATTTACTGAAATAGATTCCAAAATACAGTCTGTGCCTAATATCTTTGCATTATCACCCATCTTGCTTTTCTTTTTCTTATCCTTTTTCAATTTTAAAGTCACCATTGTACTTCTTCTCATCTGACTGCTGAATTTCATTGTACTTATTTGTTTAGAGTCTCTGCATTATTCCTTTGTTAATGAAGTGCAATAATCCTGAAATATTTCCTCATTATAGTTGATGGCATCAAATCAGATTACCTTACATAGCAACCGTTACCAAGAAAGTCAACATCTCAAACTATATAATCCATGTTAGCATTGTTAAATGCTTTATTTTATTTTATTTTAAAGCCTCATCTAACTTCCTTTCTTCAGAGGAAAGGTTTGGCATTTTTTTTTCATGTAGTTATTTCTGATCTCTTAGCAGTAAAAAGAAAACAATTTTTATAAGTGAAAGACTCAACAGTTCTCATGGTTTCACACAATTCAGAACAGCAGTCAAATGAGAGCAAAATCATGTTTCTTTGCTAGGGTGGCTTGTTCATAAATAGAGAATTATAGGACAAGCTAATTTATAAAGCATTTACTGTGTTTATAAGCAAATTTAGATAGCTGTCTGGCATGCATAGTTCTGCACTTATAAAACAGCACCCATAAAGAAGGTGACAGAGAAAGGACTTGATTAATGAAAAAAAACTTCCTGTATGCCTGTCATTTTCAGTACTTAAAAATGTTGGTACTTATTCATGGTTCTGTATAATTATTTTATTCTACAATAAGCAGAAACAATATATTTTAATTTTTTTATCATGATCTCTAATTTTTTCCCAGTGACTAAAGATCTTAGCCCAGGCAGGTGGTGGAGTCAGTGATCCTGGAGGTGTTTAAAAAAAGGCTGGATGGGGCACTTGGTGCCATGGTCTAGTTGTCAAGGTGTTGTTAGGTCATAGGTTGGACTCGATGATCTCAAAGGTCTTTTCCAACCTAGTTAATTCCATGATTCTGTGGCTCTGTGATTCAGAATGAGGTGAAGTACAGTTCATCATACGTGATGTCCTATTGAGAAATAGGGAAAGAGACAGCAGGATGCACCTGCAGGTTTCAACATCATTTGCAAAATATTTGGAGAAGGCAGTGGCTACTTCCACACACAGCCTGTAAAGTTGCTGGAGCACTTATATGCTCTGCTGAAGTGCTGGGAACAAAACTTCCTTTACATTTGATTTAGAGCAGACTTGAATTTGGCTTTTCTACGTTTCAAGGGAGTATGATAACTTCTGGCTTGTAGGATACTCTGGAATGAGTAAATATCAGTATCAATCTCCTTTTGAAGAGGTTCTACTTCATGTAACCAATATTAATTCAGGAAGAGAATATGAATGACTTTGCATAATGTAATCATTTGAGTACTCAACTGGATGCAAAGACAGCTGGATTCCAACCTGATTCACTATGCTCCCTCTGTAGCCCATTGTGTTATTTTTACTTCATTTTGTATATACAAAATACAAAATTCCCCCATACCTTTGTCTATTCAGGAACTTTTATTTAACATCTTGAAAAGAACTGGCTTGACACTTCTTCAATTTTTCTCCATATTTTGATTTGCTAGAAATGTGAAAATCATATTTGAAATTGTTTTGACTGTTTCAGAGATGCAAATTTCATCAATAAACACATGCTCCAAAGGGTTAGTTCTTTGGGTACTTTTTCTTGTCAAAGTTTGTTGAGGAGTTGAAATACAAATCAGATTACAGATGTTTGCTATTAACTTGGCAAGATTGATTGTTATTGTTATTATTTTTGTTTTTCATTCTTAAACACCTTAGCCAGTGACTGTTTATTTAGCACAGAAAGTCTGCATGGGTTCCTCTGACAGTAGGAAAAATTAAAACCAAAGTTTTTTTAGGCTTTCTAATGCTTTAAAAATATTTGTTTTGCTTTAATTAAAAGCAGATTAGTTTCAGACCAAAATTTTTAAACTTGTGTATTTTAATTTGTTAGAAGCTTGCAAAATGTCCTAAACCAGGACTGGCAAGAAAAATTCCTTCATCTTCCTCTCCCAGATTTTTAGTAATCTAATATATTTTCTTTGTGGAATTTTAAAATTTTCTAGGTCATATGAATCAAAATAACCCTTTTTGCCCTGGTACTCCTTCAGAGTTAATTCCAATTTCTTTGGACTGTGAAGTTGCACTTTACTGCTCTGAATACCACTTCCACTTTATTTTTGGGATATAAGGAGATTATTTAAATTTATGTGACTCTCAAGCGTGCCAATCTCTCTAAGGCTTTATATGCCTTTTGGCACTTCTTCTGGCAGCTAAAGTATTAAATATGGTAAGCAGATACAAAAATGATTAAGGTCTGGTTTGGCATTTGTACAAAATATTTTTAAATGTGTATTTATTTAATAGTGGTTCAAAATTTCCACTTTTACTGTATGTGATACAGCAGTTTCAATTCGAGTGAAGTGTGAAAATAAAACACTATCTATGAAAATGATTTTTTCTTTGATGGAATACTTTTGCTGAAGAGTGGAAAAAAATACAGGCAAAACTTTAAAGAGAGTAAGGAACTTCTGTGGCTACAGTAGGGTTTCATAAAAGAGCACTTAATAACTAGCTTTGCTGCCTCTCAAACTTTCCTCTGACTGTTGTAAATTCCTAATGCTAGTGCATGAGAGAATATGGGGTGGTCTTCCTTAACTATTAAATTATATTTCAATTTTTGTTTTGTTGTTTTTGGGTTTTTTTCATCAATTATAAGATCTCATTCCACTACTTTCTCTATGCTAACAATAGTTACTATCTGAATCAACCATACTTTGAGGAATAAAAAAAACCCAACACAATTTTTTCTTGATACCTGTTAATATTATGAACATTGCATAGTTACAGAAACTTTTAGATCTTTCCTTTTTTCCATATAAACTCCCAGCAATTGCTTGCACAGTGGAAGGATGTGGAATCATAAAACAAAAACAAGCATTCTGTAACACTTAAATTCTATATACACAGACTTTCTGCAGACTTCAAAACCAGGGCCTAGTGCACTGGAGTCAGAGGATCCACTCGACTTTAGAAATCTTTGATTGCTTTTATACTTCCTAAGTAATTTTGGCAGTTTTCACTGGTATTAAAAAAAAGATTCACATCTCTTAACCAGAGATAATTGTGAACGGTCATACTGTAATCACAGTCATACTCTTTCATAACATCTGGTATAAAGAAATAGTAGGAAAAATAGGAGTATTCAGTAACCTGGTTTTGAGTAAAAATAAGGCGCTCTTCAAAGTTAGATTTATGGTTCTGGTTTTTGGGAATCATGTAACTATGTCTCTAAGAAGTTCATCCTTCCTCTTCTGTTATCTACAATATTTCTGACCACACTGCTCGTCCTTCCAGAGATTTTATTGCGTTGCAGATGAAGAGTAACTTCAGTAGTTCCAAACCTGTGAATTACCAACTTTTGCTAAATAACCCAAGTTTTAACCCTATCCTTTGGGCTGTTTTTCTCCCAGGATCTGTTTCTTCAAAACTCTTTTTCTGTTATTTCCTGGTAGCCAAAGTAGTTTGCTTGTGTCAGCAACAGTGCGCTGGGCACTGTTAGAGCAATACAAGAACATTCCAGATATTTATCTTAATATAATGCTTCCGGTATCTCTATTTTAACACTGTTTTCTCTTACAAAGTAGTTGTTTTGTGTTAATGTCAAAACCATTTGAAGCATGACATGGCTCAGAAAAGTATTTCTGGAGAATTGATTTCATTTAGAAGGTAAAACAAATATTTCTTCTGTACATCTTTCCCATTCAGCTGTCACCTTGTGCATGCTGATTTTCATTTCTCAAAACTTTCCCACAATTCACTTGGCATTTTAGATAACTACTCTCACAAGAATGAAGAGATATAACTGTGAATTAGAAATAAAAATTAGGATTCTATCACAGTGTGGTCAGACTCCTCGAAATCTTGGTTCACATTTCCAGGATATAAAAATTTTTTTAAAATAATTTTATTATCATTAAAATTGATGGCATTTTTATTGTCAACCCCAAGTGGAACAAAATTTCTTCTGAGAACAACAACAAAAAAATTTAAATTACCCGATCAACATTAAAAAAAAGACAAGAAATTTAAAAAACGTTTTTACTAGTACACCCTCAATATTTCTTGATATTTGTGACTCAGTTAAACTTTTGTTCCCTTATTACATAAACAGCTCTTAAAATATTTGTTCTTTCATTTCTGAATAGAACTGTAGCAAGTACCTTAAGGCTTTAATGCTTATTCCAGTACAAAAGAAATGCTGTACATTTATTCCGAAGATAGTTATAGCATCTACCTACTTTTTAGTTACTTTCAGTACTTCTGTGCTTCAGGTGCAGCTCTCTCTCTCTTCAGGTACCTATTTGTTTGTTTGGATTATCTTCCCAAGAAAAGTCATGGAAATTTCATCAGTAATATCAGCCAAAACTACAAGATCAAATGCTATCTATCTGACCCTTTACTGGCCAAATAAGTAACTAATTTTTATAGGGAAAAATTTCAAGAGATTTTGTACCACAATGCCTTTCTTTGAAAATAATTTTTAAAAATCCCTTAGAAAGCTTATTTTGCAATTTTAATGTGAAAATACTAATGCAAAATATTAAGTCTTCTAAAATTCTGAGTCAGATCATGAACTATTCTTCTCAGAAGCTTTTCTTTTTCATGCCTCATTTTTGTTGAGTTTCTCATTACAATCCTTTTTTCCTATGTGAGAAAGTGTTCACAGACATTGTTTTGCTAAGTTTTTCCACTTTTTAAAATTCAACCTCATTTGTTTTAGAGTTGAATTGACTAATTAGAACTTTTTATAATTATATACTGTGGATTTTTGTTCCAATTTGATGATGGAAGAAAGTGCAAACTAAAATTTTGTTGTGCTGAGATTTTTCACAACATTCCTCAATTTTTAAAAACAAATTATTCATTTTTATTTTGGAAGCATGTTCTTTTAAGTAAGACAATATTAAAGGTATTAATCTATTTACAAGAGATATTATTTTCCTCTGAAACAAATGGCATTTCCCTACAGTGACCATATAGCAGCATCTAAAATACCACATTTCTTTCTCAGTGCTACCAGTAGGAAATAGCGATTTTGTATCAAATACCTTTGTTTATTTATTATCAGCAATATGGGCATAGAAAGATAAACTGCTCCACTGTCACATTTTGATTGTTCATTTAAACTTCAAAGAGATATAATACCAGTAACGTAAGTTTTCATATCAGAACACAATTAAACAATGGTCCTGTCCTTTATTTTTCCCCATCTTTTTTGTTTGCTCTCTCAACTTTGCCAGAGGAATACACCCAGGATATCACTGCCTTAACAGTTAATCAATTTTTTAGACTAATGGTTTTCATGTCCTTTTGTTAGAGGTTCCCCCTCCTTTTCCTCAAGCAGCTGCTGTTTTCTCTGAACCATAGCAACCAGTCAAGCAAGCAGAATAAGCAGCTCCCTGAGAAAACAGCACCAGCTCTGCTCCATAGGTGATCTAGTGAAGAGAGCTTTGTAGCAACCACTCCCGCCCTCCATTACTAGCCTTATAAATATGACTTCTCACCAATGAGGAGTGTTATCAGGAAGGGAAGTGATATCATCAGCTGTACCAGCACTTGTCTGCGGTCCACGAGCAGAGAGAGTTGAAAACATTCCTTCAGCAGTCTTCTGTGTCTTTTGGATCCCAATGCCATAAGAGTAATTATTTTTGTGCTAGGAAGAGGCCAGGCTGTAGCAGCAGAGAGCTTTTGAAAAGGCCGTGGGGCTGGAAAAGCGTAGCCTAGCGGAGCTCCTCTACTGTGGTACCCTCCAGCTGGTGCTGCAGCAGCCTAGCAGAAACAAGAGCACTAGGCAGTGACTATCAAGAGTTACTTCACATCAACGGGCACCAGCAGACATTTCCATGTTTCCCACAGTCTGTTGAAGCTTACCTGTCCCACCTGGAGAGGATATTACTTTAGTTTCACACTTTCCATCAGAGGCAGAGTAAGAAGCACTGCTGAGGTTCAGATTTTCCTGCCTTGTGAGGGAATGCTGATGTGTCGAAGTAACAGACAATTCTTACAAATTTTTTTGCATGGAAAGGAAGTAAATATAAATCTACTACTTCGCTGCATCTCTTCTATAAGCAACTGTTTTTAGAGAACAAATGTTCAAAAAGCACAAGATTAAAAGTCAAGTAAAACAAGAATGATGAATCAAATAAACTTGCTAATGGCCGAAATATAATTCTGATTTTTTTTTACTAGATATCATAACTTCTTTTTGTCATTCCTACAATGATTAATGACTGAAGAAGGTAGACATTTACAGGTTTTAGAATAAAATCAAGTAACTAATTCAACGGAAGAAGTCTTGTTGTATTTTGTATTTTTATGCAAAACATAATTTAAAATTTATAAGAATAATTATGTAGTCCATGTATACTGTTGACTGAATGTAAATGAATGTCATTCCTTTGGGGCAAGGCTTGTATGTCTTCTTATCTAACTTGCATTTGCAGATTGGAAGTATAACAAAAAAGCCTATCTGTTTTAAAAGTTTTGAAGAAATCCCATGATTAAAAATTCAAATAACATCTGATTTAAGGTAAGAGGCACCTAATTTTTAAAGTATCCAATAAAATCTTCCTCACCTGAAAGCCTGTTATTACAGCCAATGAACACCAAGTGAATGTATCAACTCAGAAAAAGAAAAAAAATCTCCAAATTCCCTCTGGGCAATAAAAGGATCGTTTTATATGTGGAATTTTTGGCAATGTTTCATTGAGGGAGCATTAATAGTTCATCAAGATGAAGGGTTAGAACAGTTCACAAGATACTTGAATTTTGTACAATTATAGTTTCCAACCTTTATTTTCTCAGGCTGAAAGCTTTTGAACACTGAATAAAATATATTTTACTGTCTTCAAATCTGCATTTTAGATGCACTGCTGTATTCTGCTATTTTCAATGGAAGAGACTAATGAACTTTGTATTAGAGTCTTATTTTATTCTGAAAATGGAAAAAGGAAAGGAAAGGAAAGGAAAGGAAAGGAAAGGAAAGGAAAGGAAAGGAAAGGAAAGGAAAGGAAAGGAAAGGAAAGGAAAGGAAAGGAAAGGAAAGGAAAGGAAAGGAAAGGAAAGGAAAGGAAAGGAAAGGAAAGGAAAGGAAAGCTATGAAACCAGCACCATGCTAATAAAAATAAAGCTCAAGTTCCTAAAAATCCCTCTTCTGTGGCTAAATATCAAAAAAGAAACCTATCTGGGATAACTTTGCACAGTCTGAGGTTTCCAAAGCACAGTGCAAGGAATAATTAATTCTACCAGTTGCCAGTGAGGTGTAGCTTTGCTCCTCAGTCAGCTGTTTGTGGAAATGTTGTTCCATTATTGGAAGAAACACAAGAAAGTAGTTTCCCTGGGTTACTGCAGCTGGCAAAGATGCTGCCATTCACTGAGGAGTCTTGTTAGAGGAGGTTTCAACAGACTGCAGACAGACTTTCAAAGCTGAAGGGAAACTTCACGACCTTTCAATTAACACATAAGAGGATAGCTGGAATGTGAGATAATAAGAATAAACAGTCCATTGAAGTATTTCATTCACATATGAAACTTTTCTTCCATTTACCTTAAATTTCAGACTAAAAAGTGGCTGTTACTCTTCAGTTTTCTTTCAAGACTTTTTATTCCACTGATGTTTGTGTCCTGAGTTTAATTAAGCTTTATGAATTCCTTACAGCTGGAAGACTTAGCAAAGGCTTAGATATGCTTTCCTGGCAGGAACACTGTTATTTTCAGACTGAAGCTGGTTTTAATTGGATGACGGAATAAATAGTTTCTTGCAATAAGTGAATCAAATTCATGTAGGAAACTACTGAAATATTTACAACATAAAGAAGAAACAAATGATCTGGTAAGATGCTACATTACTTGATGTGAATGTAAGTCTTAATATGAGAGAGAGCGGTCATAAAAAATAGGGAAGCAAAAAGAGATTTGACTAACCCTTAGAACAGGTCTTATTATCTTAACCATCTATACTGTGCTGTCTTTACTCAGTAAATTACGCATACCACCATGATGACATCACTCCAAGGTCCTCAATTAATCTACTCCTTTTTATGATCTTTCACACCTTTCATTGTGGTCAAGAACCTTGTGAAGGATGAAGTGGGTGCTAATATTTATACAGCACTTAATGTAATTGGGTCCTGACCTGGCTAAGCACAACAGTTATATAAACACATGGAAAAAAAGAGAATTGCTTCAGGGCTCAGCATGCATTTGTTCCCAGAACTCAGTTTTTGTTGGTCCTCTGGGCACAGGAAATATCAGATTATTATGACACACTGACTGTGGTCTGTCAATAAATTAATATTTAACAATCAAGAGAGATTAGGAACTGAATGTTAGCTTTAGAAAAACACTCCAAAATTCCAAACTAAGCTGCTTCCTTGAAAATAATAGGCAAAGTCCAACAGAAACCAATTAACTTGAAGGGTTAAATAGACATTTGGAGAAGTGCTATACTTAAGATTTGAAAAATATAGGTTTAGGAAGAGGAGTGACCTAATATAGAAATGTTAAACACAGAGTTTGCAAAAAAACACCTCAGCAGCTGAATGGTGAAGGTGTGGGAAGGGCTACTTTTTTTTCTCTAGATATAGAATGTAACTAGAATATTAACAGAGAGACAAATCTTGATCTTTCTCAGAAAAAAAATTGTAAAAATATGGGTTAACAGACCTTCTATATAAGTTAAAGAAGTGTGCAGGTAGATCTTAAGAAAGTTGTTGTTTTCCTAAAATAGTTTGTTTTAAGGAAGTATGTAGCTTTTTGTGTGTTTCAAAAATGTTTTTCTCTAACTCTGCAGCACCACTGTAGAAATACATGTGTGTGAAGAACGTACATATAAAGAGCCTCTCTGCCTCACTCAAAAGACTTAACAGGTTTTTTTCTGTCTGCCAGTGAGGGATACTTAAAAAACGGCAGCAGCTGGCAAGTAAAAGGAGAGGCTGAGAGGTAAAGGCCAAAGTGTACATGCAAAACTGTCTCAAATTCAGTGCCTGAGTTGATAAAATATTTTCTTTCTAATGATTTAGCATTTTTTTGTCTCCTTATCACTGCAAATGATACATTCATCGTATACAAGTGGCTGCATTTCCTATTTCTGTTCAAGAGATTTATCCTCTAGCTGGTTTTTTAACCTTTTGTTTACATGTTTACAAACCTAAGATGGAGTGAATGCAGAATGAAACATGAATTATTAAAAATAGAATAAGACTGCTAAATATCTTAGCCATTGCTTTTCTAAACTTTCAGTATTTGTGGTTGTAAATTTTTATTAGAACAATGAAACTTTGTGTGTTGTATTAACGGCACCTTCGTGGAATGCCAGCCTCAGCTCATTTTTGTCAGTGTTTAATATAGGAATAGAGTAGTCCCAATTAGAGAATGTAGCCCATTCTAATAACATCTCAAGGTGAAAATCTGCTAATTCTTTTCTGATTTTAAATCAGCTTTTTTCACTTGAGATTGTCTTACACTGCTGCCAGAAACCTGGCTTAGATTTTAAAAATTATCAATCCACTACTAGAGAGGATTTCAGGGCAAATTAATAATTTACTTATCTATTTTTTTTCTCTGAGTCTTTGTTTTTATCCCTGAATAGACATAGCACCAATCGAAATCAATAGGCTTTGTCACTTGGAGTCCATCTATAGTAAAAAAAAAAAAAGCAACTACTGCTCAAAAGAACAGTAGAGTTTCTCATGCACCACCCCTGTCAGGACTGGTATTAAAAGAAAAAAAAAACCAAAGTAGAAACAAACCAGCATTTTTAAGGAACGATATTACCCTAGACATGTTGAGATACAGCCTTGGATGCTACACCAGGCTTAAACTCGACAAGAAGTTGTAGTTGTCTGAAATACTGCAAGTGTCTGTACAGAAACACATGCAGCATGGGAAACAAGCAAGAGGCACTAGAGCTCCAGAGTGACAGAATCATGACATTGTTGATTTAGGTGGAGGGACAGCTACTCTGATTGTAGTGCTGCAATAGATGGGAAGCTCAAAGATGTGTTTCATGTATATTTTCGCCTTCTGCATCAATAACTTGTTTTTCATAGATATTTATATCCATATATAGTCAGATGTTGAAGGCCAGAGAACATGCATATCACATCCCCTTTTCTTCAGCCTTAAGCTGCATTATTAATCAGCAAAGTGGTTTGATCCAGACTGAAAAGCTGTTTTAAGGAGCATGTGGTGTCAGGTGCATCAGAAGGATCACCTGTCATTATCCTGACTCCAGTGTTTTCCATCCCTTCCTAAAGGGTGAGCTGTAACAACCAAAAATTTGCTGAGAGAGCACTTTGGCAAACATGAAAAAGAACTTGTGAAAAAATGTCTCCAAGTTTCTCTTGCAACAACTTTTGCATTGCTGGAGTATTTGTTATGGTATACTGTATGGGAAAGTTTAAGGGAAGCTGGAATACTGAAGAGAAGCTTCAGGTAGTTAAATTCCTCTGCACCATGTAGGAACTCCTAGAATGGAGCAAGTTTGGAGAGATGGCAAATTCTGCAGTGTAGGTTTACCTATGACTTTCATGCTAAGTTCCCTGCTAGTCTATTCATCTGATTTTTCACTTACCTTCAGTTGTCCCCCGGCACATGTACTGGCTAGATATCTTCCCCTTGTGAAGACAAATTAAGAGACAATTCGGAACAAAGCAGGAGATCTTGCTATCTGACAGATGAATTTTCTGTGCTGAATTCTATGAGTGAAGGCACTCAACCTTACCCATTCTTTGACTCTGTTCCTCAGGAGGAGAGTAATCTTCTGGACAAAGGGCAGGGGGGAAGTTGTGCTTGCAGTGGAATCTTATTTTCCTAAAAGAATATTAGATCTGCAGAGGGCAATTTGAGACACACAGAGGAGTCTAAGCTTTAGTAAACAATCATATTTATATAGAATCTGGCTGTGAAAATATTGCAAAGTATAGAAATCCCTAGAACAATTAATCTTCTTGTTCTTCCTGATAGAGATAGATTCTAAGGTCATCAACTATAAGGATCAGATGAGTCTCACATGAATGCTTTGGCCCAGAGCTGCACTGGTAATAAACAGGATTTTTATTACATTTCTAAGTGCTTCATGACATGTGTTAAATTACTGTAGGCTTCACAAACTGCAGCACAGAAGTGTTGTGCAATTGGATAGTTCAAATTTGTTCCCTTTGTTCCATTTCAACACAGTGGCTCAGCTTCTCTTGCAGAAACAAAAAATGCTATTTGCTTATTTTATATGCTAACTGATCCAAACGGTTCAACTTTTGCATGATTATGGTAAATGACCTAAAGATTTTTCATGTTATCACAGAGTGAAATACTTTCCCAAGTTTTTTTTTTTTTAGCTGATGGACCCTTCCATTTTGTATCAGTTAGTCTGTCAGTACTCTAAGTTTGCACCTAAAGTGCAGGATGTATAAGCCCATCTCCGGCCGTGAGAACGAGATACCTCGGAGCTTTCCATCAGCCAGGATGGTGACATGCAACCACCTCCTCCTGGCCATCCAATCCAGTCTAGATCAGGTCTTAGTGTATAGTTTGTAATTTAGATTATGAACTTTTGTTAAAATCAGTGAGTCTGTCTTTCACAGGGTCTCTTTATCTGGGCTGCACTTCAAAGCCTGGTGAATCCATGCATGTATTTGAACCGATGTTAAGTCAGAATGTTAACTCCATTTCTGTGTTTGGACATGTTCGCTCCATTTCAAAAATGAAGACTGAAAGAATTATTATGATTCATTGTGAATCTGAGCTTCCACCTCTCAATCAAGCCTCTCAAAGAAAAGACACAAAACAATAAGTATTGTGCACGAATTCAGTGCAAAACTGAAGTAAATTAGTTGTGGCATTTTTGTTTTATCACTGCAGGGAAAGCTAGGGACATACCCAAGTCTCTGCTTTTAATGAAACAAGTATGTTCAAGTTTCCTCAGAAGAGCTGATTGCCTAGTCCTCAGCTTATTCTTCCATTTTATTAAGTACTTGGAATGAATAATGATAAAAATTAAATAAAAACAATTCCTGAATTTTTGCATTTAAAATCAGATGTCTAAAGGTTAAAGCAGCAATATTAAAAGGTGAATATTTTACTAGCAAAATGAGAAGAAACTTTAAATGCAGAAATATAGCCAGTCAGTTCTTCTACTAAAATACTAAGAAATATTAAGAAATATTTGTTTTTATTCATTTATTAATGGCAAACATCTACCTTCACATCTGCAGAAATATTCCAAAACCATAATTTGACCTTGACGTAGGTGGTATCTTATCCTGCACGAGCTATTTTTGTGCGACAGAGAGATGAATATTGTCTTTAGTAGTTCTTCTTTTAAGAATTCTGAAAACAAATGCAGAAAAAAGAACATCTATAATTTATATTCAGAATAGCAACTCAGTAACTAAAGGTTAAGAGTTTAGAAAAATTACGACAAAAAAGTCTTAGCAAATTGTTAGTGAAGTAACCCTATACTAAAGGGAATCTTTTTTATGCTTAGTGCTAATTTAAAAGGAGAAATTCTGGAAAGTTACTGAAAAATAACTAAAGTGAGAATTTACAGTAAAATAGCTGTCTTTAGTAACTGTTCAGATCTCTTTCTTTTTTCTATAAGCAAGCTTTTATGCTTTGCTGGCATCATAGTCGATCAGTTAATTTGGTGTTATTTCTATCTGAAAATCTGTAATGTTACTTTTCATTTCATTCTGACAGTATTGCAAAAATTATTTTGGGGTTATTTTTAACTGCCAGTAGAGAAATTTTCTAGGTGAAAAGTATAAAATTCTATCATGTAATTTATATTCGACTTAGATTAGTTTCTTTCTTTTTCAAATATCCTTGTTCAGTAATTTCTTCTAATTGAGCTAAATTAATAGTTAGTATTAAATTAATTTGCTTACCATGATTGTATATATTTTTCTTTCAGTAATAAAAAAAGCAGGAAGCTTTTATGTGGTCACCATTCCATGCTCTTTTTCCTAGCATTCTTTTTCTTTAAAATTAGGGCTCAACTTATAAAACAGCTTTTTTTCTGAGAATCACAATAGTTTCAAGGATGCTTCTGTGATAGTGTCCTTGGGTAAATTCATATTTTTATTTCTATTGTCTTTCTGCTGTCTACCACACCATCTCTCCTATATATTGCCTATTTGACAGATGGTTTCACTTCCACAGCAGTTTTCACTTGTAGCCGTATTTTGGTCACGGATCACATTGTTTCAGCTTTTTGTTTCTATTTGAGAGTTCAATATCTCTGCATTTATTCTGAGAAGCTGCTGTTATGCCTACCAGCCTCAAAGAGATTTAACCCACCTATTAGCACAAGGGGGTTTCATAACTACAGAATTATGTTTCATTAGTCCTATCCATCAAAACATGATTGTCTGCACCATGGGGAAGTTAAGACACTGGACATATCAAGTTCTAAGGTCATGCAAATAGATTCTGCTCCTAGAGCTTGTCAGGTGCATCCAGCTGGAACACCCAAGGGTCAGGGACAATACCGCACCTGTTCTAGTCTGGGAAGAAATATCTGCTGTTGAGTGGAGAAGGAGCATATATTTGTGAAAACAGAACATGTGTTTTTGGAAAGAAGCAGAAGCAAATTGCAAAGAAGTCCAGACGCTGGATTTTGACCAAGGTAAAAGCAGCCAGAAGCAGGCTTTTTCTTATTTATGTTACAATTTGGTTCCATACTCTGAGTAAAAATCATGCAAGTTTTCTCCTTTTGATTATCAAAAACTTTTGTATTATCTGTGTTCCATAACAGTTTTGTAAGCCTGGGACAGATTAATCTTGTCACCTGTATGGGACCACTTATTTAATGAGAAAATTTTAAATTAAGTCTTACAATAATTCTCATAGATTTTTATTTTCCGTGTTTAAAAAAAAATAAGTGTCCACCAGTAACTAAATGCAAAGAGAATTAATAAGTTATTTCAGGAACCAAATGTCATGAAAACACTGCCAGACTAAATTTTCAAGGGCAGGCCATTAAATTGGTCTCTTGCATTCTTTTAAATGTAATTTTAACTCACAAACAATCTCAGCAGGTAGATAAGATGAAGTGGGAAATGAACCAAACTGGAATTGCACTCTTTTTATTGGAGAGGTTCAGGAAGAGGTGATGCTAATTTTTTTTTGCTAACTTCACATGCATTCAGTTTTCTTCCAAACAAGTAAGAGCATTTCCAGCTGCCTACCATGGCCAAACAGCTTATTAGTAAATGCACAATATTACTCATTAGACCTTAAAGGCAGATGGAGTCCATATTTGAGGATATTTTTGGTCAATTTGTCAGCAGCCTGGTAGTTGATACGAACATTCTTTGATTGGAAAGAACACAGAAATGGATGATAGGCCCTTGTTTATAGTCCTCACTGTAGCAGCACAGTGATTTCATTTGGTGCTACACAGACAGAGTCAATCCTCCACAAAACAAGACACTTTTATACCACCAGACATATGATAGTAAGAATGACTAGAGAAGCTGCTCAGAGAGGCCAACGCCCAATTTCTAGGTACGGTAAATACAGACAGTTCTATCAGCACCCTCAGAATCAGAACCAAAATCAAAAAATAAAAAAACCACGTGTGTATTTAATGTCCAAAAGCTGGTACTTAAAACAGTATTGTCTGGTCTGGTATTGTGCCTGATTTTACTGATAGCATGACAGATTCCTGGTCTGCTTCATCAAGTGTTTTATTTTTGAAAGGAAACATGGACAGACACTTTAAATGTCAATTTACTTACACAGTTCAAGTTTTTAAGGCCCACTAAGGCACTAGTCCTGAAATAGTTAATGACATCTATACAAGTAAACAATAATTGTTCCCAATGGAAACAAACCTCTATTTGTATAGCAACTGATATTTCTTCTAAAAATAACCAGTTCAGGGGCAAACCCCAGGATTTACTTTTTCGCCGTTCAGGATCAAATACTGATATATGAAATTTTAGTTCCAAATATGTGTGCGAGGTTTAAAGGGGTACATTTCAGAAAGGCTATGTCTTCATATGATACTAAAAAAATGTTCAAATCTGGACACTTTGGCACACAACCTCAAATATAAAATGAGTCCAGGCACTGTTACATGAAAATCTGGGCTTATAAATTTGAATGATCCCCTGGTAAAGATCTAAGAAATAATTCAATCTATTTATGAAATATTAGTGATAGAGCAGTCTTTGATGGTTTGTTAATTCTGATCTCTTTGAATTTGAATATGATAATCTTTCATTTTAAGTCTTGTTTCTGAAATGGAACAAAATTATTCTAAGATGCATGCCAGACTCTCTTCCCATAGGACTTTTGTGGGTAGATTTTCTGCAGAAACATGGTAATTATGCTGTATTTACTATTTTTACTGTTTATGATGTTATTTGTGGGTGGGTGTGAGTGGAATAGCTTCATGTGATAATGACTGTATTTTTTATATATGCAGCTTGTTGCAGTAGCAAGACATCTCCCTGTTATAAAAGGATATTAAAGTTATAATCTGCCAGCCGACATTAAATTTCCGTAACTCCCAGTAGCTGAATTTGTTAAAGAAGTTGATACCCCTCTAGGTCTCTGGTGAGGGCATATGCTGCACCATGATACACTGCTTATCTCCAGGCATAGCTGTGCAAACAAAGGCTTTGAGAGGGATTTGCTTGTCTGACTGGGAGAACACTGAATCCAAGTTATTTTTTGTTACATATTGAAGAACCTGTTCCTGTTCAACACAGAGAAAAAACTGAAAAAAAAGAACGTGTCTGGGTTCTTGCGTGGTCCACACTCCTACTGGGGTAATGAGATTATTTTAATTTGCTAATCAAAACAAACTTTTTTCTTCCAAAATCAACCAAAAAAAAAAAAAAAAAAAAANAAAAAAAAAAAGCAAGCCACTTTAAATAAATGTAAATATCCTTTGTTTTGGGGCTTCTCTTCATCTGCTGGTCACAGTGTTAGGACCTTTTTGCCAACTTTGCCTGCTGCAGGCAAAGCCCCAGGAAAACCAGACTGTTCCCTGTTCCAGGCTGAACACAGAAGAGCAGCCGTTCATTAGGACCTCAGGCTTCTGCTCTGCTCCCCTGAGGCCATACTCGCCTATGTGCCTTTCCTGTTTTTCCCTGAATCCCAAACTTTCTCATTTCATTGAACTTCAATGACCCTTTCGTATTCCTTCTACCAAATGATTCCCTTTCTGTTAAGTCCCAGGATAAGTAAAAAGAAAGCAAAATAGACCCATGCTGTCTTAAAGACTACATTGATATTATTGGTAAATTAAATATTCTATTCTATGTATTTATGCTACGTCTCTTAATTAAAATGGTAACACATCTTTTCCTGGGAAGTCTACAATCTGTGCATTTTTCCCCCTAAATCTGAAGTTAAATTAAATAGAAAGCAGAAAACAGATGAACAGCTGTCTGTAATAATAGGTTTGTAAGTGTTTTAGTAGACACATCAACAGTTTTTGGTATACAGATAGGGAAATGGGACATATGGCAATGGTGAAGAGCAATTACGACATTTTTTGAACATGCTAATAACACATAGACGTAATCATAATCACTGTAAAGCTTCTCTTGTTTGAAGTTCTTTATCTTCAAGTTGTTTTTCTACAATTACCTCCTAGCAATGATGCAATATATTACCATATGAAGCATGACTACTATTGAACCTCTTAAATGTCTATCAGAGGCAATGCTTTAATGATATAAATTACCTCAGGGTTGAAAGCATATTTTGCAATGACTCTGAATAGCTGTCAAAATCTTTATTGCTATGCATAAAAAATGATGGAGTTATATTTGCAAGACCATGGCACTTATGAAGCCTTTGTAGTTTCTTCAATAATTTTTCTGCATCAAATATTCATTTTATTGTCAGTTCTTACCTCATTTTCTGCCAGTGCTATCCTGTTCAATCTAAGCATGTTAGATCTTCAGTTGTCCCTTACATTTCAGACTTCTGTACATCTTGACTAAAAATATGGCAGGAAAGTATTATGTGTGATTCAGATTCGTGTGTACTTACCAGTATTCTCACTAGACTGAATGTGCATTTTTTCTTGTGATTACCCCTGTAATGTTTCCTCTTTGTGGCTGCCAGATAAAAGCTTGATCACAGTTCAGAAAAGATGGGTGGAAGAGTGATGGGCTGAGTTGCCTGCACATGAATTGTCATCAGATTTGACTCTGGGGGAACTAGACTGATTGTAAGCAGAAAACAATCTTGCCCTCGACAGTACGACACACTGACTTAAGACATTACAATATTAGCCGAGCTGATTAATTTAAAATATTATATGCAGTGTCATATGTTTGCTGGTTTTTACCCCTTTTAAAAGCCATTTTCCTCATTGTGATCACAAAAAAAATGAAAAAGAAAATATTCTTCTTTGTAAATATATACATGTATCTTTTTCAAAGAGATAAACCTAGTATAAAGTGAATTGACATTATTTCAATTATAATCTGTACTAATGAGGAATTGTAGAAGTGATAACAACTAATTCAGTTAGAACTGGTTGCATGCATGTTAGGCAGAGGTCGCTGCAAACAGAAGAATTTCTTGCTGAAGAGGCCACTGATCTAAAGAGCTAGCAATTTAAATACAAGATATCCCTTTCCCTTAAAAAGATTGTTTTAGTATCCTGAAGAATAATGAGTTGGTGCCCATGTGTCAAGAAAGCATGTTCATTAATTTTATATCAGCATTTCATATACATGTGCCCATGCAGAGGTGGTCTTATTTGATGGAAAAGGCCTGTTGGTTTGGTAAATACTATCAAATGCTTTAACAAATTCCTTTGCCAACAAACTCTAAAATCTGTTCTATTTTGTACTCTGAGACTGAGGGAGGGAGAAAAGACTGGTTATCCAGGGTACCAGTTCTCTTACTACTCTACATTTACAGATCTCTGCTTCAACAGAACACTCCATCTTACTATGGAAAACTGCGTGTGAAGCTAGGGAAGGGAAATGGCACTTTCTTTTCATTCAAGGAAGTTTTAGGAAAAGGTAAAGTGAGGAAAGAAAATATTTTTTCCATGTGAATTTATATGGATTCTATATGATATTAAAGCAAGTATGAGAGTAAAAAAAACCCCAACCAATGAAAACCACATCTTAAATAAAATTCAGTCTGAAAGAAGACTGAAGCACGTAAAAACCACAGTATCGCCAAAAATAAAAATGAAGGAGTGTTGCTGGTGCTCTGACAATTTTACATGAATCTAGTACCTTTAAAAGTTTGGAAATATTTTCAAAATTAACTTTCTGTAAAATGTTTTCAGGTAGAAGAACACAAAAGTAACTCAACAGATCACGAAGTCATTATTAAAAAAAGCTATAAAATCTTACAGTGTGATGTATTAGTGGTTTTCACAAGTTCTTTTGTAAGTGCTTTGCAGAATAATAAGAGATAGTTGTCCAGAACAGTAGGAGACAAGAAGTTATGTTCCCTGGGTAGGAAAACAAGGTAAAGAGCCCACATTTTTTTCAGTATCAGAAAAGGACCACAGCTAAAAACATCTTTTAAAATTATGTAATATTATTTTATTTAACTGCATCCTGAGCCATTTGGGATATAGCATATTTGTGTTTATTGTAACCAAGCAGACTAATCAAGATTCTGCTTATCTGTGAAAGCTTCTGTATAAAAAACTAATGAAAAATCATGGTCATCATGGTTTCCTACAACTGGAAAGAAATGGCCTGGTTACACCTTTATTTAAAGAAGGTAAGAACAAAATCTATAAATATGTGTATGTCAGAATTTAAAGCATTTCCGGCACCAGCTGAAAACAAAATTCTATGGAGTGTTAAAAAAGAAGTTGATCAGTTCCTGTATAAGAAGATTGGCCATATTGAATCACAGTAGGAGGGGAATCGATATCTTCAGAAAGTTATCTTTTCCTAATAGGCAATGTAAAAATTCTTTGCTAATTATAAGCGCCATAACTGATTTTGTTATTTTCATTCTGACAGTACAAATACAGTGCTCCCAATTAAGTGTCCCCACCAAGATTCTCCCAAAGCAGACACTGCAGACACCCTCTTCCTTCCTGCTCCAGCAGGATGGAGTTGAGAATTGGAGGCACAAAAGGTGGAAATCATAGGTTAAGATAAGAACAATTTACTGAAAACAGTAATGAGATAAGAAAAGGAACTGTAAAAGCAACAATATTAGTAAAAAATGTATAAGACAAAGAAAGGATTTATGAGGAAAGCCCATGACAAATATCAACTGGTTTCTTCTTTCTTCCCAGCCTTGCTTCATCCATTGGAAGGGATGCTCTTCTTCTGCAAGGTATAAGCATCCCTTGCCCAGTGCCCAACAATGAGGTGAGGGGGTATAGAACAACCTACTGGCCACGCCCATGGCCCCAGGCTCTGCCCCCTCATAGCTACTGCAAAAAATTAACTCTGTTCTGGATGAAAGCAGGACAAACTCTAAGTCAATCTTTTTGCTGTCTGGAGGAAAAATAATTGAACAAATGATACAGAGTCTAAAGAGTCTTATCCAGCTATGAAGATGACATTAGCTATGCAATTGCATGAATAGGAAATGAACCCTTTTTGTCCAAAAACTATTCTACGTATATATTGTTGAAAATACTTTTTCTGAATTCCCGTTCCATCTGTATGGATTTTGTCTTTTGTCCCTTAAAACTTTCTACTCCAAATTACTATATTTGTAATCTTTAATCATGCAAACCAGCTGTTATGTCATATATAACTATATCTGTGTTTATGATTAATAATCATGGTAATTTGAAATTCAAATATGATCATGTGGTTTCCTTACATTATTAATGTTATATACAGCCCAGATAGTGAAGGTGAGAATCTATTCTAGGAAGATAGCAAGGAAAGAAACAAACACAGAAGTGAAGGATAGCATTTATAAAACTATAGCAGTAACACTTGGGTGCTGGTGAAAAGCTTTAAATATCTCTTCTGGGGGAACGCTGGATTAATGACAGCTGAATGAAAGACTTGTCCATTTATAATAAGAGGTTTGAACAATAATAGCTAATGAAATTACTGGTGGTATGAAGAGTAGGCAGATTCTGTTAGGGGCTAAAACCTATAATCAGCTACACATCTTAATGACTCGGTTAACTAAGAAAGCAGGTATTGTAGGAATCCTGCAACACAAGCTGTCCCAAGCTACTAATGCCTGGAGAACTATAGAATTTTTACAGATTGTATAGAGAAAAATGAAGCTATTACTTTGTAGGATTCAACTTCAGAAAGTAACAAAGCAAAGCTGTGACATTTTAAAGCATTGTGCAGGCAAAAATGGAAAAAATTCGTTCAAATGGCTTTAAAAAAAATATATGCTAGTGATTGAGACTGAAAGGACCCTAAAACAAATATGAGATGATTATTTTTGACTAAGGGTATTAAAGAGCTGCAACAGCATCACAGAGCCTCTGCAGAAGAAACATTATAGTTTCAACAGAAACTATATAGCTGAAAGTCAGGCATGGTTTAATAATATATATAAGACCAAAATAGTGAAAAATTAGGGGAAATATGCAACTGTGTGCAAAATGTAACAACTCTCCCTTGAGAACAATACTGGAGATCTGTATATTCATCACTTTGCTAATGACAAAACATGATTTCCAAGCAGCTATTCATTAATTGATTGGAAGGAATATTTTGACTATCTCTATTGCCTCTGGGTGGCTGCACTTAAGGCACACTCAAGTGTGTTGGAGTTTTATTGGCCTTGACAAACAGAGGACACAATTCATTCTATAGCGTGAGTTTGAGCGGGTCAGTAAGCAGCTTGAACAGCTATGGGCATTTTGTTTAAGTCTCAACATGCTGGTACTGACACAAGATTAATGTACAGAGATTTTTTTCTATCACTTAAAGCAGTCAGTATCTAACTTTACATCTGCCTGTAACCTTTAGCTCCATCTTGTCATTTAGAAAATCTCTCAAATACAAAGATCCCAGTGAGAACAACTTCTTTTGCTTTCCTGCTTCTGGAAGAAAAAATATGAGAGTTCTAGAGGAAAGCAACATGCCTTACCACGTGCAGTTTGATTGCACAGAATCATGGAATCATGAAGGTTGGAGAAGATCTTTAAAGCCAGTGCTGCCAAGTCCACCATTAAACAATGTCCCTAAGTGCCACAATTACGTGTCTTTTAAATACCTCCAGAGATGGTGATTCCACCACTTCCTCAGGCAGAGATGGTGATTCCACCACTTTCCTCTTGTCCTGCTACTTGTTATTTGAGATCATGAACAATCCAGAATAAAGGCTCACAGAAGAAGGTCAGTGTGAGGATGTATGCTCAGACAAGTATTCTGAACAGTGTTCGAGGAGGAATTTAAGATGAAACGATGTATAAAGCATGGAATTGTTATTTTATCTGGAACATAGATAATCATATGCTTATGTCTTCACTTTCAGAGAACATAGGATGAGTAAAATCCAGGAACATCTGGTTTCCTGCAATCTACATATCCTCAGACATCTAAGCTATTGATTTTGATGACAGTGCTCACTGTAGGACACTCACTGTTCTGAAGGAGCATTTCTTCAGTGATGTAGATACAAATCATGCATACCAGGCTGTCATTGTTGTATCTATTGTCTTCTATAAAATTAGCACATGTGCTACTAGATAAAGACTGCTTAGAATGTATGAAATTAATACATCTTTTTTTTTTCAACAATTTCGTACTTACTCCTTGTCAGAATCTTTGCTATTTCCCAAGATTTGATCAGAAGTTGATCAGAAGTTTGACACTAAATTTTTGTGCATCAGGACTGAGATATTTTCCAGGCATATTAATGCACATGTAGGAGAAAATTCTTATATGTGAATTTACAAGAATTTATTAAATAAAACTTATAAGGTAATTCAGTTTATTCTGTATATGATGATGGTCTTGCATGTGGCATTCTCACTTTTGAGTCTCTTGGGGGTATGTATTTTCCATTTTTACTATAAGTTATTGAACTTGTTCAGTTTTTTGCATTCTACATAGAGAAGTGTCTTTTCCAATTTTTTGGCTGTTTAGACTCACTAGGGATGTCCCTCATAAAAAATAAAGAAAGGAATTGTAGCTGCTGAGAAGTGCCCAGGAATACAACTGCTGACCTTGTAAGCACGTGGAGTGACCAGCACAACACAGTGCCTGCTTCTGTACCTCCAGCTCAAAGTCCTGGTACTTCTGAAGCTGAACGTAATCCTATGATCCCACTGTCTCAGAGGCTGGTTCCTTCTGTTGACACACTAGGTCTGTCAGGATTAAAAGGAATTCTTTAAAAGGAATTCTTTAACTAAGATCCTGTTGCTGAACAGGAAAAAAAGGATATGTATGTAATCTGAATATTTCGCACATGTAAATTAAGAAGTTAGTGTTTTCTTTCCCTTTCAAACCAGATTTTTTCAAACTACTATAAACAACATTCTTTACATGGCATAAGCTGCTATCTTTTTAGAAAATTTATTTACTCTTCTCATTTTTAGAGAAATATGTCTTATCAAATTCTTATTTGTATTAAAGTTCTTAAAAGTAATGGATGATTAACAAATGCATTTTAATTAAATTTTAGCAGATGTCTCTGATTTCAGTCAACTTTAATCTCTAGAATCCTTACGAGACTAACTTTTAAAAATGAAAGTATGTCCCTAAATACACAGTCAAAGGAATCAAAGAGTGGTTTGCAATTCTGCATCTGAGTATTTTCATTGCCATCCTACATCTTTGAATTTGGTTTCAAATATTTTCTGCATTTTAATTCAGTTTCCACTATTCATCAGGAGAGCAGAAGAACACAATGTAAATGAGTACAGTGTTCACTAATAACTATGATAAATTACTTTTTCTTCCTAGAAAAATAAATGTCGTAATATTTGAGAAAATTATTTTATAAAACCCAAGCTAATTTATAGCAGACATTTGCATAGTGTTTTCATATCTTTTTTCATTGACTATGCAAATAAAACAAATAAAACTAAAAAAAAGTCACTGTATGTTGCTGATTTGACACTGTCTTCCAGTTCCCTAATATAGATATAATATCTCTGAAAACACTTTAGTCTGTTCTGTTCGGTTTCTTGAATTATATAAAAATATATATCAACTTGTCCTTCATGCTAGGTGTTCTGATCAGCATAAATGTATTCATGGGTCATAAACTTCTTTAGTAGAGAGTATTATTCAAGCAGTAATGGAGAAGAAAATAAAATATTTTATTCCTCATCTTTATTCACTTTTCAGGTTTTGAGGGCTTATTGATTAAGGTGCTGAATTTACAGTCCTGAGGGAAAAATCCCTCTTTTCATTTTCACAGCTTTATCAATTTTTCTATGTTGTTTTGGGTAGGACCTAAATCTAGAAAACCACTTTAAATTTAGATTAGTCTCTTCTCAAATAGATTATTCATGTGCCTAAAATTCAGCAGTATAACAGGCTTCAAGTTTCAATTGTAACAGTCTAAGGATAGCAGGCACAGAAATGGAGAGACAGTTTAACTGCAAATTCCCTATTACAGGAATTGGGTTTTGATCAGAGCAGCAGCATGCTCCTTAATGAAAGCACTGACACTAAGGTCAGATTCACTGACCACTCTGCTACCAACATCACCTTCTCAGGCTTATATAACAATTAGGAGAAGAGTAAAGGAAGGTTTGAAAGAACTGAGTACACTTTACAAACACAAGTAATCCTGGGAATTTCTGTTATGCATTCTCTTTATCATTGTTTACTACAGACCTTGCAGGAAGTTGGTAAAAAATTTGAAAAGGAACTCAAAGTTCTTTTACTTCAAAGTAAAACAGTGATCAGGTTTGTGATGCAACTACTTTGTGACTGATCTCATATAATCAATATCTAGTGCATATTAATAATTCCCATCTGTGAGCCATTTGACCCCTGTTTCATGTAAGGTGGGAAGGCACTGCAGCCTCCCTCTGATGTCCTATCCTCTGCTTTGTTTCATATTCGATCCCAAACAGAGCTATCACCAGGTCTGACACTGTCACACACGTAATCTGTGTGTGTATATCTGTCTGTCTCTCTGTCTGTCCTCAAATAAATAGACAAAAATCGACATATATTTATGTGTGGATTTACACATAGATATTTACATAGAGACATTTACTGGGGGATACAAGGAGCTACTTACCTTTCAATTAAATAAAGGGCATCAGAACTGGCCTAGTTTATAGAGACTTTCTAATTCATGCCATTTCCTAGAAATCGCAAGCCATAATTAGCACAGTGGAAGCACCCTTTTCATCTTCTTTTCTACCTCTTGTGTGAGGAGATTTTTTTTCACTTTAATGAAAAAATGAAAAAGACTTTTTTAGATAATTGCCTTTAGAGAATATTAAATCCATCTGAAACATATTCCCAAGGTCAAAACCTAAAATATTTGCTGCTTATATCGGAGCTACAGAAACCAGTATGTGAGCTTTGTTATGGGTCTAGACTAGAAAGTCTTGCTTGATTTTAGGCTGACCTTCTGACTGAGGAATGTTGTGACACAAGTGAAAGATTCAAAAACTTCATAGAAACTTTTCCTTTCAGAATGTGGGAAAGATAAATTTATAATAAGTGTAATAATCACATATATTTAAAAAGTATTGCCTGACCTACATTTTTAAGAGGGGGCATTACTGAAAACTTAGTCACACTTGAATTAGGATGATCTCCTTTCTTTTTCTTAGTCTAATTTTACATTGACAGAGCATCATTTATTATTATTATTGTTATTATTATTATTATTATATACTTTTCAGCAACAAGAAAATTCTTGCTTTCCATATATTTTTCTTTCTGGTTCCATATATCTGTCTTTCATATAAATAAATATAGAACTACAACACACTTGCTTTTGATTGTCACTTCAGTATTCTTTTCACTAGAAAACTAATGCAGGTTAACCAAGAAACTCTAATTTTGGTTAGGCTGGGCTAACATTAGCATGCCAGTAAATACCACGTGAACTGTACTTGCACGGTTTTTTTAGCTTTCAGAATTTACTGCTAAGGTTTCTATTATTTCCAGATGACAGGACATGGTGATGAAAAGTATGGGAAAATATGGTTAAATTAATGGGCTTCCTGCAAACTAAATCATTCTGAATCATTGAACGTGGCTTGTGCATTATTGCATTGTTGCTTGAAAGCAAAAAGGCAAATTACGGTGCTGGAATTTCCTTAAAAAGATTATCTGATGAACTGATTCCTGCAGAGGTGGAGAATGTCATATATTCTTGGGCTTGATGTACATGCTTTCTCCAGGAGATCTTTATATCTGTGACAAAGTCACAGGCAGTGAATTTATATTCTCTCTGGTTATGTTACCATTATCATAACACGTGTGTATAGAGATTCTATCTTGACTGAATGTTGTTCAGCTTTCTTCATTTTAAAGAGTTCAGATATTTTGTAGTACATTAAAGCTCAAAATAAGAATACCATTGGAAAGAGAGGTTTATTTTCTTTACACAGGAAATTAAGACTGGCTGTTATTAATTTTCAGATATCAGAGGGATGCAAGAAAAAATAGACAGAGGCTTGTTAATTATTAGATCTTAGCAGTGTACCCACACTAAATGGTAGCCTGTAACAGATCTATCAAAAAAATTATTTTAAATACATATTTAATGATTTGAATACTTCAGGAGTATATCTCTCCTAATTGTGATAGATGAGTGGGTCTTTTCTGTTAGATTTGGCATGCAAATCTGTTTTTAAAAGAAATGCAAACATATTCCTGTAATTTTTGTCTTCTCATATGGCTGCAGTGCTAAAAGCCACTGATGTTCTAGTGCTTTTAAAAGGTGCTTTGAAGATTATCAAGATGGCAAAGAAAATGCATGCTGCGCCTAGGGGAACACCCTGTCTATACCTCGATTGACTAGGAAATCCTGCATTGCTGTAGGTTTTCCCCTCTCTTTCATCTCTACATTGTTCCGTCTTCAAATTTTGTATGGACCCCTGTACCTGCGTGAAATTACCCAGCAAGGGTGTTGTGCTTGGTGCTTGCAGGTACATTGCAGAATCCTAAATGTAAATCCAAATTTTGAGCAAGTACTGAAGGCATCATCTGCTGAAACCTACCGACACTGGCTGCAGGGTGTCTCCTTACCAGCTCTCCCTGTGCATCAGGTTTATACAGAAGGGATGAGGTACGCTTTAGAGCTGGCAGGAAGGAGCTGTGAGAGAGTGGAGCATATGGTGATCCTGTCATGCGTTCCTGCATCTCAGCTGGATTCTCACATAGGAAAGCAATACTCATTTGCCTCTTAGCTGCTGAAGGTGGCTGCAATAACTTCTGGGTAGACATAAAATCATAAGATTGGATACATGAAACCACAGAACATCTTTCAGCCCATTGATATGTCCAAGGCAGAATTATGTAGGTCAGAAATTACAAACTTGTTGAGATTGTAAACACTGTTAGATGAAATTAGAAAGATACAAACTTCCCAGACAAATTCAATTGAAATTCTTTTGCTATTCAGAACTGTCTAAATATCCTTTACATTAAGTCCTTTTCTAATTATAATGAACACAGAATACTGTCAAATTTGCTGCTCCCTACAGCAAACCTGTAAATGGCTGCAAACAGTCATTTACCGCTACTGCCTAGCTGGTGTTTTCCTCTTGCGTTAATACCTAGGACTTGTCTTTCAAATGACACCTTGCACTTTGTCTTGATTGTTCTGAGTTCTAGGTGTATCCTCAGCTATACTGGCAGTCTTCCCACCCGTGTATGATCTACATATTTAATAAATCTAAACCTCATAACTAATGAGAACCCTAACTCGGGACAGACCCCTTCAAAATTTCACAATTGCATTCCTTTGTTTTGGCACAGGGCTCATCATAACTGCTTTCAGAATGTGATACAACTAGCTTTGTATCTTTCTTCTGATATTTTCATTGAGGCCATTCTTTCCTCTTTTAGATTATACTAGTAGTGCTGAAAATTTGCTGAAGTCAAGCTATGTATCATCTCATTTTCTTCTACCCATGTAGCTTGCTAGCCAGTGGGAGTGACATATTAAATTGATTTGGTATTATTTCTGATTGATAATATGCCAGCTGTTATTAATTTTTGTGTTTCTGTCTGTGTTTTTAAAAACAATTAAAATAGCTCTTCCAGTACTTTTCCAGAGGCTGATGTTAAGCTGGTTAGTCTGTTATTTTCTGCCTTCTCCTTTTCGCATTCTCATTTCTTCAAAATATGTTTGCCTGTCTCTCCATTCTGTCTAATTTCTCAGAAATAACAACTAATGATACTGTGATTTCATCAGTCAGTTTTTTAATTGCACTGCGGTGAAGGCCAGCTGCTTCAACTGTTTTGAGAATATTTAGATATTGTTAGACCCGTTCCTTCCTTATTAGAGAAAGAGGTCTTACCCTGTGATGATTGCATTAATTATGACTGCCCTATGACATTTTCAGGAATAACTTGCAAAAAAATTATTAAACTCCTCACTTTTCCTGGGTCAGCCTGCAATAACACCACACAACAAGAAGTAGTCAACCAGTCTTTCCTCTTATGGAAGGATTTCTTGATATAATTTAGTTTCCTAGTTAAAGGTTTTCAGTTTTGTGTTGAATCTTCTTCTTGCTCTCTCCCTATGCACTTTTTCTGCTTTTTGTATTTGACCTTAGTAACCAAACCTAGTTTCCACTTTCTTTTTATGTTTGAAATTCACAAAAAGCCCATGATTTCATCGAGCTCGTCTCTTACTGCACCTTTAATCTTTTTTCTGTTATAGCACACTTTGCACCCATGACCTTAATACTATTTCTTTATGGAACTGACAGTTCACTTTAATTTCTTTTTTCTCTCCTAGGACTCCTTGTTTACCAGTTCTATGAATTTATAGAAGCCCACTTTCTGTAAATGCCTCGTTTTTGTTTTGTTATAGTCCCTCATTTTTTTTCCCTAAGGATCATGAACTCCATCATTTCACACTCTCTCTAGATATTTTCTATTTAGGTGTTATTAACCATTTTCAGCACTTTCTGTCCATTGATGTCTCCTACTCTTATATTTAGATCGTTGCAAATGCGTACAAGTTAACCAAGAGTCAACCCCTTTGCTATCTGCCTTTTCAGAGTGAGTGTGTATATTGAGTCTGGCTGAGTTAATTTTCCCATAGCAGCCCTCACGGTGCTGTGCTTTGCAATGGTGTTGGGTTTACGTGGCCAGATTTTGGTAGGAGGGGAGTTACAGGGGTGGCTTCTGTGACAAGCTGTCAGAAGCTTCCCCCATGTCCAGCAGAGACAATGCCACCTGGTTCCAGGACAGACTGGCTGCTGGCCACTCAGGAATGATCGTAATGACTCTGGGATAACATACTTAAGAAGGAAAAAAAAGTTACTGTGAAGATGTAATTGCAGCCAGAGAAGGGCAGCATGAGAATATGTGAAAGGATCAACTCTGCAGACACCAAGGTCAGTGGAGAAGGAGAGGGAGGAGGTGCTCCAGGCACCAGAGCTGGGACTCCCCTGCAGCCCGTGGTGCAGACCATGGTGAAGCAGCTGTGGCCCTGGAGCCCATGGAGATCCATGAGGATGCAGAATCCACGTGCAGCCCATGGAGGAGACTGGAGCAGGTGGATGCCTGAAAGTAGGCTTTGGAGCTGTGGGAAGCCTGCTCCTAGAACAGGCGCCTGGCAGGACTTGCAGGCACATGGAAGGAGCAGCCTACACTGGAGAAGACTTCCTGGCAGGACTTGTGACCCTGTGGGGGACCCACACCGGAGCAGGCTGTGCCTGAAGGACTGCACCCTGTGGAAGAGTGACCCATGTTGCAGCAGTTTGCAGAGATCTGTTGCTCATGAGATGGACTTGCATTGGAGGAGTTGATGGAGAACTGTATCCCATGGGAGGGATCTCATGTTGAAGCAGGACAAGGACTCCTCTCCCGGAGCAGTGACAGAAACCATGAGTGATGAATTGACCATAACCTCCATTGCTTGACTCCCTGTGCCACTGGGGAAGGAGGTAGAGTTCAGGAAGAAGGGAGAGGTAGGAGGAAGATGTTTTTAACATTTATTTTACTTTGCATTACCTGCTCTAATTTTATTAGAAATATATTCAATTAATATTGAATATAAAAAACCCAAGCTGAGTCTGTTCTGCCCTTGATGATATTCGCTGAGTGATCTCTTCTGGCCTTTGTCTCGAGTCATGAACTTTTCGTTATATTTTCTTTCCTCTGTCCACTTGTGGAGGGCAGTGATAGAGCAGCTTTGGTGGGTGCTTGGCGTCCAGACAGGGTCAACACACTACAACGGGCTATACAAATTCACATTTATTTGTAAACCTGGTGGTTTGATTGACTTCTTTTTTTGCTCACAAAACCCCTCATTCTTCTGACTTTGGTGGTATATAGCAGATGATTCCGTTATAGCAACATCGTACTTTCACCTTTGCCATTGCTCAAGATTTTTCCTGCACTTAAGAGACAACATGTTCTTAAGATATAATATATATTGCTATGTCCCTACCCCTTCCTTTTTTGCTCTTTGTCTTTGCAGGAAAAGTTCCTCCCTCATATAATACTACTTCAGTTGTCTTGTCATATCAAGTCTCTGTTATACCTAAATCCTCAGGCTCCATTTTGTTCTGCTTTACCTGTCTGCTCATGGCAGATTTGAACAACCGGGTTATGACAGTGGCCAGTTAAAGGGACAAAAAAAGCAGCACAAAAAGAAGATTTCTGCACATATGAGTACCTCATATTTCATTTCTTCCTCCCTGCTAATAACTGGCTTAGGCACTAGACGCAAAACCTAGCTGCTGTAATATCATTTCTCTTTTAATAGAAGTCTCATACTTTATATGAGTAGTCTCTTTTAGAAGCTGTCTGCTGCACATTTCCAAGTCTTTACGTGCTCACAGTGAGTTAATCTGCTCCTCAGCAATCCTTATATTGCCTAGTCTTGCACTCACGTGATTCATTGATATGACTTAAGCTGCTAACTTTGCCACAGACCTTGCATGGTTGAACGTGTACTTTATTGGTAATGTTGTGGTCTTTTTGGAGAACAATATTGATCACAGCCTTAAATAAAGAGTCATATGCAAAATAATCCATTATCTTAGATTTTGGTGCTTATATCATACATGTCTGTGTCAATGGCTCCAGGCTAGCTCTTTGCACCTTGTGACATGAATCTCTTGCTTATTCTTGCCTAGCAGTACATAGATTTCTTGTAAATGGTTTTTTCTCTCCTTTAGTCAGATCTTATCCTCTCTGGTGGTGATGGTGCTGTATTCTTCCAGTCAGTTGTCTTCCTATGACCCCCAGTTATAGGAAATTACACACATATGCCCCTCCCTCCCATCCTCTTGCAAGCCTCCCTAAAACAACCAGTCCAAAAAAAGTCAAAACCAAAACCAAACCAAACCAAACCAAACAAAAAAACCCCCAAAACAACAAAAAACCTGAAACAAGTCTAAGGTTTGGTGGACTCATCATGTTTTATGAATTCAGAACAATTCTGACTGTCTTGGCTGTCATGAAACAGAAGTTGTTCATTAAGTAAAATAAATATATAGGAAAATCGGGGACAATTCTCCCCTTGGCAAATTTGCAAAAGCGAATTTACATATGAGTGATATCATCTTCCTGTGGTGTGATCTTACCAGTTTCCACTGGCATCAAGTAGTCCTGTCAATAATAAATTTTACAACATTATTACACCTTTATATCCTAATTTAAAACTAAACTAAAGAATTGAAATATATTAGGCTGCATTGCAAGTGAGTGGTTTTAAGTAGTATAGCCATAAAATATTCCAACCCCTATGGGTTTTTTTCCCACCATGCATTATAGATTTTCTGAGCACATGCTGCTTGGTAATATCCTCTTCAGTTTTTCCAGTGGTTTAGAATGGACATACTTTCCTCAGCTCACACAGACGCTTCAGCATGAGTGATGCAGGACTCCACTCTATACCAGAAACTGATTTATTAGAGGATTTAGCCTGGGCAGAAAAGACCTTTGCTACTTCCCCTCTGGGAAAAATGAAAGTAAGAGAGCTAAAAAGTCTTATGCCTTGCTTTTTTCCTCAAATTATCCATTGTTAGGTTGTACTGAAACTTGAGATATTTCATATACATACAGATAGTGTGCTCATAGAGAAATGGCAACCTCACAGCCTGAGCAATTTGGAGGACAGACAGTGCATACAAATCTGAGTTTGCACACAAGTTTTATATTGTAGGAGTGTAGCTGTGGCTAAGGAGTGAAGAAAAGCGGGACACAAGGGAAGGTTTATTGTGAGAATAACTTTGAGCACGTTAAATGTGTTATCATTTCTGTGTCTGGGTGAACGAGAGTTTTGAGTGATTTGTTTATTGGAGTTGTGCCAGTCTCACATCTTATCTTCACAAAATCTACAATAGGGCTTTATACTGGAGGGCAGAGGGAGTTTAAAGTAGGGGACAAAAGGAACAATGTGTTTCAACTACTACGTTTTTAGCTTCTGAATTTTTCTTTCAGTGTCTCCTTTTGCATCTGTTTGATATTCCATGAATGTAAGACTACTGGGTGGTTAAAGGTGGAGATGGTGGCACTAGGGTATACTCATATTTCACACAAAAACTGGAAGTGACCAGCCACTAGTTTGCTTGTACCTGACTTTAATGAGAGACTCCGTCATGGATCCTACAAACTTTTTGTGATTAAAGTTTTGATGGACATAGTCCTGCTATTTTTTTTTTTTAGTTGATTGATCTCTTTATGACATATATTTAATCAAAAAGATTCTGCTTAAGTCCAAGGAGAGCTGTTAGTGTTCCATTTACTCATGAGAACAAATTGCCACGGGCTTTGCATTCTAAAAGGACAATGGGAGACCTGTTGGTATTGCACATCAGATGGTCTGAGCATGTTTTTTATAATCAAAATTTTGAATAGTCTCAAACACATCTACCACTCCATAATGTATATGTTAAAAGGTTCTATTTTAAACTTCCCCAGGGGTCAATCATATCCCAATTAATAATATAGGATAAGGATATGTGTAATAGAGACTGGTGAAACTGTCATTAGATTTTGGTAACAGAACTGTCCTGTTCCTTCCGTCTCTAAGTTTGAGTTTCTGTCATAATATTTAGTTTAAATTTCTTATGAAATTGCTATTGAACTTCTATTTTGAAATAAATTTTTAAGTCTTCTGAGAACAAATCATGTATAAAAGAGACTATATTGCTCTTCATTCTTTTTCTCCATTAGGACAAGAACCTCTACTCAAATTCACTGCTGCTGGCTCAAAATTAGACATATGTCTGCATTTTTAAGTCATGGAAGTATTTACTGCTGATTTACGTTGAGATCATGTGCAAGTGACAAATCCTAATGATTTATATGAAGTCATTCCTTCTACAGTTTAAACAAATAAAAACATTTTGGGGATGTATTTGGTTTTTCACTTCCTAATGAGATCCTGTAACATCTACTGTCACCTGAAACTTAAGAGGGACCCAGAAAGAAATGTATCTGTTCTATATTGTAAAATACTGTTTCATAAGTGATGGTAGATGATTACATGTAGATGTTAAAATGAATTGAATACTGGTTAACCAACACTAGCCCTTCAAGAACAGAATAAACTATTTCATTGTAGAATGTAGAAAGTGGAACAAGGGGCAGTGATATTTATTTCCTGTTTCTCAAACATGATTTTGCAAGCAAGAATTCAAAAAAGAAAAATCCCCTTGATTTCAGATTTTCTTTTGTAAGCCTAGTATAGGAAATCTCACAGAACTCAGCAGAGGTTCCACATTTTTTTCGACTCCGTGTCCACTTGTTAACTTTACTGAACATTCCATGCTAAGTGCCATAAACTCATTTTTCTGAATGTGTGTGAATTTGTCTGTTCCATAAAACAGCTTTGCCAGCTCAAAGCCATTTGCAATTCTAAGAGGGTGCCGTCCTCCAGAGCAAGGACAAGGAACAGAAGAATTTGTCTGGGAATCTTGTCCATGTCCCTCTATTTGCAAAAACTTCAAGGCAACATTAACTAGAAACATCCTCTAGAGGAAGATTCCTAAGCCTGTAATGATGCAGAAGCCTGCTCTGCAGAGCAGCATGAAAGAACTGTCATTCAAGAATCTTTATGGGAATTTGTAAGATCAGCAGCAAGGGCTATTAGAAGATATGTGCATACCAAGAAGAAAACATTATATTGTAACGGTTTTAAGCACAAAATTATGACTCTACCTACATGATCTTCACAGGACATGCAAGCAGTGTTTCCATTTTTTTGCTTGTACCAGTAGCTGTGATTTTCCATCTTCCCCCTGAGGTTTGAGATCTGCTTTGTCTCTTGTCAAGGGCTGTGTTACAATCTGCAGCAATAAAACTACGTAAATCAACATATGGAAATAGTTCAGTTAACATGCTTTCAACAACAAAAAAGCACCATCTGTGATACTAAGATCTACTTGCATTCTAAAACAATTGTTTCATTTGCTAGTTTCTCTTCCGTTACAATATATCTATATATATATAGTCAATCTTATGGACTGGATTCAGATATTGTTTACATAAAACAACATAATACGGCTTATGAAGAGGAAAGCATTTCTCTCTGTGGTACTGCTGCATCCAAAGCTGCTCACTTCAGGCTTATATTAAATATGCTATCGTCCTTTTCTTATAATTGTGTTGACTGTTTAAAAACCCAGACCTGTAAATGTTAAACCTCCACTAATTTTTATATATATATATATATATATATATATATATATATGTCTATATGTATTATTGAAACAAGATGCCAGATGTTTAATATATAGTCTTTATAAATTCAAAAAATAATTTAGAAATTAATGTTAGTAACTAATTTATTTAATATTTTGCAAAAGTTTTAATTTTATTAAAATTAAGGTTAAAATATCTCTTCTTATATCTGCGGGGATGGTCATTAAACTGTCTCACAGTTCTAAAGCAAAATGTTCAATGATAAAATGAGGTATATAGAGCTATGAAATTGTGTTTATATATATATCTCAAAGGTTACTTTTACTTTCCTGTTTATTTTGGATGCTTTAGTTCTAATTAGCTGCTTGCAACTGAATTATAGTTAAAGTTCTCATAGAAAGTTGTTTGTTTGTTTGTTTGTCTTGGTTTTTTTGAGTTGGGGTCTGTGAATTTTATGACATCACACGACTTCAAATGTTGAAACTTTGAAGTACAGGTGTTTGTTTTAATCGTGATTTTCTAAAGTAAGTGGTGAAGATTAAATAAATTTGACAAAAACTTTAGAGTTGAGAACACCACTTATTAAAAAGATGCTCTGCAAATTATTCCTTTGAATAATTGAATTAATCTCGTCCATTGCACCTTTGCAAGAAAAACCCTTTTCTTCTAGTTTGACTTTTCAGGAGATATGGGAGACTTTCTGAAGGTATAAAGCTTAAATAGTCTTCTCAAGGTGTCTAAAAATAAGTCTCTTCTTGCACTGAGACTTAGCTGTGGCCTTATTGCAAGAAAGTCTACTACCAATGAACTCTAGATTGTCTTTTCATTCACCCTGCTTAGCAAACCTATCTGGCCAATTCTCAAATTCAGCATGTCTCAGGTTCTCAGGTAGAAGCAATCTTCCTCCCCGAATGGCTGACCTGAACCAAAGTGCAGCAGTCCAGGTCCCAGTCAGTCAGATTTTCTTACTGCTGCTCAACTCATCCTTCTTTTACAAAACACAAAAAGCTACTGATATATAGCAAACTGTGTACTATAAAAATAATTTTATTGACCAGAATGGCCACTCATTTTTGGTTATTCTCATCCTCATTTGTAGCTGTAGCATGCAAAACTAATAGGAAATGGTGGTCTCTTGTTAATTTCAGAGGGCTACTTGACTCCAGGCACAAGAGCTGTATATCTTGTAGACAGAGGGAAAAAATGAGTTGTGTTTATCTCTTACCTTGTCTTTACTACCTTCCTGTGAACCCTTACTACTCCTACACTACAGAGGAACTGTTCCCATGAATCTTGGCTCTACTCTGATGTACCTCCTTCCATTGAAACACCACATCCAGCCAGCCACTCTAAGTTATCCCTGAGAGGCATTTTCTGAGCAGATGGGAACCCTGTATTGATGTGTTACTGCGCCTGTCTGACACTTGGACTGTAACCACCACTGCAGAACAGAGTTTGTGTGGGGCGGGTTCCTCAAAGGTCTCCTGAGAAGTACACCTGGGCTGGACTAGGCAGTCTCCAGCAATTCAAATAGCTGTCTGTTTCTGAATAAGGATGGCAGCAAGGCATTCACAGAGCAAAGTTACTAAGCAGACTTTTAGATTTGGTTAATATCCATGTCATCTTCATGTATCCTCTCACACTTGGATGCTCTGCGGTTTGACTTGAAGGGTTAAAAGCATTTGTTACAGCATGTTTCACTGATAAAATGTGGGTCATGAGGTAGTAAGCCAGCTCTTGTTTGCATTCTAGCCCTTGTTCATTCTTACATGTACATTCTTACAGCTCCAGTCTTCTGATATGGAGTAATCGCGGCTGTCTGCAGCATGACTCTGAAGAGACAGTGTGTGTGGTTTTCTCTGCTCCAGTCTTCTCATCTCCAAAATTCAAGAAGGCAGGTCTGTCTGTGTGCTCAGGTCACTAAGCCTGGACCTTATCAATTTAATGCATAGGAATACACACAGCCTTCTCATTTACTTGCTTTTGCTCCCATAGCCAGGCTGTCAACAGAGCCATTGAATACATGATTCCTGTGCAACCTGCAGGTTAATGCCTGTGGAAGAAGGAATCTGATAAAAGCTCCAAAATGTGGTCTATTAACTACATAGAATTCACTGCCTTAGGATAACCATCTTTTGACCTCAGTTTCCCAACTCAGTTAGTGTAAAGTCAATTCAGAATTTAAAACCATAGTATTGTAATTTTAAAAATCTATTTTTTTCTTCCTAGACATAAACACATAGTGGAAACATACATTATATTTTCAGATAGAAGGGAAATAACTTTAATTAGAAGGTTAGCCTTAGTAGAATATTTAGCAGGTCTCTGCAATCTCAGCAAGTCTATTTATACAAGGAACATATGTATGTATGTGTAGCTATTATATATATTCCACTGCTGAGTTTGTGACAGCAGTGAATATAATAAATATCAAAAGTTTTAAGGCATTGAGAGAACATTTCTATCATTAAGCTGCTGAAGCATACACACATACATCCTTAAATCTTTCATGACAAAATATTCCTCAAGCATTCTATATTTAACTTTTTGACAAGCTTCAACCCTTCTGTAGTATTTATGATTTCTTGAAAAGTCACACTTTTTTGTGAGAAAGTGACTGAATCAGATGAAGATAATTTTTTTTTTCTGAAATCAAAACATGAAGTCAACTATTTGGACAATAATAGATAGTATTGACTGTAAATTCCTTGTATCTTTCTCCTATGGCATTGTATATCCTTAATTTAGTAGTTGCACTTATTAATACTTTTTCAGTGTTTCTCTTCTGTGAAAAAATAACGGTACGCATTTCAGCACATTCAATATCATATTGTTTGTGCTTTTTTTTTTTTTTAAATTTAGAACAATCTGCTTAATGAAATACTAAACCCTGAAAATGTTTCTCTAGCGTCTCCAATTTTGTCATGCATAAGGAATCCAAATCTGTGGATAAGAAATCCCTATCTTGTATCCTGAAAAAGTAGTTCTAATAGCTGGAAAATATTTTAGGATCCTTTCATCTGTAAAGTACAGAAACATTCTTCTACATTTCCATATAGGCATGAAAAAATGCAATATAACTCTCCAGCTTTTTGGCATTTGAAGCAAAGAGAAGGAAACTATTTTCCTCTGTCTTCAGACCAATTGATGATACAGCTATAGCACATTCTCCTACACCAGGCATTCTAAGGAACTTTTCATACGTTGCGTTGCTCTTGTGGCGACAAACTGACAATAGATTATTTCCCATTCAGTAGTCCTGTAAGGAATAGCTAGCAAAATATGGTTTTAAACTATTATTTCAGGTCTCAGTGACCACAGAAAAAAAATCTATCATTTCTGTCTAGGGGATATCTGGTCTCTGATAATGGTTAGTGGGGGATACTTGGAGAAACAGTTTAATTGCTGGGAGGCAAGGAGCTGTAAGATCAGTGGGCTCCTAAAGGTCATGAAGGTTATGAAGTGGAAGCATAAAGAATAATAAAGCAGTTTGTGCTCTTAGTTGGAAACTCTTCACTAACAAAGAAATCTGTGCTATTATTTGGAAAGTTGATATTTTGATTCTGCAAAAAGTTAGAGTATGAACAGTTGAAGTTAAGCATGTCCCTCCTTTTGAAGCAACTCCAAGGACTCCTGCCCTGTTCCTCTGCTGAATATGGTATTCCAAAACTATTTATTGAATATAAATATAGAGCGTGGAAGTGTTCTGAGTGGGGGCAATGTTTTTCATCTATTTAGATGTATGAAAAGATTATCATCGGGAATGATAACGTGCCTATATGAAGTTTTTAAAGCAACAAATTCTACAAAAATACTTTGTGATTAGTGATGAAATCATCAGATCAATTAAATAATAGAGATTAAGGAGTAGTTTTCACATTGCTTTGGGAGCTAACATTTTTTATTCTAATAACCCTGTGATGAGGTTATTACCCTCATTCTCCTCCCTTTTTCCTTTCTTCACATGGCTTCACCTGCCTTTAGGATTGTCATCAGCAGTGAAATGCTGAACTGCTGACATGAATACAACTGCTAACAGAGGAATCACTGATGGAGTCTGGTGAATTTGGATGGTAACAGTATAGTCCACAGGTACTGAGTTTATGGTCACGCAAATCTACCATTCACACAGTTGAAGAAAGGGGAAAGAATACCATTTCCCAAAAGGTAATTCTTTTGGAAAAAGCAACATTACAATTTCCGAATTGTAGATCTAGATACACAAAGCAATACAAGCAAAATTGCACTTTGAATATAGAAGTTCTGAGTTGGAATAGAAATGGTGATGAAAAAAGGGGTGGTGGGTGGTGGAATGGCTCAGGAACATCGCCTAGGAAAATACACAATCACCATATATTTAGAAGCCAGATAAATGCCTGCTTTCTTCATCTTGTTTACCCTCTTGATGGCAATCAGAATGAAGCTACAAAGCCTCTGCTGCCAGGAGCTTCTGGCTTTACTGTGACTGGCTATACAACGCTGTGAGTACACACCCCTCATGAATATGCCCCTGAGGTTAATACTTTCGTGACCATATTGTTATTTACATTTTTATTTGCTCTAGTTGGTGACTCATGGCTAATGCTTATGAAATATCAGTAAAATATCATTAACATTCAGTTAAATGAATTTCATGTAAGCTCAAAGCAGACTATTTTGCTAAAGTGGACATTGTAGTCCTGAGACATTCTTCACATGGAACAGAGAAAGAGTAAAGGTTCATTGTGTCAACCATACCATTTAGATTTATTGCTCTTTTTAAATTATCAAGCATTCTGGGATTGGAATGCACAATAAGTTTACAGCCATTTTTACTCCAAGTGCTTAGGATGTTTTATTTTGTGTTTACTGCAAGTCCATCCATAAATGTAATTTTAATATGTTCCTTAAATTAATTGTTTATTGGATTTTTTTTCACAATTACCTGGGATTTTCCCTGAAGTGGAATTAAATTCACATCTAAATTTCTCTCTCTCAATGAATTGATAGCAAGAATTTGGAACACTGAACTAATTAGAACAGACTAATTTAATAACACATTTTAATAATTTTTTAGTTTTCTGATATCAAACATAGAAGCTTAGTGACTTGCTAGAGATCAAATTCAGTTCACTGTCTGAGAAGTGTGATTATGGGAGTGGATAGTATCAAAGACAGCAGAGTGTCTTTGAAATGACAGAAAACTTTGCTTTGATTTAGTCTTTAAACAGTATTATTTTCCAGAAAGGACACATCAGTCCACTTCTCTGACAAGTTTTATTATTAGGATATTTGATTGTTGTTTTATTTTAACTCCTGAGAGAGCAAGGAAGCTTACCACGTGAATTTGAAATAAAACAGAATATGTGCTTGTGAAACTTACACTTTCAAAAGCAATGAGATATATAAATATTTGTTATGTTAATCTACAAAATTACTTTTATTATTTGACCCATATGGCTATGAGGATACCAGTGCATATAATTCAATCATATATCCCAGTATTACAAAAAATGCAGCCTTAGAACTTAAACACATTTTTCTCTCGTGTCAAAGGTGAATCATTTCCTTATGTCTGAGATATCAGGATATGAAGGAAGATTACTTTCACAGACAAACAAGAGACAGCTGCCCTTGATAACGTAAGATTTATTCTTAGCATTCTTTTCAAAAGATCCATTTATGCCCAAATTTTCATAATGAAACAGAACTTTTCAAAACTGTAAGATAGGCAAGGCAAGGCAAGGCAAGAATATAATCTTTTTGCTCTCACTTTTGGTGAACTGAAATTCACTCATTATGAAGTGAATTCAGATACAGACAAATGTAATACAGACTTTACAAAGGGAAAATCAAGTTTCTCAGTTTAGGAGCACAGTATTTGCCTTTTGAATAAGTACTAAATGTATATGTATGCACAAATTCAATTTTACAAAACCTTCATTGGAGTGTGTAGGATGGTAATCATCCTGCAGGAATTTTGGTCTAGAGGACACAAGAAATCTGTGTCAGATTTTTTTATGTAGATATATTCTCCCTCCAATGTGTAATATATAGCAGGAGTTCATATCTTCTAAGTCACAGAGAATGAAATGGAAGATTTGCATATTTTGTCTGGTTGCTCAATGATATTTGAACTCTAGATATAAAGAAATCAGTCCTTACATCTCAAGAGCACACTGTGAGGAGAATGATCTGGAATCAGAGCTGAATGGTTTATGTCTCTTATGAGCTTTTACAAGAGAATAATGAAAGCTTAAGGAGTTGCAATATTACTCCAATAGAAAGTTGATGCCATACAATGCCTGTGTATTAATTTATTTGCTAACTACATGTGATTAATGTGTGGTCAGTTTATGTATAACCATGAAACAATTTATAACTAAAGCAACTGTAACAACGTGCAATTAAATCTGCTTTGGTTTTGTGAATATGAATATCAAATAAACTTTTGAAATTGTGTTCTGACTGTTCACCAGGTTCCACTGTTATCTGACAACCCTACACTGTCTCTGGGTTTGGGATGTCTGTACGTCGTCCCCATATGGGGTGTGTTCTGTGGAGCTCACAAATGGAAATGTGACTGTACTGACGTATCTTAGTGTTGTTCTAAACTTTAAATTATTTCATTCATTCTAAGCACCTTTCATTTCATTATCATAGTCAACAGTCTATTCATGACTGTTTTATTGCCTGAAAGAAGCCACTTTTGCTAAGTGTCTTAACAGTCCTGTCAATGGTTAAGATTACTAAAGCATTTGTGTGTTGCACCATCCTTATCACTATTGATGGTTCCTTTCACTCCTCCTTACCACGATGGGACAACTGACTGCCTTATTAACGTTCTTGTTATCTCACTGCTTACATCGTTATCATTCTAATATTAATAACATCTTTTAGATATACCTTTGGTTAAAAGTATACTTTAATTTTAAAACAAAATCCCGTCATTCTTAGTTATATCTGTTTCATTTTGGTGAGTGTATTTAAGAGATTTTGCTCTTTAAAAAGTCATGGGATGAGAAAGAATATAGCCGCAAGTAAAAATAATACACTCAGTTTAAAATGCAGGAAATAAAGAGTAGAAATAAAGCGGTAGTTTTCATGGAGGAGAGAATGAAGTCCCACAGGAATCTGTTCTGTGTATGTGCCCTTCAAAATGTGGAAAAAGGAAAGAACAATGAGTTAAATATGTTTGTTAGAAATATCAAGTTATCAAGGTAATAAATTGAGGTGTTATCAAAAATTTGCAGAAGATATTTACCAATTTCAAGGAGTCATAAAATGGAATAAAAAATTTTGACGAAGTTTATACGTAAAACAATGGACAAAAATCTCAAATTTATGTACACAATAGGCTCAGATCTGATCTATAATTCAAGAATTAAATACTGGATTTATAATGGTTCTATGAAAAATTAGCAGAATAAAAAATACAGATCATAATGAAAAATCAGTAATAATTTAAAAAATGGCAAAAAGCCCCAGAATAGTAAACATTGTGATTTCACTGCGTACACATATCATTATGTGCACATCTTGCATACTATGTAGTTTTCATCCTGCATCTCAAAAACATAGGTGTGAGAATTGAAAAAGTCTGGACAAGGAAAATAAGAAAAATAAGACTGGATATGGGTTCTATTTAGATTTCCTGGATCTCTTATTTTAGAATGAAAAAGAAATAATCAGTGAAGAATTTAACATATTTATCAAAAACAAAGTGGCATGGAGAAAAGGGCAAGGGAAGGACTGTTCCTTGTGCCCTACACTACTAGAGTTAGGGATGCAGCAAGTGAATTTAGTAAAACACAGTTTAAAGCAAATCAAAATTAAGAATGAGGTACTTTTTCACATTAATTTAACTAAAGGGCATGACATATATTAATAAGTTTGTATGGGCTGAAAAAGTGACCTAACATTTTATGGAAGAAATATTCCTTGGCATCCACCTTGGGTTTGTAATTGACTGGGAAAAAGCTCTGGGAACTTGTCCAGTTCTTTTGCTCTTCCATATGCATCCTTTACCAGTCATCTGTATGATGTGCTTTGGGTTTGGTGTGCTATCAAAATAATCCAATAATTTTCTCAAATATTTATGGGGTATGGTTAAGCTTTCATCCCAGTTTAAAATAAAGTGCAGAAAGAAGTGTATTTGGCCAAGGTCTCCTAGCTAAGGCCTGGAAAAAAAAATTGCCTGATGTCCACCTGCACACATATTGTTGCACATTATCAGTTTCTCACCCTTCATATGGCCTCAGATGTACTTCTGCCTCTAACCTGCAAAGTTTAATATCAAGTTATATTAGTACGCCAGCGCGCTGGCAGGGCCAGGAGAGCCGCAGCTTGTCCAGAGGTGCCCAACACGAGGAGTACACTCTGTGGCACTTGTGTGCCTCGCTAGCCGGCTTCCTCGCCCGTGCTGCAGGAGGCACGGAGCCATGTGCGCCCAGGGCTTAAGGATTGCCCAAGTGTAGCCAGAAATTAATGAGAGAGGCGGCCCTTCGGTCGGTATTCCAAGGGTTTATTGTAGAAACTCCCTCGGAGGGGTCCGGACACGAAGAGGAAAGGAACTTCCAGCCAGGGTGTGCTTAAAAGGGGTACAGAAAAGGAGGCGGGGATGACATAGCAGTTACCTATAGGAAGAAGGGAAGGGCGGGACAGGTCTGGTTACCTTTTCTTAGGAGATACAAGGGGTGTCTGTCCACTGTCAGTCAGACAGACTGAACCTACATCAGGTCACAGGAATTCAATGGGAGAAGCCATTCTCACAGAGGGGCATTTACCTTTGGAGCCAGCCCACCAAACCTCTTTATCTGGGCTATGTGGCCCCCTGGGCATTGCTGTGGTTGGTTCAGTCACCACAACATCAAGTCATTCATGTTTTTCCTGTGGGCATGTTGGTTCTGCAGACTGTAGTGTATTTTACACATAACAAGAAATGATTTAGCCAAGGCAGTAAAGAACTCATTGTGGGCTAATTTGTTCTGCTTCTCATATGGGCTGGACATGTGATTTGAAGCCCACGTTGCCTCAGCAGGCTGCTTCTGGTACGTCAGCTAGCTAATTTGAAGGTAGCTTAGCAGTATCCCTGCATCACTGTCAGCAGCACAGATGTAATGTGTGTCTCCTTTTCTTTAAACCTTCTATCTCAATCCCAAAAGAGTCAGTTTTCATTTCACTGGTTTGCTTGTCTTGAACATCTATATGTTCTGAGAAGGAAATTGACTGTTTCTCTGGGACTGTGGCTTCGAGCTGCAGTCATGGCTACACCCACTGTTTGGACCTGGGGAGCCACAAACCTGTGCTTTGGATCCAAACCAACAGAACTTCAGCCTGTGTTCCCAGAAATCACTCAGAGCTGATGAAATTAGACTAATTTGAATTCAAAGCTTTTCATCTTTTTTGTAATATCTCTCAAATTTTCCTGTGAAAGCAAGAAAAGTATTAGAGAAGAGAGAAGAAAATGACCACCCACAGTTTTTCTTCATTTTATGAAGAAAGAAGTAACTACTTGAAAGAAGTAACTCTGCTGTGGGGAAGTTGAAATGACCCTGCTAGCAGCAGGAGGGAGCTTGAGGGCAAAAGATCCAGTGACTATTTTGACTACAAATTTCCCTGCATTCACTGGATTATCCACCTCTGTTGGCCACATTAAGAGAGTAAGTTTTTGGCACATAGATATTGTTGGTTTAGAGTTCCACTACACTAAATTTTCAGACTAGGTTTGAAAAACCAGAATACTGTGCTGTCCCTTTATCCTTTTTAAAGTAGTTATTTCCTGTATGGGTTGTCTGATCTCACAACGTGTATTATTGGTTCTGTGGCTGAGTAAGGGTTTCTACTGCAGTGCATCCTGTACCTCCTATGAAGTTAAAATATGATCCATATTCATAACTCAAACAGTTTTTTCACTGTTTGGCACTATAAGGATGAGGAAAAAGTAACAAAAACTAATTCTTCTCCTCTCCTGGTTTATTCTCCCACCCAGTCTCATTTGCAAGTTTTTGTCACACTCTTAGTTTTATTGAAAAAAAACACATGAAAGAGATAGATAAAGAAGTCAGTCTGGTTTAGCAGCAAAGGAAGTTTCCAAATTGGTGTTTACTTGTTTGGGGTTTTTTTGTGTAAATATGTTTAAATGATAAAATATTCAGTGAGTAACATCATGAAAAAAATTCAATATGGTGTTCATATTTCAATATTTCAATATTTCAACCACTCTTTTGATACTTTATTCCTCCCTCAAATGTCCCTCAATGAAATGGTGGTAGAAAAAAATCTGTTATAATAAATTATTGGCTCCAATTCACTGCCAGGACCATATTTGAAGGTTTACTGCTGTTATTTTTGTTATCCAATCTAGATTGTAATTACTATGTAACAAGAACTCAATTTGAAGAATTTCCTATAACATAATTACTGTAATTGTCAGCAGTTTCTTTGTGATATATTCTAATTTATTGTCATTATTTCTAGCTATACACTCTTCAGTTATAAAATACACATTTAATCAAAGTTAATAATTTCTTTCACTCTAAAGTGATTACAAATGTAAAATATTTGCAGTTTGTTATAATGCTCTTTATTAACATATTACTTGGCTTCCCCATGACTATTAATTCTGTGCTGTAGATTGCCTCACTGCCTCCAGAAAAATCCTTATTCATTTTGAGTGAAGATGCCAGAATGAGGCCTTTTAAATCTTTCTTGCATTATATTTTAATGTCAGATAACCAGTTTAGCAAATTGAATTGCCACAATATGCAATATAAATAACATTCTTGTTTGGGCTGAATGGTGACTGCAGAATCTTGTCATGCCTTTGAATATTTTGTTCTTTGACAGATTTAAAGAATCAATTTACCTGTAACTGGAAACAGCTTACATTTCTGTTTATTCTCTTTTACATCTGCCTGATCAATAGGTCTGCAGTGAAGGGGGCATGATGAATGGTTGTAAAAGGCTGCTGTTCATACACAGCTCAGAAGAGTAACTCTCAGCCCCAGTGTACATCTCTGGTGATTTTTTCAATACACAACTTACATGGCATGTCAGTGTTTGTTTTCAATAGCAAAGAAACTACATGGGAACAGTAAATGGCATTTTAGAGACATGGGAATGACAGGGAATGACATTGCCATCATTGATCTGTTCCAATAGACTCAGAAAACACACATTTTTTCAGGCTGCTACTTCAGCTTCATACTCACAAAACACTTCTTTAATAAATGCTAGAAGATTATATTGATGGTGCAGTTGAAATATATCTAAATTTTAGTTTCTGCAGATGCCATGCAGGGAAATTTAGTCCATTCAAAGCATTACTTTTTCTCCTTCTTAAATCATTTTACTTGAATGAAAGGAGGAAGTAGATGTCAGTCTTTTATATGAAATGGGAAGAATTCTGGAAATGTATTCTATGCTAATGGTTTACTATGTTATGATTTTGAGCTCTGTACCTTCTGGACACCAGTTTCCTGGCTTCTAATTACTGCAACAAGAAAAAAATTTGCCAAATGATATTCTGCTATCCATCAAAATTTTAATAAAATAGCTTTAATATAAAAAAAGGATTCAAATATTTTTCTGTTAATTTAGAAAAAGTATTTTATTCTTTTTCCCAGACAGAGCTGAAATGATAAAGCATGGTTATGTTTCTATTTGCTGATATCTGAATTTCTGAGCTCAGTGAGCAATATTTAACATCTCATAACTGTGGTCTTTAGCAAAAAGATAAATTTTTTCCCTTTCCATTTATGTTTTAAAATAAATTTTCAATAATTGTTTCATATGCAAGTAAAAAGATTGTGTTTAAATTTTATTATTGCTTGATAATAGCAGAGGCATAAGGTGAGAGTTTGATGAAGTGCACGGTCAAATGGCACAGTAAATACCCACTCATTCAGTGGCAATGCATAAGGAAACATGCCAGGGTACAAAGGATGACTCTTAAAGAAATCAGCCCAATTTTTCTAAAGAATTCTGAATAATTGCAGTCTGATTAAAAACACTACAGGTCAGAAGTAATGTCAAACATGTTAGTTAAACAGCAATTACTCGTTTATCTAATTATAACATCTACATTTTTTTGTCTTAAATTATAAGAAAAAATTCCATATCCTTAGGAAAAAAGAAAAAGACACCTTGATAAGGTCTGAACAATACAGTACATGTAGGAAGAAATTTTACTAGTTTTCCATTGGAAGGATGGAACTGATGATGTGTCCATTAAAATGAGATTTTCACCATAATCATGGGATTCAGGAAAGCAGCCATCTTTCTAAGGTTAGAAATATTTCAATTTCTTTCTTCTTCAGGATGGAAAATTATCATACTACAGCAAACTTCTTATGCAGATATACAGAGCCAGCCTGCAATGCAGATGGTCCATAAAAGGAAGGTGTACTGTGTATTACAGCTGCACTGCCATGGTATAGCATGTCACATCCCTTTGCCAGGGAGTGTTGCAGCCTGTTATTTTGTTCTTCATACAAATCCTGGAAATACAAATATTTTTTTATTTATAAAACCTGAAACTGTAAGAAATGTCCTTAACAGAGGCTGGAGCATAAATCCAAAGTTATGTACATATTTTGACTTTATTTTTGTTTACATCTTTTGACTTCAGGACATTTCTTAAACAGGAAGGAACTAGCCAGTAGATGAATTCTGGAAATTTCATTTCAGCAGACAAATATTTTCTGGAGTAGTAATGGTTTATATTAAATATGAATAATTTGAGGGAACCAGAACTACTGAGAATCTAGGAGACTTGCAGGGTGGTTTCCATACTTTGGTAGAAGTTTGACAACATATCAGAGAGTGGTTACTGGCCTTGGAGAGGAAGCAGCTCTTAAACTTGTCACGGCAAAGATGAAAGACAACACTAAGACTCTTACCTGGAGGAGAGCTTATTTGTGTCAGGCTAGAAAAAAGCTCTTGCTGTCTCCAGTGTCTACAGAAAAAAAAAGTTATGGTGAAGGTTATTACAATTATCCTTCTGTGGCGGATGATTACAGTGGAATACTTGTAGAAAACCTCATTGCTAGGTTATGTCTATTAGCTACGACAAAAGGCCAGCACTGTCCTCATGCCTCCCATAGGTGAAGTTCTCACAGGGTGGACATTCACAGCTTTCTCACTGAGTGGATTTTCAAAGGTGTTTTTACTCTCCTTGAAAGAGCTATTAAATATTTACATTTCAAAGAGATGGTGTTGCAGTGTTAGACAGGCCCGGTAGTGTGAAGAACCTGCCCTTGTCCTTCCTCAAGTATGCAGGATGTATCTATTCCTTTAATTAAAACTCTCCTTGGCTGCATCTTCACTGGCATAAAGATCTGCTTGGACATCATCAACAAACACTACCAACTTGAGTAATGACAGTTTTGACTAAAGTGGATAGGAACTGCAAGCACTTTATAAATGAGGCCAATGTCAGAACTGATATATAGCTGCAGCCATCCAGGAGGAAAATAGTACAGACTTGTAATTTTTAATAGATATTTTTTCCTATATTGAAAATAATGGATTTAAAGCCAAAAATTCCCACAGGATTTAGGTTGCCAAAGCATTGCTATTTAGCTGGTGGTATTTACACTAATGATTCTTCTCTGCTTGGATTGCTCTTTTTTCATGGCCCTATTTCTTGCAAAGCTTTGTATGCTTGTTTTTCCCCCTGTTAGATACATCACTGATTCTATAGTTCTTTGAAGCATCTATGCTGGTATGTCACCTTCTACTTTAAAAAAACTTGCTTCCTAATAGGAAAGAGTAAGAATCCTCATTATACTACTTTGCTCATGTGAATTTTTGGTCATAATAAGGAGTTAGACAAACCAAGGTCCACAGGAGGCAATGGAAAAACAGGGAAATTGCTTCCTATTTCTACACATGTAGCATGAGATTTCAGAGTTATTTGTGGACAGCACACAGTTACCTTCAGCATGAATGAGAAGCTACTATACTTACTCCAGTCATTGTATGTCATTGTAATTCCTTTTTTAAACTGATAAAAATCAGGCTCAGAAACAGGTAAACTAGGACACAGCCTTGCTGTATGATGCCATGCAAACATTTATTTTTCTGTCTATGCTGTTTTATTTGATTGTGATAGAACTGTTTCTCTCTTGGTTTCTTTACTATCTCACTCTTTTCCTAGTTATTGCATTTCTGGCCTGCTTTAAAAGTCCATAAGGTTTGTGCTATAATATTCTTTTTTAAACCCACATTTAGATATTTTCTAGTAAGAAACTCACCATTTTTTTTGTTTTTTTTTTTTTTCCTAATTGCTTCAGAAAATATCCTGTGAAAACAGGTAGAAGGTTTAGGATGTGGGATTTGGTATCCAGATGATGTTAGTTTTGAATTATCCATGGGCAGTTTGATTCACTAAATAATTCACTAGCCATGCTGTACAATGGCATTAAAAAATCAGGAGCTCCTCATACTATTATTCTGGCAAGTTTCTTACCAATAACTTTCAGTGCTTGAAGACACCATTTGAATACTCTTTTTTTTCCCAAACCCAATGATATATATATTCATGTTTTCCCTTGTATAGTTATTAGAACGGAATTTTAATTTGCACTGTAGCACATACCTAAAAATTACTTTTTCACCATGAGTTGATGTATAATGCATTTTGTTTCACATTATCTACATCTAGAAACATTGCTTTAATTATAGGGATCTTAGAAGGGGAAACCGACTAAAGCTCAGCAAGCTAGCTTTTCTTACTGGGATCTTTTGATTCCAGTGAATCGGCAAAACCAAGGTAGGATTGTGTCAGAGACTGGATTAGATCAATGTCTCTAGATTCAATCCTCGAATTTCCTTCTTCCTCCCTTATCAAGCTCAGAAACTGCAGTCCTTAGAACTGTACATGCCTCAGTAAAACAAAGAATGTAAAATCAAAGAAATATCCAGGTGATGAAAACAACGTTTTGATGGTGGTGATTTCATTTTTCGGGGGAATAGCTTTTTCTTTTTTTCTTAACAAAAACATAAACATAAACAACTCTGAGGAACTGAAAACATGGAGATCAAAAATAAACTCTATGCTTTCTGCTGTGTTTTTGGTTGGAGGAGATGATGCATGACTGAAGCTTCAATAATGGGACAGGTTTAGTATGATTTACGACAAACTAAGAAATGCCTTGTTATTTATTAGACAAGATTAGTGATTACCTCTTCAGAAATGCCTATCTCAGTAGATACTGAAATAACCTTTGGGAAATTTAGCTTCAGGTGATGCAGTAGGAACTGCATCTAACCTAGCTATGAACACTGCATGGCTGTAACTCTAGTCCTTCCAGAATCACTCTGGTAACTCTGCTATTGCTCTCAAGAATAAAGGTGAGCAACCTAGAAGTTCTTTTTATTGAAATGTTTACTTAAATCTTCCTTGTTCTGTGAGGTTTTTCAAGAATGATCCGTCATCCAAGGAATCTTGTTGTTCCTTGCTCCTTTTGGAGACATTCCAAGTGTAAACTTTTATTTCAAGGATGAGTGTCTCTGTGTCTAGGCTGGTGAATTATAGAAAGCATGGCATGCATCCCACTGCTGCCTGTCTGCAATCTGGATAAATCTGGAATCCCAGTTAAGAGACTGGGAACATGTGAGGCAACTGTGGGATAGGTTCAGTGATGTTTTGCTTATAAACTACAAGCTACAGTGCAAGCTAAATGCTCATGAAAATCTGTGGCCCTTTTGCAGAAAGACCTGGAGGTGGAAGGTTTGGGTAAGGTCTTATAGGATTTTCACAGTTAATCAACCACACAGAAGACAGCAGAGTCGCGGGATAGGCCTTGGATGATTCATGTTTTTCAAGTAACAAAGTTTTTTTTTATTCAAGAACAAAGCATTTTGATGTTTTCAACAAATAATAATAAAAAAAATGTAGTAAAATTTGTGGATCCTCCTATAAAAGTTTTATCCCTACTCCTGACTGAATAAATGTTGGGAATTTGGCCTTTTGTGATTCTAAATATATTGAATTTCTGCTTGCCTTCAGACTATTCCTTCAGGCAAAAAATGAAGATCAAGTCCTCACAGGGAACCTTGCAGCAATCATCTGAGGACTTCTGAAGGTTTTGTTCATTACCCAGTTTGCTTATTTGGTACACTGCTCTCTACAAGTCTAGCACAAACTCATTGGACAGTATCACTCAGTGGAGTATATTAGGTTATGAACTATAATGTCACATTGAGTTATGTCATATAAGACACAACATGACCCTAAAAAAATATGATGGATAGTGATGAGCAGAAAAGGACGTTTCAAAAACTTCTGTCAAAGTAAACTTTTTTTATTATTATTTTTAAGGCTCGCCTTGAAAAGAGTCATATATAGAAAATAAAATTTTATTAGGGGGAAAGTATTTTGCCCACAGTGCAATCAGATATAAGTCATTAGTGAAAAGGCAAATATTTCCCATCATATAATGTATTCCATCCACAAAAGGTAGAACTTCTATGACTATACATAGCCAGCTGCGCTGTCTGCTAGAGGAGACCAACTTCCCTTCAGTCTGATGTGTGAGGTTTTTCACAAATCTGGAGAGATTATGCTAGATATATATCATATGCTCCCTCTAGCTGAGATTGTTTTATACATATACATGTATGCTTTCTCTTAAATTCCCTTCTTCAAATTGATGGCTCCCCAGTGGGCTTTTTAACACTTATGTAGTGTTTATCATCTCTAAAAGATCTTTTAAATATGTGTGATTGTACTTAGCTTCATGAGGTGAGAGTGAGCTGAACGGACAACAGATCTGTCAATGCTGTTTAAGGTTAGTTTTACAGGTCTCAATTTTTGATTATGCAGTGAAACTTCCTACATGTTAACATCTGATATAAATCCCATGACACGCGTTTCAGGGTCATGGTGCTGGATGATATAAGTGCTGTATATGGAATCAATGGCTCCGAGAGAAGTAATGCTTGTGGCTGTGCAGTTGCTGCTCACAGTGCCAAAGACTGAAAGGTGATTCATGGTGCTATAAGCAAGTTAAAATGTATTTATTATTGTGAAAATTGCCTTTCTGTAGTTCACCCTTCTGCTCTTGCCTCCTCAAGGAATTGTTTAACTTATGTGTAATACAAATCACCAATTTATAAATTTGTTCTGTCCATTGGCAAGTAGGTTCCACTTCCTATCCAGTTTGTCTCTACTTCAGATACACCTTCAGAAGAGGAAAGTATTGTAAGAAGATTTAATTGCTTTGGCAAAAAGTCTATTCCTTAAGATATTTATCATATTTTGTAAGTCTGAGGCTTTTTTGTGATTTGACTTAAACATTTATGTTGATGTTTGCTGTCAGTAACTGATGAAAGCTAAGTTAGAGGTCAATGCAGTGTGCAAAACTCTTGTCGCTTCCTTCTTAAACCTTTCTTCTCCTTCCTTCCTTCTTCATTGTGAGTTAGCATTTAGTAATAGGAAACAAGATGCTTTCCTCTTCCAAAATTATCAATATGTCTTTCAGAATTAGAAATGTTATATTTAACTTTAGCAAGTTTTGGACCATATTTAAAAAATGAAAAATATGAAGTTCACGTAACTTTTAAAGGGAGGTAGGGATTGTGTTTTCAGATGTCATGGGTTTTAGTATGAAGAGAGAATATTTCTTCAAAGCTTGGTGTTTTCAGTATCCTAAAACTAGTGATGTCCTCTGATGTTTTAGCATAAAGTCCGTATGTTGTGGGTATACTTTCCTCCTGGAAAGGAGGTCAGAACTCCCCATAAAACTTGATTGACATCTGTAGTGAAATTGGCATTGCTCATTCTAGTTCTGGGGTTAAAAAATATGAGTTTTGGGAAGCAAATGTGTATTTTGGGCTTTGGGCTTAAATATCCTCAAAGGAATTCTCACTATTTGAATCTGAAATAATTTGTCAAATTAGCACATGACTGACGTTGCATGAAACACTTTCTGACATTCTGCAATGTAGAGTACAACAGAGTCATTGAATTGAATTACTACTGCTAGGTGAGGCATGAAAAGGCTTGAACAGCATTGCATGAATGTGAAGTTGCTAACCCAATAGTAGAACATGAAGGAATTGATTCAAGGGTTTTTTTTAATATGAGAAAAGGGATTTAATTGTCATTAAATTATAACAGAGTTTATGAAGTATTGTTTTCACATGTGTATTTAAAAGATCCAAAAGCATATGAAAAATATGAAGTCTGGTTTTAATCAACTGTTTCCTCTTTTAGAGTACAAATACAGTACCAGTTGACCTTACACAGAAAAATAAATTAGGTATCCTTTGTTTTAGTGTTTGTACTACCAGATCTATTACTTTCACTAGCAGATCCAGTACTCAAGACAAATGTAGGCTTTAACCTGACTGCCATGGACTAGATATAGAAGAATTTTCTTTTCTGACTTTTTTTTTCTTTTTTTTTTTTTTTTTTTGTGAGGAATGCATGTCAATAGTGTCCTTCTATGCCTTTTTAATCTCATCAGCTACTGAGATTTGAAAGGGATTTTTTACTTCTGAAGAGAGATGGTTGATAACGACTGCTGTAACGAGAATCATCATTTAGTAATCAAATCACTTTCCCCATACACTCTATGTTGATATGCTAAAACGTTAAACAGTTTTTGGCCACAGGGGATGAAATATGTTGAAGAATCCAGGCTCAGTAGCAAATAAAGGACAGAAGAATTGACAACAAGCATTAATGCTTCCCAGGGTGGACAGAAGGAAGTTCTGGCTCTTTTGGCCTTGGGGAGATAGGTTGTTTCAACTGCAGTAGATGCATGAAAGTTCTGATACTTCTCTCTGGTTTAATCTGAGATAATATGTTTTGAATCTAATAAATATAAAGATATTTCCCAAACACCTGGAAGAGTGGCCAAATTTCTGGCAAATTCAAGGAAAAAAAACCATCATGACTAAAGCCCAATAGTGACTCTGACAGTCTCCTGTAAATAATAGAATTGAGTCTCCTCTTGCATAAAAGTATTATCTCCAGACTACTACACTTAATACCAAAATAGGTAGGCAGGTTTACATCTTCCACCTAATTTGTGATTCGTCTGTCAGATGACAAAACACATCACTTGTTCTGTGAAGGGGTTTAAGGCCATTTGGATCCATAGTACTGAACACTGAAAGCTGTTGCTCTGGGCTAAGTGGAGTTTCTGTCCAAGTGAATGATTCCCTTAAGCAACGCGTGCAACAAAACCAGGTCCATAAGGATGGATTCCAGGCAAAGGAGATTGTAAGTTTAGCTAACTTTTACTGTCTTAAGTTAAACAAGCCTAATAATTTAAATCCATGATCTACTAAAAATTAAAGCTAGATTAAACTCAGGCACAGGTCCTGCAGCAATCGCCATTCCATATACCCTAGTGTAAAAGCATAAATTTAGTCACACATTTTGGGTTCATATTCAGATTTTCAAAACTTCTTAACAAGCCCTGTCAAAGCTCAAACTTCAGATGACCCAGTATGCATTTCAAGATCAATTGAAGAAGTTTGGCTGTCAAAAATGCTTAATGACTTTAAGTATTGGTCTTCCGAAAAATCCAGCCTTTAGTATGTGTGTTGTACATGTTTAAATCTGTCTTTCAGTGATACCAAACAATGAACTGTCTTGAAACTACACACTGTTGAAATTGAGAACGATTATTTATCTTGCAGGTAACCAGCACATATATGCTCTGGAGGCAAGCATCTGGTAATGTTTGCAAAACCACTAATTTGTTATAAATTTTATACAAAATGCTCCCTTTGAGTGAATGTGTTAGCTGTTACACAGTAATGACCAGAATTTGAAGAGACAGGTTGAAAACATTTTATTCACACTGATGAATAGTTACTTACATAAACAGCTGCATTAGAAATCAAAATAGATGTCTAAATGCATAAAGTATCTTGTGATGCCTGCACACATTATTAGCTGATAAATATTCTGAAATTGTTTCACAGCCTTCATTTTCAAAAACTGTGAGATGGGATGTCATCTTTTTCCTTTTTAAGTCATCCTTTTTTGTGTGTTTGCTTGACAAGATTACATCATTGCTGAGTAAATGTTTAATTTAGGTGTCCTCCTTAGTGTTGTAATCTTTTTGGTCCATTTGGTCCTGAATGTTTCATGTATGTACTCCAGATCCTTGCACAGGTCTCTAGTGAATGTAAAAACAGAAACACATTGAAACTGGATGTTCTTTAAAGAACTAAATATGCAGCTAACAGAAAAAAATCCATATTTGACTGAATTGTGAAAGGCACCGTGCTGAAAGTTTAATGTGTTTATCATGCATCATCCAAAATAAATTGTCCTACTTTAATTCTGGTTTCTTAAAATATACATCAGGAGTTTTAGTGATTAAATGGATATTGTCAGCTAGGTAGCCATGTAGTATTTTACTTGGTTGTTTTTTTGATTTTTTTGTGGATTCAAGTGCATTTTCCTATTTATTTGAGAGGTTTTTTCACTACAGTTGCTACATGAATACCCTTACCAAGTTAATTGCTCTTCTAAACCTACTGCAAGCTGCTCCGAGGAAAATGGTTACATATATAAGGCAAATATAGTCTGAGTTGAATCATCAGCTTGAAGAGATTACAGATACCAGTCAAAAAGCCTGTCCAGGCAAGTGAATGGCACTACTCTTCAATCAGATAGGCAGCTGGCAAGTGGACAAAACTTTAATTCTTTACCAGCCAGACTTAACTGGGACAATAGAAGTAGTGATCCTGTATTATTGCCAAAAGCCATCAGAAAATTACTGTTTCCTTTTACGGAGACACATCTGTGCAGGTGCTGCTTATTCAGACTGAACTAGCCAAACTGGACTCACAAGGATGTCAAATCCATAGGAAAAAATTCTTCAAGTTTTACCTAAAACATATAGACTTGCAGCTATTATTCTTTGCTACAGGTCTACTGCAGACACAGAAGGGTTAAGCCATGAAAAGTCACAGCCTAATAAATCACACCTTACTCCTCAGTACTTTCTTCATATCAGTGTCACCTGGACATTCTCCTGCTGAATTTCAATTGAAATTTGACTACTATTGGTGTGCAAAGTTACTGCTCACTCTCTGAAGGGAATTAAGCAACGTTAGCTTTCCAGAACGGCATAAATAGGGAAATGTTGTTACTGTATGCATGGAGAGGGTATGAACATCATTAGGTTATGACCCAGGTTTAGAAATCTTAGTTTATATTAAACAGAATTGTCTCTTAAAAGAAATAATAGGAAAATATTTTGTTTTCCAGGCAAGAAAATCTTTAATACGCTCCTTATGTGATGTTGAACACATAAGCAAAGGAGTCAGTTATTTCTGAGATTTCCTTGCAGGAGAATCTTGTCAAGAAACTGGAAAAAAGAAAACCAACTGGACAGAATTACTGCTGTTACACTACGAGTTACTTTTGGTAAGGAAAACAAGTGGACACAAGGGATCACAGACCTGTAAATTGCATTGTTCTACTGAGCAAGCTGAATAATTAATTCACCAGTAGTTGTCAGTCTGTAAGCAATTAAAGGAGGATATGTTGATCAGTTCTAGGCACAGTGGATTTATGAAAAATAAATGCAATATATAAATGTCCCTCTTCTAACCAGATCTGTCTTAGAATGGAATAAGCATATGTACTTATGCTTATGTACATATGTACTTACTTTAAAAATGGACATTTGGGTACAGAATAGATTTTGAGTGCAAATTTGTGTACATTTTACCAAGTAGGATCTATGCTTGAAGGTGATAAAATGGTTACATTTTATCTAAAATCACTACTGGATGTGGGAAATGTATCAACATGTTGAATTACTTGAAAAGTTCATGTATTCACATGCCCAGAAGGCAGTGATCTGTTGACAGGTAACCAAAAGGGGTCAAATAATTTTACTTTGATTTAAATTTCAACCAGGTTAAATTTTCACAGCTTATAGGGGCTAATTCCCACCACATACAATTTTTTTCCTAGGGTTACATGGTTAATTTTGTTAGCATCTACTGATATAAACCACTGAAGACATAAAAACACAGTTTTGAGGCCCTTCTCCATTTAACAAAACACTTACTTCCTGACACTTTTGTGCTCCTTATACTCTGTAAGAGAAAATGAACTATTTTTCCCTTTCCATGTTCCTCATTTATGAGAATAGTTTTCTCTTCTCCCCACTCCCGCCTGTGGGATAGCTCAAGGAATTCTGCTCCTAATCTGCTTCTCATTGTACAGTCTGTAAAATCTACTGGTTTATGTACACCATGGAACATGGGAAACTTCTGCCTCAAACAGCTTTTACTTAGTCTGTTCTCAGTGCCAGCCATTCTCAGATTGATTTACTGTTCCCAGTTCTTGTGACTTGCTTACGATATTTATCTCTTTCTGTAAGTAGTTTGGAAACATGTTGCATCTGAATTTCACTACTGAACTGGAGTAGCCTAGAGACACTGCTCATGCTGTCGTTTATTACTATCACCTTTTATTGGTACTGTTAGCATAATGTAAGAAAGAAGTATTTTTTTCCAAAAGAAATATAATTACATGGTTGGACACATTAAAAAATCAATGTTGGGGATGATTTAGAAAGTTATTTTCTTGTTTAATTGCAGTTGTAAAATCAACTAGTACAGGGTGAATTTATCACGTATCATTGTTAATTTACTTCTGGTGAGTATTAGATTGCTGAAGCTTAAAATTTAGTTTTGCCAGTAAATTCAGTCACTAACATTTTAATTGCAAGTGGAGAGGAAAACCTGTGAACATTAACAAATTCAATGGTTTTGAAATTCGAATATGTATGCATAGAAAATGTTTATTTCTATTTTTCCGGGAGTACCATTTGCACAGTTCTGCCACAGTTCTACAGGGTGGAATGGTTAGTTATAGAGCAACTGACAGCACAGATACTGAAAACAGTGCTGGAAACAAAATAATGAAGAATAATTTCCTGAGTCAGAGCCATTCTTAATACAAACTCTATCAGCATAGGCCTATACACATCAGAGGACTTGGGCAGGGGTTCATAATGTAGTGAGTGAACTTGTAGGGATCTCTTCCAATCTAAAAAGTTCTGCAAATTTTGAGAAAGAGCTCAGTCTTCTGTGCAAGTCACACTCTAATGGCAAACATCTTGTTAGAGCAAGACCAGCTCAACATTAAGCATCTGCCATCATTTAAATGGAAAGCTGATTTGTTTAGATGCTTTAGCATGAGTGGTAGAGGTTGCCAGGCTCACATAAACATTTGCCTTAATTTAGTGATAAGCCCATGGCCAGGAAGCTTATGGGTATTTATATTTGGCTGTGGCAGTCTTGTAATTATTTAATAAGGCACACTAAAGATAAGGTTATCATGATATAAGTGCCTGTAATCCCTCTGGGGTGTAATTGCCTCATGATAACCTCATCCCTTGAAGTTGTCTCTATTGCTAATATGAAAAATGTTTGTTTTCAGTGGGAACATATATTTTGTGATGGGACAGCATTAAACTGTCAGATCAAAAAGTTAAATAGCATTTGGAATGAGCAGAAGGGTTCAGATGGATTAACTCAGCCCTTATAGATGGTTAACCAGACAAACTGAAATAATCCAAAACCATTTTAAGTGAGTCAAGTTTTAAGTCTGGAAGCATCTGAAGAGAAATAGCTGTTTTCCCAGAAACATGCTTTAGGTTTCTTAGACTCTTCTAGTGAACCTTGGGATTCATGAGAACCAGGAAATATGTTTCAAACGACATAGTTGTGGGGGTTATTTTGAAGGAGTTGGTTTGTTTTGGGTTTTTTTGGTTTTTATTTTTTGGTAATAGTAACATCTGTATCTTTTCTTTGAAAGTCAGCATTTTAGACAGAATAGTTGATCAGCCATTCAGTAACACAACATTGTGTATGTCATTGTAAATCACAAGATAAGCATTAATAAAATGCACATGCTTCACAAATAGGTCTTGGAGGACATCTGCTATACTTGTTGCTACAAGGAATTTTCAAAACACAGAAGTACATTAACTCACTTGAAATGTACCACCTGGAAACTAGGTGAGTCTGTCATGAAGACCCCAAAATACATAAATAGCACTTTCCTCAAGACTAGAAAAGAGTATGGACAGGAACACTCCTCAGAGAGGCAGAGAAATACTGTTCCTGAAGGACACAAGTCCAGGTCAGGGACTCTGCTTTTCTCTTGCTTAAGGTATCAGCTGACATAAATTTGCACCTCTGAGCAGTTGCTCACAGACGAGTGTATGACAGGCATGCACATTTTGTGTCCCATTTTGCTTTCATAAGAAGCCTCGTGGCCTGCTTCCACAAGCTGATATGTACATTCCCGTGACAAATTCGCTGTGAGGTCCAGCAGACAGTCACCCCCTGCAGCTCCAGAGGCTGGAGGGACTGCATGGAGAAACCTTTCCCATCACATGAAGGGTGTTACAAATGGGAGGTCAGCATGGCAGGCTCAATGTTTAGGTTTCTGCACTTTTTATAGGCTCTGGCTAGTTGTGTGCCTGAAGATGGAAAATATTTGGAAGTAAACCAAAAAATTCAAAACTAACCTTATATTTCCTTGGGATTCTTGGCATCAGTGGCTCTTTTGGCTGTGTCTGAGTGGAATAAGCTGTGTCTTTGAGTTTAGTACATTATACAGTAACATATTACACTTCTCTATTTTTTGCGCCTGGGAATTTCACCTCATCCATCTTTCACAATGTTCAGCAGAGACTTTTAAAAATCCCTGAGCCAGCTTTACGCAATTAATTGGAGACAGAGCCAAATCCTAGATCCTGATTTCAAACCTAAATCCTTGTTCCGCTGAATCTGATGCTATGCCGGGCCTAAATTAAACACAGAATCAAAACACTCAGCATCTAACAAAATTTCAATTTAAATGTTATTTGCTTGGCTAAGACTGAATATCCTAAGTGCAAATTTTGGCCATTCGATACCTACACTTGAAACAAATCTTAAAATCAATAGCAAAAGACTTAGTTATATTAAATAATATTAAAACTATATCTCATTTAAATGTTTAAAGCATTGAAGCATTTGAAGTTATATTTAATTTGAAGGTTTAACTATTATTTTGGTTTAGTCATTAGTTAAAAATTCATATGTGTATCTGGATGCCTTGGTCTTCCCTCTCTCCAGCTGTTGAACTGTTGACCACAGTCTAGTTATTTGCTATTCCCCTAGAAGAACTAGAAAGCTTTTGTTTACACAGAAATGTATGTCTTAGGAAAATATATGGGCCATAATTGTTTTCTTATTCTAGATTACATAATCATCTTTATATTATTTACATATATATATGCATTTATATAATTTTATACCTATTATGCTATTTAAAAATAGTAATGAGGGTTTATTATAATTTTTATCCCTTTTTCATATTCCATTTTAGCTATATTATTCTAAGTCAAAACATTAACAGCTCATGTTAGCTCATAGCTTTCATTTTTCCATCTTAGTGTAAGTCACACTCAAATTTGTAGGCAGAAGGGCATGAGACCTATAATTAATTTAAAACTAATTAAGTGTTTCTCAAGGTGGGACAATGACGTTTGGGCAGTTTCCTTTGAGTACTAGTGTTGCTTTGGAGCCCTCTCCTGGAAGCTCTACTTGTGAATTGGGAAGTAATTCATGAGTTGTTTTTCATCTGGAACTTGCTTTAAGAGTATGAATTGGAAAGTTTGCAGCTGTGCAAATAGTGGAATAAAAGATTTTTTTTTTTTCCTCAAGTTTGACTGTTTTATCTGTTTATAATTAAAAGTGTGAAGCCAGTGGTAAAGTCATGATTGTTAATGATGTTGTCTATATAGTTCCTTTCTTGATGCTTGGCCCACTTCTTTCAAGTGTCCTGATCTGCCCACAGTGACTCCAGGAATCTCAGTTCTGGTAGGTGCCTTAGCCTGATTCATTTCAATTCAAACACTGATATCCTGACTTCCAAGACACTAAAGAAAACAGCTCATTTTATAACCTTTTCATCTAGCATTTCCAGTATTTGTTTTACTCTGATTCATTGTACTTGATTGTTTCTGTAACTGATCAGGTAATGTACTACTATTTTACCCTAGGCTTCAGATTCATTCTGTAGACACAAGATTTATTACTGGTATCAGTTTACTCAGTGTTTAGCCTGATTGCATATTTTTCAAACATATAAAAACAATAGGGATTTTTAAAGGCAAATATAGTGAAATGAAAAAAAAAAACAACCTCCACAACATTATGTGCTACCTTTCAGTGACTGCTAAAGAATTTGTGATTTATCTTTCTTTCTAAGCTAAACCAGAAATACCAGCAAAATTCACCAAACTTTTAGATTTCAAATTTGCAATTCTTGAGGCTTCCAGAAAGAGAAGATTCATGGGTTCATGTGGAGAGAATAGAATTAATCCTGTCATCTTCTTCTGTGTCATTGCCATGTACAGAGTAGTCATTGTGCTGCTTCTGCATCTCTCAAGTCATAATGCCTGTTCATAGTGTGTCATATCATCTCTTCCCAGTCTCATGGAAAACAGGGGAGGGTTAATTATTTTATCCATTTTTTTACTTTCTTCAGGTCAAAATTGAGCAGAAACATAGCTCTCATCAGGAAAATATGAACTGATTAGTGTTCCATCTGTGGCACATCTTGACTGCCAATGGATTTTTTAATTATATTAAAATGATGGACTTTGTACTTTGATATGAGAAGTGAAATAGGAAGCTAGTTTCTAATAATTGCTTTAAAATGTACTTTGGAGGAAATATGGAAATATTAGCATTACCAGTAATACAATCTGAATGAGCTAAATGGGAGGTGTAATGAGAAGTTCAGGGCAGGAGGGAGCAGGCAGAATATTGAAAATGTCATTGTATGCTGACTGAGGTATCATTTCCCAGATGATACTTCAGCCTGCCCCTGCTGTCTCTGAATACCAAAGAAATGGCTCAGCGGTGAGTCTGTGCTGATACTGATTCACTCATTGCCTTTGCTCCTACTGGTGCATAGCCATATCCTTGACATGTGTTTACAGATTATGCCCACAGTATAATTAAATTAATGTCTAAATTAAAATTGACTCTTCCATGTTTGTTCTACCTTCTAAGAGTGTTCTTTGCTTCTAGCTTTCATGTTGGAGCTCCACTGAAATGTACACTGCATAGCCGTGTGTTATATTGTTCTGAACAGCCACACACAATGAAAAAATACAGCTTAATTAACATTTTGACAATATGCCACAGTAAGAAAAAGGAAGAAAATATTTGTTGATCTTTGAGATTAAGTCCTCCAACCTTAGGACAAGTGCTGTACATCTGAGAGCCACAGGAGATTGCCTTGGCTGCACCTTCAGTATTTTCCCTTTCCAGCATTTTAACTTTTTCAGATTTTACATTTTATTTCAATATACCTTGGTGAAAAAAAAATTAAAATAAAAAAGTGTACTTCTTTTCCTTCCTGTTCTTTACTATGATCTTTGCTATAAATGAAGCACTGCAAATAGCCAAAATTATTTCAGCTCTTTAGAGAACGCTATTCAAGAGACTGATTTGGAAAACTCAAAAGTGACTTGGGTACAGTTATAATATAACACAATGAATTAAAATTAGGGTCAGACATTGAAGAACAAATGTGTGTGATTAGATGTATAAAACTAAGTTCCTAAGCATTTGACAGTTATGAGATTTGTCCTGTTTGCATGTTTGTGTGTTGTGTGTAGGATTAAATTCATGAAAGTATCCTGTGTTACATGAACTCAAATAGTTCATCAGACAGAAAAGACTCTGTGTGGGACAAAACTGCTGTAAACATTAAACCTTGTGAGACAATGGACAAGACATCCATAAGATATAAATCTGCAGGAAACTGGGCTTTGTTAGCTTTGCAGCTCCTGAAAATACTTGTAATTTTTATAAACTGTTGAAGTTCATAATCTTGCTCCTTCTAGCTGTACAAATTTTCAGTTTTCTGAAAATTTAGTTTCCTTGATTCCAATGGAAGTCATATTTAAGACAAAAGCAATGCTCTGAAATGGAGGTTAAGAAACAGCTGCATTAAAAAAACCTCACAACAATTTTAGTATTAAATATCTCTACTACCACTTCAAGTCTTATTACTTTGGATAAACAGAATGCATCTCCAAGAACCTACTTTCTTTTTATTTGTACATCATCTTCATAAAAATCCCAACCCCAAATTTTCTGCCAAAGTCTATACCCACTTTTAGAGTTATTGACATCTTGAGCACAGGTTTGATTTTGTCAGCCTAAAATTCAAAATCCGTTATTTTCACAGGAGTATTTGAAATTGAAATAACTCATTGACACAAAACCAAGACATATATCACATCTAGCTTCAAATGTCAAGGGAAAACCTCAGCACACCATAGCTGTCCCAAATTTTCTGTTCATTTGCTAAAAATGGATAGTGAGCAGTGCAGAACATAGACTGGTTTGTAGTGTTATTAGCCTTTGAGTCCCTATAGTCCTGACTGGCCCGTAGCCAATCTGAAGCCCCAATTAGGCAAGCACAGAATTCCATTCATGCTTAAAATTCATAAAACATACAGTACATATGTTGAAACTCTACAAAAATAGTGTGGCTTACTTTTATTACACCCTGATCTCTTGTTTTCTACCTTCTATTGCTGTCACTTACTGCCTTTATGGATAAGTGACTTAATGATACTTTATCTGCAAACAGGTCTCTTGTGTCTTGTTTTATTTTTACTAACATAAACCTTTCTGTACTATGGCTTTCTGTTTTAGTGAACACAACCCTACAGCACTGTCTCATTATATGATCTCGTAATGCTGAAAAGTTTTAGGGGGGAAGATTGACTGTAAAGAGACTGTGAAGGTTCTGTTTTATTTTATAAACATGGTGAAGTCCATATTAGTGAGATTCTCTATTTTATTGCTTGCTGTAGTATCTATGTCATCACTGACATCAGCATTAAATGTGATCTGGGTACTTCCATAGGGATTACATTTCCTTAAATAAGACTAAAATCTGAAGAATCAGCAAACAACCTTAGAAATATAATTACACATTGCAAAACAGACAAAATTATGGCATTGTGCATTTTCAGTATGAGATTCAAAAATATATGTTGTGAGAAAACAATTTGGGATGCTGTTTCTTCCTTAGTTTAGGGTTTTCCTCTAAGGATGTGTCTCAGACCTCCATCAGGCTCTCCAGAAAGGCATGGGTATCCTGAGGGGCCCATTCCCTATCTGCCAGTTCTTTGCAGATATTCTGGGTACCCTCGAGGGTAAAAATGTCATGAGGTGCCTGCATTTAGGCAACCGAATCTCACCCTCGATGAAGTCCATTAACATGATTTGATCTTGGGTCAACATTCCCCAAATAAAATTATCTGAGCAAATGCCAGAAAATTGGCAACATGTAGCAGGAAGCCAAAAATAAAAAAAAAAAAAAAAGAAAGAAACTCTCATACTGTCAACTCACAGTAGTCACTGAATGGAAAGACAGAATTATGTATAAGGAATCTTTAGGAGAATGATGGTGAACGGATACAATTAAAATACATGTTGGTCTCAACATTTGAAAGTGTTGAAATTTTCAATCTATGCAGAAATTCTCTACAGGGTTAGTAAATTGATACCTTCTGAAAGAAAGCATTAGTCAAAGGAATGCTTTCTCATCTATCACATATTCTTGATGGAGCAGTTTAAGAAAAGTCTAGAAAACAGGGATAAAAGATTCTCAGAAAATAGCCTAAGCTGCAAAACCATGAAAACTACAAGATTTACAGAAAAAAATGTTTACATCATATAGAGTCAACAAAAATTCTCATGGTGAAACAAATGCAAACATATCTCAGGCATAACAAACTGAAACTTAGTTCAGTTTTCAACTCTTTCAAAAATTAGCTGTAGGCAACCTTATCAATGAAGATATTGCTTTAAAATGAAATGACGAAATGACACTTTTTTGAGAGATATTATTTTTTTAGCCTAAAATTATTTAATAATTTTTATGTAAATCTATTCGTAATTTGGGCTGACTGAAAGCAGCAGTTTTACATTAACTCAGGTGCATTCAAGTTAGCATTTCTCTTTCAAAGCATGAAAAAGAGTACTATTTTTGAAGGCAAAAGCCCATAGCTATTTTTCAGCCAATCATACAATGTAAACATTTTTTCCAACTCATTAATATGTCTTGGGAAAACAGATGAATATTTGTAAATAATTATTTCAACAGAAATTAATGAGTTCACTGTTGCATATCTTTGTATATATTGCCTCACCAAATTAATTACATTTATTAATAATGTTTTTCTCTGGGGAGACTTACATCAACCACTGAAGTGATTTAGACTATACTTTGGCAGTAAGTGTTTCACAATTTTAAAAATATTGTTCCATATTTTAAGATGTTTGCTAACAAGGGTAACTACAGCTGTGACAGTCTTTTGAGAGGGTGATGAGGAAGTTCTAAAATCTCAAAACTGACAAAATGTTCTGTGTTTGTAATTTTACTATTGGCACCTCAAAATACAGATGAGAGTCTTGAGAAAGGAACACCAAACAGAAAGATTCCTAAGTACTGACAAGATAATCATCTTTTGTCATAGGTTGCTGTGTTGGAGTTATGTTACTAGTGCAATGTAAATTAATTTCTAGCAGATTAAATAATCCTGGACCTATAGTAAAATTGATAAGAAAGCTAGAATAAATACTCCAGAGACATCCCATTTTTCATTTCTAGCTGAAATGAAACCTTTTTATATGTGAGTACAGCTACATTCTGTGTGTGATAGCATACGTTTGTGAGTGTGGGGTACCATATGTACGGCATATATAGGAACTGAACACTGAAAACAAAATTGTGTTAAAGAGTTTTTGTGAAAGTATTATCCCAAGAAAAAGCTGTTCTAAAGAATTCAGACATGAAAGATGTTCACAAGGGGGTTATTGTAACCCTAATGCATTATTTCACCTAATTTCTATAAACGATTGTAATCCTAATGTGTCATTTCTCAATTGCTGCCCTGAGGAGTTGGGAGAAGAGCTTCAGTCCTGAAGTACAAGGTTGCTAAAAGGACATAAACCCACTGCTGTGAATAACGATTGAAAATAACACCGAAGTTTTTAGGGGAGAATCAACAGCACATCCTGTATTTGTAGTGGCATTAACAGATCGTGAAAATTTATATGAATATTTTATTTACTCTTTTTCCCATTTTATTCTACTCATGTGCCCCAGGCAAACTGTTAAAATGAGATAAAATAATGGGCACTCAGCCCCAAAATGACCATCTCAAAGCATCATTTCATTGACAAAAAAAAAATTTAGAGAAGGTGAGGCGTTTTTTTCAGAAATGATGAGGGACCACATCCCAGATGAAGTCACTGGGATCCCTGGACACTCACCTTTCAGGAGCTGTAAGTCACCCGTGGGTGCTGAAGAAGTCAGTGCCCGGACCAAAAATAGAGAACACTTTTCCTGTGTTGCAGGTTTACGTTAAAACCACGAGTCCCTTCCTTGTATTTATCTGCCAAGCCACTACTGTAGTGATTTCTCGTTATAATGTCTTAAATTACAGAGTAAACCAGAACTAGATCATTTTGGTTTTGCTAAATGGTTTTTATATAGATTGTCAGATTGGACAGACAATTCATGTCTTATTTAGACGGAACTTGCTTTTTTCAGAGTTCCTGTGGATACTACATTTAGGGTTGCTAATTGACCCAAAGGACACTTATTTTGAACAAAAGCATATGTAAGATCAATTAAGCTTTTTTTGCGGCTATTTCACTTGTTTATATAGCAAGGGGGTTATTTCAGGTTAAAATGTATTTCTTTCAACAAATTCAGAGACTCTCGCTAGGAAAATAATGCTATCATAGCTAAAACAAGAGCTTCTGATAAACACAGCTAAGATTCAAATGGAGACAAATGAGTTTAAAATATGAAAAGTGGTGGCAGACATATCACAGTTTTACTAACATTATTCAAAAATATTGTTGATTTTGTATGCAATCCCCTGTACTGCTCTCAATGAATATGCCATCCACCTACTCCTGAGAATATTCATGACACTGCTGCTAGACTGTATAAAGTCACTGTCACTAAACTACAAAGAGGAACAAAGAAGGTTGACATTCTCACGTGCAGCTCTGCAAATCACATCGTATTTGACACAGACTTCAGCTGATACAATCATTTATACTTTGAGTCTGACACAGTATTTAACTCTTTCCTTGCTTGATAAGATATTTATAGTTATTGTGCCTTCAGCAGACTTCTAAAAGTATTTACCAAGTAAATACCAACGATATCAAATAAGTGATTTCAGAAATTAGGCATAGACAGAATATACAAACCCCAAAAAGGAAGATAGCAGAGTGACCTTTTATTTTGAAATTAGAATAATGCTAAAGACTTATTTCATGAAGTTATAAAACCCTTGACATTATGGTGCCTTTTAATAGGCATTCTAATAATGAAGGGTCTAATAAGACCCTCTTCTTACAGTCATTTTGCCTAGCACTTCTTCCAGGCAGACCTCCGTCTTTGTGCCAAGCAGATCCTTGTTGGGGTGGGCAGGCTGCACAGAAGATCCCCTGTGCAGAAGTGAAGGCTTCTACAGCACAGGGTGCAGAGGGGATGGGGAGGTGCTGTGATGAAAGGCCCCTCTGCTAAGGGGCAGCTTGCAAACCCTTACCGATGTAAACAAAGTTCTAGTGGATGATATTAACTTTTCACTGAACTGTTTCAACCAAAACCTAAACCTTTTCTCTCTTTATGGTTTGTTTTTCTTGTTTTGTTCAGATTTAATTAGGATTCAACGACAGTGTCAAACACGGGCATGGGAATTAATTTGTCAAACACAGGCATGGGAATTAGTTATACCTTGAAGAAAATCTATGTTTTGAATAGATTTTCAGGTAGCATTTAGGTACAGCATGACAATTTAAATGATGTAGCTATATTTAAATGGGAATACTAATGAGGAAATGTATGTCTCCCTTGAAATTTGACTCTGAGTTTTCAGTTTGCCTTTGCCAACAGTTCAAAATACTGGTAATAATTAAAAAAATTTTTTGTCCCATCCCCTCGTCCAAAAAAAAAAAAAAGAAAAGGCGCTATTCACTGATCTGGAATGAATGCACCTACCTGAGTTGAAGTGAATTATCTTTCACCATGTCACAGCTTTGGGGAACTAAAGTTGTCTCGCATGATCTTGTCATTTCTGTCTGAAATTTAACTCTAGTATTACCAATAGGGCAACTGAGAGATGTCTCCCATCTTTGAAACTCATTAAATGTTTATCAGAATATCTATATTTAGATTAGCCTATTCATGGGTTCTTATAATCCTTGTGAAAATGATACAAAATCTCTGAATGTAGGGTTAGTACTAATGTCTGGTCATCCAGTATATTCTTAAAAATAATTGTGTATCAGCAAACTTTCATGTGAAGGCAGTAGAAGTAAAGAAAGTCGATACATAAGAAAAGAGAACTAGTGTAAAGAATGTGAATCCCCAAGCTCTGGGTCTCTGAGAAACAGATCTTTTTGAAGAGCCAGAGAGAAAGAAAAGTGGGAAGAAAAGGTGATTCATGCAGTCTTTTCTTGACTGCAGAATAAATTTAGAATCTGTGCATAACTAGTCTGTCCAGAAAACATTTTCTTATGTACTACTGACCAAAGTGCCACAGTCAATCAGATGCAAAAAACCCAAATGGGATTGGTAGAGACAGAATATTTTAAATCAGTGCCCTATGTTCTTCTGAGCATCAACTGAGGCACAGCACAATATGGCTTTAATTTGCAGAGAATTTCAGAGATTATTACCTTATTTTTTTTAAAAATGTTTTTCTTTTGCATATCTGAAAAAAGGAATAAATTGTTATCTGACAAATAATAGGAAAAAGTTGCTAATACAATCTATTCTTGAGAAATATCAATCCAGGAAACATCTAATGACAAAAGACCCAGTCTTCAGCTGTGTAAATTGGTCATTGAAGACTTGGGACCTCATTGTACCCCATTAATCACATGGTCTAACCTGTTTTCCAAACTGGTAATAGGTTTTTTTTTACAACAAGGAGTAAGTAAGAAAGATTTTATCATATATATCTTCTCTTAAAGACTGTTTGAAAAACATTTGTGTTTCAGTAGGAAACTTAGGACAGGGACAAGATTCATCCCACTTAACTCTGAAGCACTCAGCTGAGGCAGCTGGAGCTGCTTCCAGTTGTCCAAGGCTCCATGAAAGAGATAGGCATCTCCAGAGGGCAATTCAGTTGACTTAGGATCTCTCTCTATAGTTCCACTGTTACTATAATGTTTTTAAACATTACATAATATTTATGTCTGTTTACATAAATTATCCAAATTGTTCTCTATAGAATTGGGTACCAAGTCCTCATTATTGTGAACAGGTCTGAAGCCACAGCCTGGGAAAAACAGAATGAGTGTTGATGACTTTTCAGAGTTTTAAAAGGAAATGAGATATGATTTTTTTAAAAACAAATATTAGTAAGACTGAACATTTTAAAATAAAATATAGGATCTTTAGTTCTGGGAGGAGTATAAAGGGGATTTGTTAACAGCAAAACTTAAGAAAAATGGAAGAAATGAACAATCAGCTGCTGTGTAGAAAACAGAAGTTGCTTTCACTGGCAAAAGGAAGTGAAGAAATCTGTGGCTTTTTGTCTTTTATTTTCTTTCTTGTTATAGTGAGGAAAAATCTAAGACTAAAAATTTAAGTCTCTCATATATAGCAATAAGATTTTAAAAATTTTCTTTTCCTTTTCCACTTTGTCAGCCAATCTAAACTCCAGAAAGTCTGATGAAAACGAGTTGTATTCACATCTTTCAAACAAGTGATAAAAAAAAAAAGTCATACTTTCTCCTTCTAGTAAAGTAACTAGTGTGTTTAGCATTATTTTTTTCCTGTTCAATTTGCTTCCATATATATTTTTGTCAATATTCTGGAAATAATTAAGAGTCCTTGGAACCCTTTGAATGCCAGGTTAAAATCCCTGGGACACCATCTTCCCAGTAAGCAGTGTAAGTAAATTACAGGGCTCAGTGTGTGGTTTATGGTTAAAGATTCCCATAAAACAGCCTGCAGCTTCTTGCTTCAGAAAAAGTCAGGAGTTTTTGTGTGTTATTTAGTTTCACCTTCCAAACCATGGGAAGAGAACTGGAACCATGGTAAAATGACTGTTTTGGTTGTTGGGCTTTTTTAGTTGGTTTTTCTTTTGGCTGGTTTTTGTGTGTCTGTGTGTTTTGTTTGCTTGTTTTTTGTTGTTGTTGCTTGGTTGGATTAGTTTTTTTGTTTTGTTGGGGGTTTTTTGTTTCTTTTTGTTTTTTTTTTTAGTTTTGTGGTTTTGTTGTTTTTTTTTTTTTCCATATTACAATAGATCTTGCTAATCAATTAATTGGTAATATACAGACATAATTACCTCTTTCTGTGTCAATGTTCTGATAAAACCTGCATGTGCAAACACCAGTCATGCTGACTAGGTCAGGGCAACAAGTGAATCCCATATCAAGGTAGGTTAAAAATCTCTCTTTTAAAAAAAATTCTACAAAATAAAATAACAAATAACATATCTTAACTGAGCTAGCAAAGCCACAGAGTTTTGCTGGGGATCATGGAGAGTGAGCAACTGATGTCAGTTGTTATTTATGTTACAAGGTGTTAGTGAACAGAAGGCATGGATGCCTTGTGAAAATAAAGTCATGGATGATAATATAACCATCCCCTTTTGCAGGATGTACTGTTGACCTGGGAACCTAAGAAAAGTGAACATCTGTTTTCCATACATAAACAACATATTAAAAGATATGTGGCATAAGCTTTTCAGGATCAAGCACCCTTAAAGAGTGAGGTTTTTTTTTTACTCTAATAGTTCAGGCAGTCTTGTCTGAGTAACGAGAGGTGTGAGAATAGACACTGAACCTGAGCCATTCACTGCTGTGTACAGAGAATGAAAAAGAAAACCAAGCAAAGCCCCATGGGATTCCTACTGGTTCTTGGGCTGTTATTGTAGTTCTACATGAGCATCTGCAGTTTGCTGAGACTAATGAGATGTTAGATGGGCATCTGCAGATGAACTCCTAGAAGTTCAATGTAGCTTATTTCCTCATGCTTGTTCCTAACCTAAAATTTGTGGGTTGGAGTGTTTACACTTTATTTCAGTGTGGCATTTGAACATGGTTTCATCAGAAAATGAGTCTTGGGACACCATCATGCCTGTGTGTTTGAAGCTGTTGACAGATTTAAACAAAATTTGACAGACAAAAGTTTCAGATGTATTAGGTTTCTGCAAGTTTCATAAAAACTTGGTTAGACATTGGAGGGAGACTTTTGGGCATGATTTACTTGCCTGAGCATGGACTGTACTAATATTTGTGCTATCCTAGAGTTTCCTGCCCAGCCTCCAGCTACCGTAACAGAAGGGCCCTCTCGGACTGTATCAGGTATGAGGATATCCCAGAAAGCATTAGATGCCTGTGTTTAGACATACTCTGTAAATCTCCGACACAGTTTTCCAAAGTGATGCAAAACCAGTATTATAACTCAAGTATTATTAAAAACTAGAGAATCTACACAGAATAGGCTGCTTAGAAGTGCTCCAACTACCCAGAAAACTCCTGGCTAGAATTTGCAGCTGCCTAGTTTTAACATGTGTAGGAAATCTTGCTTCCAGCTTTATGTAGAATTTTAATAAGGAGATTAATAAATTTAAACCTATTCTCTGGTTTACAAAAAGGATTATCAAATATCACAAAATTTCCAAGTTCACAAATATATGTTGGGACTTTCCCATTAAAAAAAGTTGACATTCATTTACTTTCAATTTATTGCATAGAACTCTTTATTAAGCTACTTTTTGCTTTATATAACTAAATTTCTTCAATGCAACCTCTTTTTGGTTTTGCTATTTGTTCAGTTTTGGGGTTTCTTTTAATTTGTCATTTACAGGCAGCTTGCTACTTTTATATTTTTATTCTAAGTTGAGATTGCCTTGTTTAAGGACTACTTTTTGTACATTATTCTAAACACATACCCCCACACATATGTATATAAGGAGTGAAGTTACTGGGAAGACTGACAACATGGATTCATTCGAGAGGAAGGTCAGTTTTTTCTATAGTATGCCTCATGAAGATTTTTTATAGACAAGTCCCTCTATTCTAAGTTAAATTAAAACTAGCTTGCATAAAGCTGTCCAATACAGGACATTTTAATAAATATTATGGAACTTTTCCAATTTTTGCAGCATTCTATAAGATGTGATGACTTTTAATAAAGCAGAAAAATAAATACTCTAGAGAAAGGCTTAAATGAATTTGGAGGAGAGTGAATTTCTAAGTTAGTATTATTTATAAAATATTTATTAAATATATATAAGATTATGTGGCTGTTACTGCAACAGTTCTATGGAGATACTCCAGCATCAATTTGTCCCACAGCACAGGGGTTTGATACTGCTTTTACTCTGATGCCAGAGAACAGCTTTAGCATTGCTACCACCTTCAATAAAATGCAACAAAATTTTGCTGAAATGCCAGGCCCTGAGGAATCTCAGGGGAATGTCTAGTAGAGGAATCTCTATTTTCTTAGTAAATAGAGTTTTCTTCAAATCTGATGACTAAATTTTTCTAAATGGAGTATTTATACCTAGGCTCTCTATTGTGTGTTTTTCTATATGGCAATAAGACTATAAATGTTTTTTTTTTCTTCTGGGAAATTTAATGTGCTCTGTACCAGACATGTAGGCTTTGGTCAAGACTTTCATTGCAGTGATTCTTCATGCTTTCTAGAGGTTGCTTTTGTTCTGGGTACAAGAAAGGGGATGTTTTCCTTGCATGTTTCTATGTTCATGCAGCTGCTTTTAGGGAAAAGGGGAAAGAATAGGAGGTGTCCTACCCGAAATTCAATGAAAAAGCAGGCAAAGATGGAAACCTAAAGCAGACTGATGATAATGTGACAGATTTAAGACTAAAAGACACTCTACTCACTTTTTAATCCTTTGAAGTTCCTCAGATATGCAGATTGCATTGGCATCCACACTGACACCACCGAGTTCCAAGAGAGGTGTGCTTGCAATTCACGTTGCTTTTTGTTTTTGTTCACAGCAACAAAGCAGACAGAGCAGAGGGGCACTCTCTCTTGCTTGCAAACCAGATGAAGTTGGTAGATTTAATTTTAGGCTTACCAATCTCTTCAATATTTATGAGGCTGGCACAAGTTAGGGCAAGTTAAAGAAAAAGAGAGAGAGTGGAAATTTGTCCATCAAGCTGAGCTGGAAAGAGTGTTTTTATGCAATCTATATCTTAAGGGAGAGGACAAGGTCTTAGTGCAGTCATATCCTGGAATTCTTGCAGAGTGATAATGCTGTGACAAGAAGCAAGAATTATTAACAGGACCTGTGAAAGCTGGTATCTTTCCAGCTCTCTGTATTTTAATCTTCTGTCTATTAACTGCTGCAAATGATACCTTGGCATATATTACAGCCACATGTTAATTTCTCATTTTCTCTCTAACAGCACCCCCAATGGGGTATAATACAATATTGCTATTTTACCCGGCTGTGACATATGACAAGGTAGATCATACCCTTCAGTTGCCTGAAATTCCCATAAAGGTTGAGGAAAATAACGTCAGTCATTCATTGCTAAAGTATTCATGAAGAGGAAGCAGATTGGCTTTTTACACTGGGTTACTTCTAGTTTAGTAAAGAACAAAAAACGTACCTCAAGGATTCAGGTTTGGTCTCTTTAGTTCTGCTTTGTGCACAACATCTCCATTGTGAGCTGGCAAATGACACACCGTTACTGGAAAACATCACGTGCTCTACAACTTGATCTTAATGAAGCACAGATTTGTGGTAAAGAAGTGAATTGTACAGCTTAAAGACAAAACAATATGACTTTCTTGGATCACCTAATGAACTAGATTCTTTCCTTATTTATTTACAGAGCAAGATAAATCCAGAATTGAATAAATTATCTATATCTTAGTAATTTTTAAAAATAAAGCAATTTGATTTTTTTTCCCTCTAAATCTTTTCATCGAATGAAACTTTCAGGTAATATTGGTATCAGTGCAGCATTTCACTCAACTGATCTCTTCCTTTGACAGGTTAAAATTAGACAGGCATTTCTTGAATACTCTCTGAGTGCACTGCGCTTATGAAAAGAAAGTTCCAGCTGCACACTCATTGAACAGAAAGGTGCTAGGTGTCATGAGAACATTCACATGCCTATTTTGAATGTCTAATATTATTCATAATAAATATGACAGGATTCAGATAATGCTGTCTAATTATGTAGTATAGTGAAATGGTTTGAGAGAAGATTTGTGTCATACTGGTTTTTGCTAAGGATTTTAGACAGACATTGTTCAGACGTGACAGTGAAGAAGGATTCAAAATTGGTGTCTAGAGGCTAGAGATGACGATCAAGTATTTTCTGGGGAGCTGGGAAAAGCTTCTATGTGTATATATCTATCTACATATGTGCTTATGTGCACACACACACACACATATATATATATATTCACATTTTCTTGCTCACCATATAGTGTAGCAACTATGTGGACATGATAATGTAAACTATGTTATCCTTCAAGAGAGCAAGATATTATTCAGATGGGATTTTTATGATCTATAATGTGTCTGATAGAGCTATCTATTAATAAATCCCCTAATTCTGTGGGTCTCCTGAGTAACATAAGTAATATTTTAAATATGTTGTTATGAATACTGTCAAAGTAAATCTATATACATGTTGAAGTTGGAGAGAGTTGAATATTCCACATCCTGTGTTGCATAGCTGTGACAGTTAAAGTATTCTAATCCTATTGAGGACTTGTGGTAGTTAAAGGTTCATGTATGTTGGCTGGGTTCTTTACTGAGTCTAGTTTAGGATGATGTTTCAAATGAACAGATGAGGGCATAGCAGGGAAAAATGAAGACTTTAAAGAAATCAGTAGAGCTACATGACTCATGGAAGAGAATGAGGGGTGCAGGAGTTATGAACAAAATTAAATAACATTGACACAATATCAGTCCTGCTGTCTTTCCCCCTTGAAATTCCAGCATTTGTAGGATCATATATCTTTCATTCTAAAAGTTTCCATTTTAGCCACTCAGAAATCCACAGAAGTTGTACCTTAGGAAAGCCTTCCACTTGGGTTCATCGTCTTTATTTAAATTTTCTTCTGAAGGCAAAGTCCATAATGTTTTGCTGTAGACATTCATTGCCTCAAACATAGAGGAGCAGCACCACTAGACAATTAAAAACAAAAGCAATAAGGGTGATGATAATACCAACAAAATTACTAAAGTGTGCTTTAGCATCTTGGTGAAGAGAAAAACAGATGCACAAATACAAACTGAAATCCTCTGGTTTATGTTTAATTGCACTCTTTGGAAAGACATTAAACATCTATTACCCAAAAATTAATTAGTTAATGATTAATAAATTAATAAGCAACATTTTGGTTAAAAGGAGAGAAAAAAGTAATTAAGCCCACCAAGGTAAATTATTACTTTTTGATTTCAATAGCCTGGAGGAAGCCTTAACGACAAGCCATTTCTTCTTTTTTTCTATTACATTTGAACATTTTATAATGAGCATTTATGTCTCCACAGCCAGCATACTAATATGGTCTCTATTGTTTTTTTCCACGTTAGCAATTAAAGACACAGATGTGTTTCTTAGATCAGTGATGTTTCACTCAAATGACTGTATTGGGTTTGGGCTGAGCGGCCAAAGCCTGCTGACAGGCTGGGCAGCCCTCCTCCCCCCACTGCTGTTAGTTATCATTCAGAGAACGGCAGCACGCCTTGGGGAAGTCAGCAGTCATGTCACTCCTGCTTGCCATGGTTAGGACTACAACAGCTGTTTACCCCATAATTCCTTGTATTAGTTCTGGCAGGCTTTTCAGGACTGAAAATTAAAATTTATTTTTGTGCTCTGTGCATCTGTACGAATAGCGGAAGGATCCAGAGTGGCACAGAAGTGTCACTGAAGTCCCCATTTGGAACAGACCTGGGCTTGGGGTCAAACTCCAAGGCTGAGTTTGAATCTAAATTTTCCCCAGTGCTGAGTGCTCAGGACAATCACTGTTGTGTGGATTTGAAAATACAAAGAGATTAGAACAAACAAAGAGAAAAACTATGTTTTGTCTGTTGTTCAAATTATTATTTTCTATTTTTCTTCCCGTCTTCCTCTCTTCTGTTAATGGTTTTCCTTTCTAGCCTGCTCCTTTATCTGCCCTTCACGGTAGCTTTACAATGCAGGGTAGCATTAGACAAGTAGACTTTTCAATGAGATACAGGTGAATACAGTGAATTATACACTTTCTTACCAGAAGTTTTGAATTTAACCCAGGATACGGAATTTTTTTTGGTGGCTAAAATGATTAAGAAGAGAAAGGCAGCAAAAAAATTAACAGAAGTGGAGATCTCCCTGAGCTCAGGATAATGGAGAGTTCCCAGAATTCATGTTAATATTCTTCTAAGAATAAAAGCCACAAAAATATGATTACATAGAAAGCGTAGAAACTTCTTCTGGTCAAGGATAGATTGGTGTGATGTGCTTCAGCACCTTAGCTTTGCTACCAAACTTTAACTGAAGTAGAAAAATTAACACAGGTCATCTTGTTATTCCAGTGTTGTGCTTTTAATACTCCAATTACTTCACTTTTAAAACCAAGGGCATAACTTCTGCCTCCCTTCCAAGTTATTAATATTATGCTGGGAAAGAACAAGATAAGGACATGGAAACACAAGCTCAAATGAATGCAGGTTCACTACCACTTGTGAGTCATTGAGGGTGTTATTTCAGAAAAAAATTATATTCAACCTAAACCTGTTTTATGAGTGATAAGGTAAAAATGTAAAACTCAGTACTTTTCCAAAAGTAATAGATAATTCCTTTGGGCTTACTATGATGACACAAATAAGAAATGTATATTTTAAAAGGTATATTTATACTGAAAGGTGTATAAAAGGAAAATCGATTTATCTGAAGAAATAAAAGCATTAAAGTAACACTTGGACTTCTCATGTTTTTCTTAGGGTGAAAAAGATTGCTATGTGAGCATTTTTGCTTCTCACTTCACGCCATCATTTTCGCTTAGTGTCTTGCCACACCTATACTGAAATCCTAGCTAAGGAGAATTGATATCATCCTTTTTGGATAGGAAGCTCTGGACCCATGAAAATCCCTTTTCTAATGAAGACATCTAGATTTTAACTAAAAATGTGTATATTTATCTTTACACCTCATGTAAAAGCACAATTTTTCAGGCTCTACTGAGTACTAAACAAAATATATTGAATTTACTCTCATATACTGTTGCAGATTTGGGTCTAAGTGGCAATTCATCTAAATAGATAACAGTTCTCTCATTTATTTCACATAATGAAGGATCTACCTGTTGTGGAAAATCATCTTTGATTGCCATATTTTTTCTTCCACAAGCACTTAAATTTTTTATATCTCTATTTAAATAAAAATTTATGCATCTTTAGGTGAAACCAAGGGTTAAATCAGATACAAGTACAAGTATGCATTTTCAGGTTCTTTTTACTATGCCGTGAGTGTGAATTTCTTATTTTAGGAAAAGCATATTTAGGACAGTCAGTATCAGCATGTTTACTATTACAGAATACAATTAACAGTCTATTGAATACCTTTGATAAACACTGGCATGTGAATCCTGTGCAGGGTTTGTTAGATATATAGCCAGCTTTGTGGCCTCTGGTCTGTCCAGCTTTGGGAAAAAAACCCAAAACCCACAACACTTACAAGTTTCACAAATCATTCACATCTGAGTTTAAGTTTGAAGGGGGTGGACCTTGGCTGGCTGCCAGATGCCCACCTAGCTGCTCTCTCACTCCCCTTCCTCAACAGGGTAGGGGGAGAAAATAACCTGAAAAAACTTGTGTGTCAGGATAAAGACAGAGTGATCATCTTCCAATTACTGTCATGGGCAAAATAGACTTGCCTTATTCATTTAATTTATTGCCATTTAAAATAGAAGGAAATAGTGAGAAACAAAAGACAAAATTTAAAGCAACTTTCCCCATTCTTTCCTTTTTTTTTCTTGGCTCAACTTCACTCCTTCATTCCCAACTCCGCTACTTCCCTGATTAGTGCAGGGACACAGGGAATTTCATGTCATAAGCTAGACCAGAAGGCAGCTAATGTCTTCTAAAGGACAGATCTATAGCACTGGTCTCAGAGAATTTCAAACTACTGACAAGACTAAGAGCTACACTTGAGCAGTCCTGAGACCAGTGATGCACACGCTTACAAATTCAGTAATCGCTGTGTAGCTGTTTGAGTATTCCTGCTGGGTAATAGACATCTGAGGCAGACATTTTTATGAACCCCAAATATTTCCCTTTGTAAATTTGTGCTTATAAACAAAAAAATCTCTTCGAAAAATTTTAAAAGTGTGCTTAATTGATAACAGATTTTTTATGCTTTTTTTTTGTTTTGTTGGTTTGTTTGGTTTGGTTTGTTGATTTGTTTTGTGGGGTATTGTATTGGGTTTGAACAGTACTATGAGGGCTGCTAAGGGGAAACAAACCCTATCTCAGTCAGACCCAATATAAGTATTTGTGGGTTTTTTAAATGACTGGTAATATTTAAAGGTGTATACATTTTTTTTATCCTTTGTACGAGTACAAAATGGAATATTTTAGGAACAAAAAAGAAATTCAGAAAGGGTAAGTAAAGAGGAACAAAAAGGAAATTCAGAAAGGGTAAGTAAAGCTTTTTTCCATTTCTGCATAGCATTACAGAGACATATTTACTTCTGTGAATGCCTCTCTAGCCATAAGGATGTACTTTTTCCCTTTTGGCTTCTCTCTTCAGGAGATATTCTGGCTGGAATGTCAAGTTCAAGTAAGACAAACATATTTCCTTATCTGTATGTAAATGTTGGCAAAAAGTGTTCAATGGAATTAATAGCTTCTGTCTCTCAGAGATGATTTACCTTTCATGTATTTAAATATGTAACCATTCTGAGTGATTATAGCATTTTTAAAATTGTTTAGACTATGAGTAAAATCATCTGTTATACTTAAACTCCAAAATCTGCTTGTCCCTTACATAACACCTTGGTAAGGATTTCCAAAGAGACATCTATTCTGGGAAACCTAATAATAAAAGAAAGCTGAACTAGGCAATCTCTCACAGAACCACTTTTTCAACTGCTTGTGCTCACATTTTTTATTTTTCTTAGAAATTTGAAAAAGTACTAGGTTAGGGTCTTAGTTCATATGTAATAAAGAGAATTCCTGATACTTCCTCTCACCTCCTTACTACCAGAGTTAAAAAAAAAAAAAAAAAAATCTATAAAGTATTATATTGAGTATTTAATAAAATCTCATCTTGGATAAACAGATTATATTTTTATTTCATATGTAATTTCCTTTTATCTTGAAAAAAATTCCTTCACATGACACTATTTTTGATAGATGATGAATTTTATGGAGCTGATGAACTTTGGTGGTAAAGAATGCAAGAGAGAACCTGCATCAATGGACTTACCAGGCATAGGCAACAACAGTAAAATATGTTTAACTTAGAAAGAACTACAAAACATCTACTTCACTTAGCATCAAACAAGAATGGCCATGAAGCATGGCTGAATATCCTATAACAAATTTAAACCTGCAATAAAAGACCAAATTCACAACTCTTATGTATCATAGGAAGACAGAGTAGAAGACAGTTATAATTTATGTTCTAGATCTCAAAAAAGGTGAAGAATTTGCTAACATACCTTGCAGACTAACTGAGGTAGTAGACTATGCTCTAAACTCAGATTTATACCATCTTCTAATGGTTCTTGACTGTGATACCAATGTCCCATACTTTGAATCAAACCCCTTGACTTAGATTTGCTATCTGAAGACTCTCTCTGTACTCTTTATTTCTTACCTCTTTTCATCCTTTTCATAAGCATATCAAACTACATCTTGAACTCAAGATTTTTCTTATATAATTGAAACACTTACAGAACATCACTCTTCACATTGTTAGAAACTGTCTTCCAATTTGTCATCAAAATATATTCACGACTAATTTATAATGTTTTCAATCTTGTGCTGCTGTTATTTTGTAACCTAAGTAGTTCATCTGTATCTTGGTATTTATCCTCCAAAATTGTTTGAAATGTCATCATAGTCTCTTCTTATGAGAAGCCTGTAAACCTCTATCCACAAAATAGAAAAAATGCACATCTTTTCACTTTGTGCTATTAAATTTCATTCTATTTTGCACTAGTCAACACTGTCATTTAATTCATCCTACACAATGATCCTGTCATCTTCTGTAGTAAAGTCCTAACCAGTATAGTCCAAAATTACAAAAACTCTCACCTATTTCCTTCTCTGTTTTGTAGCACTCATATAAATCCTGACATTTCTAGTTCAAATAAGAACCTCCTTTGCGACACTATCTAATTTCTGTACCTAAATTTAAATAGATTGATTTCATAGCATTAAGCCATATAAAAAATTCTATCAGAGAAAGTTATAATATTTGATACAATATAGACTTCATAAAATCATGTTGGAAATATGTCATACTCTGTTTACCATCATATTCTAAATAATTCTTTCCATCAAAATTCATTGCATGTTTTAAAATTGTGTTGAAGTCAAGATAACAGCTTAATAACTTGAAGTGCCTTTTTTCCCACTCTGTTTATGAGTAGAGGTATTCCTCTTCTTCCACCATAGAATATTTATGGATCAGTTAAAAATGATGCAACTCTGGCGGTTTGGTCCTGGCCATCACCCACTCAGCTGCACCAAGCAACCCTTCTTTGAGAACAGAAGAAAGTAGAAGGCAGAGGAGGAGATTTGTGCATTGAGATAAGACAGTTTAATAGGGAAAGAGAATATGTGTATGTTTGCGTTAACCTCACTCTTCTGGCAACAAATAGAAAACACGGCACCATAGAGAGTGCTGTGATGGAGGTTAGCTCAATCCCAGCCACACAAATTGCATAGAGCAAATTCTCCAGAAAGCACAGCCCTGAGAGGAGGAGGACTGGTGTCAGCAACACTAGAAATCGAGTGCTTGAACTAATCACATATTCTACACTTAACAGTAGACAGATAATTGATTATATAAATGTATTTATTCATTGTTAAGAAAATGTTCTCTCCCTGTGACCTTTGAATAGATGACATTTGAAGCTTATGATCAGTAGCAGAAACTGTAAGATTGGTAAGAAAGGGATCTAATCATTATAAAGAGTAATGCAAGTGCAAGTTGATGAGAAAATGCAACGTAGCAAGTGATATGCAGCACTTGGAACTATGAGGATATTTTAAATGTGTTCCTATCTTCCTTGTCTTAGGCAGAAACGTTATAATTGTATTCATACTTCATATTTAAACATAGCATTCTCAATTAAGGTGAAAAAGAGTCATAATTTATATTCAATTTTTATGTTCTTCTTCCATTTTATATGAGATATACAAGGGAGTACATTCTACTACAGTTGTTTTCACAGAAATGTAATAAATAGGTACAGTGTTTGAATAAATGTATCCTGATTTATAGATGATTTTTGAAAACCAAATCCTTTGCACAAAAGTAATTTGTAATAAAGGATGAGAACTTGTTTATAGTGAATATCTCATGAAATAAAATACATCAAAACAACCGTACCTTTCACCTTTGTTAATCAGAGGAATATTTATCAAACCTTTTCTACTCTGCACTTGATTGACTTCTTATAACCTTATTTCACAATAAGGATTTTGTGATACTTATTTTTAAGTCTGGCTTGGCTTCTACTTCTTTCATGTTTTGTCTGTGTTTTTGTAAAAAGTGATAATTTTTATGTTGAATTCCCTTAGTTTAAGGTGTAGATAGCTCTAAAATTACCTAAAAAAGTTTTTAAAAGTGCTTGAATGTGTTGTTTACCTGTTGTTCAAAAAGGGCCATTCTCAGGTGAGCTGCCCTGAGAACAACTTTCAAGAAGATCCAATTAAGACTAGTCTTTCTTTGCTTGTAAAATTTCCTGACCCAATAGGCTGCACATACAGAATTCTGGATTGAATAGGCTTTACTTCCCTTCAGCTAAAAACTCCTTAGAATTACTTTCCTTCAGCTAAAAACTCCTTCACCAATAAATTGATAAAAATGTTGCAGATTTCTCTTGCATTAAAACTCATACATTTTATTTTCTTCATAAATTTTATTGCACAGCTTTGGGAATAGTAATACTATTTAATTAAATTTGTGTCTCCAGGTTACTGAAGTTCTAGATTTCTAAAGACAAGTGCCCCATTCTGGCTCCTTTTATAACTTCTTTCTGAACCAAGAATTTCTGAGGTTTGTATTACAAATATTAGATTGGAAGTGAATATGACAGTGCTAGATCAACAAAGTGTCTACTTGACAATAATGTTTCTGCAGTAGATTATTATGAATAATACATAGTTAACTTATTTTGCATAGTCTGAAAAGTTATGCAAATCACATTAGTAAATTGCCTACAATTTAAGTTATTTTGACAGAGAAGGTAAATTGTCTTGGCTGATACTGCACAAAATTGATAAGCAGGCTGCTCACACTAAATCTTTATGATTATTTTTAATTAAAAGATCTGGATCTTCCTTATTGAATGGTATTTTCATGTAAAATATTTATACAGTTGGAAACTCCATGCTCTTAGCAGTATGTTATCAGACTATCAGAAAACTACTGAGTCTAACAATCTAAACCTTCTGTTACCTGGAAATCAGAACAGTAGCACGGATGGGAAATGCAGACTTACAGTTTGGACACTTGAGATTTGTTCAGAATTCAGGCCAGAGAGCTAAGCACGACCCAGCTATTTGCTCACACCCTCAGCCCCACTGGGACAGGTAGAGCAAAATAGAGTAAGTCAAGATAAAGATAGTTCAATATGTGAAGGAAAGAGGAAGGAAAAAAGTTGTGCAAAGGTAGTCACCTCCATAAGCAGACCGACACCCAGACAGCCTCCAAGCCTTTTTTACCTACCCCAAAACCACCTCCCCTCAGTGTTTATTGCGGAGCATTACATTATATGTCATGGAATACTTTGGCCAATTTAGGTCAGCTCTCCAGGTTGTATTCCATCTGAACTTTTTGTCCACTCTTGGCCTGCTTGCTGGGATGACAGTGTGGGAAAAAGGGAAAACCTTGTCGCTGTACAAGTACTGCTCGACAATAACCAAAACACCAATGACTCGTTAAGACTGTTTTAGACACATACCCAAAACACAGCACCCTATGGGCTCCTATGAAAAAATAGTAGCTACCTCTGCGCCAAACCTGGCTTACAACCCATCCTTACAACCTGGCTTATCTGTCCAGTCGCTTTCTGTATAGAGAAAATAAACCCCTGTAAACACACTGCCTCTATACATCTTTAGATCTCTTCTCAGGTTGAGACAAAAAATATTGCCTGAGGAAAACTATGTCATCCATAGACACCTACTTTTCACAGGCCAGTTTGCCAACAAGCTGATCGTTAGCTGGCGTTGCATCCTCATGGCAAAAAAGGCCAACAGTATCTTGGGCTGCTGGTTCAAGAAAGCTGTCAGCAGCTTGAGGGAAGTGATCTGCTAAGCATTGCTGAAAAACATCTGTAGTGCTGTGCTCATTTCTGGGGTGCCGTGCAAGAAAGACTTGACTTGACTGCAGTCCAGTGCAGAGCCCTAGTATGGTTAAGGACTGAAGCATCTGTCAGATAAGGAGAGGTTGAGAATGTGGGGACTGATACTGGGGCTGGTTGAGAGTACTGAGAGTTCAGCCTCGACTCCTCTCAGTAGCGTCCACTGATGGGACAAGTAGCAAGAAACACAGATTGAAATACAGGAAATTCCACCCGTGCATTAGGAATATATTTTTTTTAATTGAGTGGGTTGTTACCACTGGCACAAGTTGCCCAGAGATGTTGTGGAGTTTCCATCCATGGAGATATTCATAATGGATCTGGACACACTCCTGTACAGCCTGCTTTAATTGTCCTTGTTCAGACAGCAGAAGGTTTGGACTACATGATCTCAAGAGGTACCTACAAATCTAAATGACTGTCTGATTTTATAAATTCAGATATCAGAAGGAATTACCATAGACATGCAATTGTTGCTCAGGACAGTAATAGAGAACATAAATTTTATTTCATAAATTAATATTTAAATTTAATGTTTATGTTGCTCTTATTGTTATTCTTTAAAACCAAATACTTTAAAATAGTGTCTGAGGTATATTAGATTAAGATGCTAGAAGAATTGCTTTAGATTTGAGACATATTCTATGTGTAAGTGATTTTTCTGTTTAAATAATCTGAAGTCAATTGCAGGTATGAAAAAATTTTTTAAAAAGAAAGAAAGGAAGGCAAAATGAAAAGAAAGATGTTTACTTTTGTTAGCAAGGATGAAAAGTGACCACAGTAAATTGCAAAATATATTGTTAGAAATATCTCCTGCTACAACTCATTTAATGCTATTACATGTGTAAAAGAGAACCATAGGCTGAAATCACCTTTATTCTTGCTTACATAAAGAACTAGCTATTTTAAGTGGTGTTGAAATAAGCATAACCAAGTGCTGTGCCAAGTATTACAGCAGTGAATTTGGCATATAGAGTTATTGCGTGTGATATATAATCTAACAAATTTCCAAACAAACATTCTGGAAGCAATTACAAGTAAGCAAGCAACACTGAGCAAAGACCACTGAAGTTTTAAATTGCATTTTGGTCACCCACGACCATTTAAAAAAATGTTTGACAGAATTTTTATGCCTTGAGCAACAAAGAAGGAGTTTTGGCTGTCTTTCCACGTGAGAGTTTAATGTTGTGAATCATTAGGAAGTATGCACATTAGTCTCAAAAATAATTGTTTTGTTTATAGTCACTTGAGGCTACAGCCTCTATCAGACCTCAGCTGTGGTGGGCTAGGAGAACATACAATTCAGTATAAATACAGTTTGCTGATATATCACTGACAGAAGCATATTTTACACCATTAACTTCCAAAATAAACATGCAAAATTGTTACCAAAGAAGGAAAAATGCTATAGCATTTAAAAAATATATTTCAAGTTACTTTGAAAATAATCTGATAAGTTCATAGATGCATATTTTAGTTTGTTATATCCATGTGACTTAAAATATTCATAAAATAATACATATTTCAACAATAAATAATATTTGTCACAGAACCTTACCTAGTATCTTTTATCAGGGCTAGGCATGTTCTTGGGAGGTCTAAAATGATGTCTATTCCTATTTATTCAACATGCAGTTCTTCAAATATATGCAAGGTTATTAGTAAAAAAAATCCAAAAAAAATTCCTTTGTTGTTTTGAGTAGGCATATTTTCTTTCCTCTGTACAAAGAACTTGTCTCTTTTTTAAAGCCATCAGGTTCAAAAGACTATTTTCATGGGAGATGTTGTGAAATTGTGACATAAAGAGGACCAAAAACTTTAAGGTTGAATCCCAGGGTATAGAAAGAATCTTGTGTTCCTACATAAATTGAGAAGCTAATAAGAAAACGTTTGCTGAGTGTTGGCATTTTCAGCAGCACAGTTCTGAAAGAAGCCTCTCTACAAAACTAGAATATCATTATTACTAACAATACTACTTTTAAATAAACGCACCAGTTCAGAAAAAAACCCAAACAAACAAACGAACAAACCCAATCTGGTAAAAGACCAAAAGATAGTACTGTCAAAGCCGTGACTGGTAGAATGATTTTAAAACAGATCCAGTCGAAATCATCTTATAGCCATTGGGTTCAGTGTGACTAGGACAAGGCAGCCATTTGTGCTATTGCATTTTCTAATGATGAAAGTCCCTCTCTAAATTAAGACTGCCAGTGTGTCCTCCTGTGCATTCAGTAGTAGAAATGACCTTGGAGTGCTGTTGTAACTCTTATGCAGAAAGAAGGGGTTATTTTCTCTGTATGGATATTTTGACTTTGGTAAAATATGCAATAGATTTTGGTCTTAACAAAAAATTTATAGCTGTAGAGGAACTTTCAAAATATCCCTGTCTGTTCCCACTATGAAAATAGAAAGACTAATATCAAGCAAATTATAATTTGGGGAATTATAATGATTCCCCCAAATTATTTAATTACTTTTTGAATGGAATTAATGTTTAATCTATGATCTCTTGAAGAGGAAATGTAGTGTCTTCTTTCTGAGATACATCAACAAAAAGATGATTTTGGTTTTTTGACATTATATTTCAGTAAACCTGTCATCTATATTAGTGTACCAAAATAGTTAACAGGGGAACACAAGAATGGAAAAGAACATAGGAATATCCAACCTGGTTCCTTTACAACAATCACTGGTAGCCATATTTATTTTACATTATATTAATAGTTCACAAAGATTCAAACAGTAAATATTTCATATTCCATGCCTTACAGATAACAAAATATTTTCTAAAAATCTACAGCAAAGTCAAGTATATTAAAAGGTATAACCACTAATAGGCACAGATGTTAAGTCCACCATTCTATGAGTATTCGACATTCTGTTATGACTATAAACCAACAGATAGTAACACAAGGTATGATACACTGTAAACAGATGGCATTAATTTGTTCTTTTTAAACTTCACCTTTGTATAGTAAAGAGTAGGCATAATATATTTTCCCTCAAGTTTAAGAAATCTTGTGAACTAGAGGTCAAAAAAGGATATCTGTTTTTAATGCAACAGTTGTGCTTATTTCTAAAACACTACTTTAAAACTATACTTTATAAGTAACAAACATGACTGGGTCACAAAACTGTGGTATCATTCATTGTAATGCCAACAAGCTTTTTCACTGTTCTCCTCTTTCCTTTTCCCCTTTTATCTTGTTTACTTGTTCTTGTCTCTGTATCATCAAGCCAAGGTTTTGGGTTTTCAATCTTAACACTAAGAGGAGAAAGGAAACATATACAGGACATTTAGATGAACGCCCCTCCACCATTACAACCCTGCCAAACATATCGTTCTGATATTCTTTATTTTAGTAATTTGATTTGGAAATGATTTCAAAATAATGATATTTTAATCATTTGCAGCTAATTTGTTTTTTTAAGAAATAAAGGGGAGAGTTTGTAGTAAAAGGAGTCAGCTAGATAAACACAATATAAAAATAAGATTTAAAAAAAAAAAAGTATGCTTTTATCTGCTTGTCCTATATTCTAGCTATTAAGAGGAGCAAGTACAGGGAGAAAAAGCAGGAAGCTCTATGGCGCTTACAGAAAGTTTCACCCCTCCTGAAACACAGAATCCTCACTAGTAGTTCTTGAACACTTGCCTTACTGCTGACCCAAAGGTGACCCAGCAGTGGAGAAATATTCCATTCTTAAAGTAGGAATGTCCTCTGCTCATCTCAGTGAGTGTAACAGTATAGAGGCCAGGTGAGGAGATGGTTTGGCTTTTTTTAGGAGCTCTTATCCTTGCTCTGCAAGATGAGCAGAAGTTTATTCTCTTTTTCCATTCATTCAGCACAGTGGAAACAAGTCTCTTGGTGCTTAATCATCCAGAATCCACTGATGCTGCTGTACATTGCCTGTGTTATTCTTGGCTGAAGGGAAGTCTCATTCACTCTTCTTTTCAAGGCCTTTCCTATTTCTAACTCTACAGGATAAGCAGTTGAGGGTCTGCTGAAGGACAAGGCTTCAGGGTGCTCATTGTTCAGCAGCCGCTGGAAGCTGTTTGAAGTAAGGACATTCCTTTTTCTCTCATAATTTCTCTGGCATACATTTGGAGCTTTTTATCAAGCAACACTTTTTACATCTAAGAATATTTATGAAGTAACAGTTCATCTTAATCATGCTGTAGTTTAACCCCATTTAAGAAAATATCCCACAAGGCTTCTCACAACTATAGCAGAAACACTTGTGACAAATATTTCCTTCACTTCAGCAATCACATACCAATGGCAATAAGCTGCCTCTTCAGATCTGCATTTTTTTAGCTTATAATGTTTTTATTTTGAATTGTTGTGCAGAGAACATGCATTCTGGGTGGAGGAGTAAGGACATTTTAAATAACATAATTTCCTAAAGCATAAATTTGTTAATGAAACATAAGAAAAGTGTTAAAAATACCAAATTTTCCTACTTCCCTTTCTAATCAAAGAATTAGTACTTAAATGACTCCAGAAGACCAACATGATATAAAAATTCTACAGAGCTAAAAGCTGTCTGAGGTTTGATGGGTGCATACCCAGTCCTGAACTCAAAAGATTTTTCTAAGTTCCCACAAAGGCAACTTGAATTGAGGTGGTTGAACATCTATGCTCCTGGTAGCTTCAAAGGACCTGGACTAGTGTTGAATAGTGTGGAGAATGAGTTCCAGGCTGCTCAGTGGGGGAGGACAGGCCAGAAGCCAAGGGTGATCCAACACAGTGATGCCCACTCCAAGAAGGATCTGAGTGTGATGGGTATAGAAGGGTGCCAGGCACAAGGTCCCACAGCAGAAACAGCTGGGTGAGAAACCAGGCTCCGGGTCTGTCCAGGAGAAGCAGAAAACGAATCAAATACTAACATTCCATCAGCATCAATAGGGCAGGGACTGATGGCCCCACCCAGGTGAGGCTGGGCAGGGACAGTCAGTCTGTAAGTGCTTTCACAGTGGGTACTATGGCCCCAAGGGTTTAAATGGGATTTGAAGACTATACTAAGTTGGTGTTGGTTCAGCTGGAGTGGCAATTATGTGCTCTGTATGACTATTTTTAAATTAATTGCTTTTCTTCTTTATGTAATGATACTATAATGTGAATCATCTTTTAAATGTGGAGTTGCTTATAAGTACCTAGAATAATTAATTTGAAACAGACAATACAAACTTCAGTTGAGTTTTTGTCACAAGTCTTATTAAATTTTATTGCTACAAAGCCATGTATATGTCACAACCTTACGTCAAATACTCCTCCTTGTAACAGGGTTAAGATCTTGTACTGTCTGGGATATGGCCTGCCAGTCCATTATATTCTGTTATTTCCAGCTACATTATATCTGTTGAATGCTGCCATGAGTATCATGCATAAGAAATTTGACCCTATTTGCAATATTTTGCCTCGTAAGTGCACACCAGATAAAAGACTTGGGACCCTTTTGTTTATCATTGCAGGAAGCTATACTGGTTTAACTTGTCATCTCTTTGTATCAGAGATTGCTGAGACAAAGATCAATATAGTCTCTCATTAGCGGTTCAAGAAGCAGGAGAAAAATGAGTTCACCTTGACCTTTATAAGGAATTTGACCTTAGGACAGCTCTTTGCTGCTTTCAATGAAGGTATAGTGCAATACACCTTTGAAGCTTTCGGAGCCTCTAACTGGAAAATACAGTCTGCCACACAACTTTGCCATATTATCTTTGACTTCCTTATTGCCAGACTAGAAAAATTCAACATGGAAATACAGTTTTCAAAACATTCCCAGCTTTATGCTCTTCCACAATGCACCCTCTTGAGCTTGAGCTAAGCATTCCTATGTGACCATGTAACACGTTTTGGTATCCAAGGTGGGTATCCTTTCATCAACAGCTGTTTTGTTATGATGTATAAAGTATAATACCTGACTAAGGGGTAGGCTTCCTCCTGTTGCCATACTACTGAAGTGGTATACAGCCCAAACAACAAGCTTTATCAGTTCTCCCTGAATATTTTGGCCCTTTTTGTTCTTACGTAGTTCTAAAGGACTCTTCTGAGAAGTGCAAGATGTGTGGTGTCTGGAAGTTTGGAAATGAATGTAAGTAATATGTAAGTAACATATTAGGTCTGAGGGAAGCAATGGACACTTTGTTTGCAGGTGTTTGGTGAATGAAGCACCTCTCTGAATCACAGTTTAAGTGCTACTGGGTGTTTTCTCACCACTGGCTGTATGCTAAAAATCCTCAAGTCTCGCATAGCTGTATTTTTAGCATTATTTATATGGAGGCAAAAGTTTTATTGTAAAAATTACTAGGCTGGCCTAGTTATCTTAACAGAGACAAATCTATATACATGAAAGATACTTCAGGAAGCTATCTGTGGATTTAGTAGTGATGGGTTTCTCAGAAGAGGGTCAGCCATGATTTGCTGGAATTCTAAATGGTATTTGCAGTATTGGTATTTCCTCTTCAGCTTGATGAAGATCATGTATGTAATACACTATTAAACTACATTCTCATTCTAACCTAACATACTAAACAGTTAATTCCAAGTTCTGATCATTATAATAATGGTCTGTGACTCAAACTGTTTCAAAATGACACACACCAAAGTGGATTACCACTTTTTCTCTAGAGGAACAGCTGGAAATCAAAAGCTCAAAATCAGAGTCTGCCTCTAAGTACAACATAGTTCTGTGTTGACAGTACATAAGGAAATTAAATTTGGACACTGTGTTTTAACATAATATTTTCTCAGACCTAGGTCCTCTCTTTGGCTTTACTTGCCCAAAGTAAAATCATCCCCATGGCAGCAAAAAAGGAGAAAAAAAGGAAATAAAGTTTCTGAGTTTGCATGGTGAAATGGGATAAAATCAAGGACAATTTTGGTCTGCAATTTTACTGTCCTTGTAGTCAAATTATATGTTTTGAAACTACTAAGCTCACAAGGTCATGAATCATTCCAGCAGTTCCTGAAAATTATAATATAAATAATGGGTATATTTATATTTAAAAATCCCCTCTTTTGCTTGCATTTTACTTACTAAGCCTTGTCATAAAAATTAAGTAACAAAAGTTCAATTAGTCAGCTCAATTACTCTATATAAATGTAAAGTGGTGCCAGATGTCAATCGCATTAGTCATTATTATTACGGATTTTAAAGTAGTACTTTACTTTACTTTTCCTATTTAATTATGTTCTTGCATGTTTTCATTATCTTTACTGGCAATTAATACCATGACATCTTGATCCTGGGCCTACAGGGACAACAGATGAGTGTGGTGTCCTCATCTCATTTCTCTCTCTAGGAGCAGCACTAGATCCCTTGAGGATCCCCTTGCAGAAGCAATGTATTTATATATATATATATTTAATATATTGCAATGCAATGCAATACAAATAAGGAGGACATTATGCTTCTCCTCTCTTTCTCCTCTCCTGCTTTTCATCTTGGGGCAGAAAAGCTATGGTACTTCAATTCATTCTACCTGAACATTTAAAGGCCTAACTGATATCAGTGGTGATCTATAAGGACACAGCTAGCCAATATAAGTCAATTAAAATGCAAGATTAGAGGCTGCAATTCTAATGTACGCTTAAGAAAAATATTCCCAAATTGAAGTGAAATCCTGTGGACCTTAATACAGCTGAAAATTTTCTACCCACTTGAAAAATTAGTGTGTTCACATAACCTGTTCAATATGAATGCTCACTGCTGGTTTTACTCCTCCATTAAATACTTTTATTTTGGACTTGCTTTAGAATGTGCCACTCGGGCAAATTCTGGACATTTCCATGGACATATAGTTTTATCATTTTATTGTTTCTGTTCAAGATTTGCCATAACAAGGCACTGCAGGATAAAATATGATCTTTCCTCCTATGTCTTTCCACTTTTGTCATTGGTCTCTCTAGATTTGCACCTTTTTTCCCCCACTGTAAACCCTGATGTTTCTTCTATTCTGCAATGAGTGCATGTCTAAGAAACTGCTTTTCTGTCTCTTACTTGCAACCAGGTGCTCTTGCTAATTGCTGCTAAGTGCAAAATTTTCATAACTGAGTCATTAGATTCCTCTAGACTTTTAAATGTAACGGGCTGTCATCAAACAAATGATATGAGATTAAACAGTCACAAGGCTTATAATTGAGTAATCTAAAAAATGTTCAAAATGATTTAATACCTTATATCAAATGTCTGACATAGTGATAAGTGAGGTATGAGACCTATCAACAGGAAGAAAAGAGATTAATTCATGACCAGTCAAATTACTGGGTGTCATTTAATATCCAATTAATCAAACCTGTATCCTGGCACCTTAGTAAAATCTTACAACCTTCTCCTCACAGTCGATTAGTTTCCACAAGTCTTTATTGGATATGGTTTAAACAAAATTTAACATTGATGTTTCTGTGAAGCAAATTACAGAGAAATTCACATCATTCACTTCTATCAGTCTTATACATTGCCTTGGAAATCTGCAGCCCTAAAGAAAGTGCAATGATTGAATTGTGCCAGGTCTGTGCTTTACATCTCAGGTGACCATTGAAAGAATTGCTTCTTCCTTCATTTCCCCTCTCATGCAGACTGTTATGCAAGACAACTTTCTGTTCCTTTACACCCTAAGATAATTTGGAATTAGTCTCTCTCTTACTTTGTGTTGGACATATGTTCTGATTTTACTTCATATAAATTTTTACCTGCTTATTAACATATCAAAAAAACCTGCTTAAAACATATCCAAAACTGGTTAGAATTAATCACAAACCTCTTGATTATTTCAGCCAGATCAATCTTAGTTTTTCAAGTTAGTTCAATAGTTCAAGCCAGTCAAACTTAGTTATCTTGAGTAGAGCTTTTAGTTTCATTCTCTCCAAAATATTTCTGCTATCCTATCCTTCAGCCAGCCTTACTAGACCACATATTTTAGCAAATATTTCACCAAAACTAAAATTTTTTTATATATCAATATACTAATTCTGTGCTATTATAGAAAAATGAATACAAATCTTTAAGTACATGCCTATCCTACTTCATGCTAAGCTCTTTCAGCTTGACTTTTTTAGCATACAGGTTCCTCTACATAGACCTATACTTTCTGCACAGATATCTAGATCTCTTACTACTTTTCACTTTTATTTCTTCCTCGTAGGTCTTTATTTGTATTCACCTATGCTTGCTCAAAACTTCTCTGTTCTTATTTTCAATTGAATTTTGAAATCCTTTCTCAGGTGGACTGTTTTCTGTAACTAAAGAAACACATGCTTGCATATTTCCCAGGCATTGAGAATAAATTTTTGTTTTCTGCATTTGTCTTCTTTTTTCTCATTGGAAAAGAAGGTTCTGCAAATCATCCACAGCCATATTTCTAACATGTCTTGCTTGTGGAATCCCTTGCCTGCCAATATTGACCTGTTTTGAAAAGCTAGGTGCAGAAAATATAATGGATAATGTTTAGTAGAGAAATTCCTATCTGCTCTGACTTTCAATTGAAAGCTATTTTGGCTTCTTTAAGCAACCTCAGTAGAATAACTATCTTTTTACTTTTCAGTCAAAATAATTTCAAATAGTCTCTTATCTTTTTGGGAAATTCTATTCATCATCAACTCTTTCATCATTCTGTTCACAGACTTAGATTTTTTTCCAAGAAGTCTTTATTTGCTACCATCTTTTGCCATTCCAATCCAAACTAGTTTCACCTGTAGTATTTCCCCTCCTTTACAGGTATTATGTAATGCCTGTAAATTGACACACACTAAAGAAATTTTGGCATGTGCGAAATGTTTTAGCTATATAAAATTGAGGTTTTTTTAATAACTATGTAAAAAATATAATAGTTTGTTAAGTTTTAATTGTTGCTGCTTTGACAATGTAATGCAAAGTATCATGTATATGAGGTTGAGAGTTAAAAAAAAAAATCATATATTATTCCTCCTTTTCTTTACAACTTTATCTCACAACTCTCTCTCTGTTGCCTACAAATGTGTGAGTTTAAGATCAAGGGGTCCCATTAATTCATTGAATGATCAGTATCGCCAGGTACTTTTGCAACGCAATGCGCGTGTCAGCCTGCGAAGAAGCAAGTCCTCATCCCCTGCTTCTGCTCATGTGGCTGCCGTGTGAGCAGTCTTGTGAATGTGATGGGCCCAAGTACCCACATCTCAGCCTACTCTGAGAGACCACTGAGGAGCAGTGACTTTGAATGCTTCACAGAGAGACACATACATCTGGCACTTACCACATGCTTGCAACTGTGCCTTGTGTGGGCAATATAGAGGCAGAGAATGGTAGATTGTTTCACAGCTTAAAGCACCAACAATGGTAATTAAACTTCTTAATATATGAAATTCAGTAATTTCAATTCATATTTTAATGAACATAGAGAATTCGGAAATCATCTTCAGAAGCAGTTTTGTGTTCTAACACTAGGTACTTAGGCTTCCCTTTGTATTTAATGGTGAGACATAAGCAATATTAACCAGATTCCTCTAATATAGTGCTATTTATCAAATGCTAATTTATTAGTTCATAGCAATGAGGCTATGAGGCTGTAGAGAAAAAAATGCACGAGACAAGTATCAATGAAGTTTAATATTTACATACTCTTTCTTGGTGTTGTTATTGTTGTATTAGGCATGCTTTTAACTATGAAAGCTGAAAAGTCTGCATTCACTTTATCTACTTCGTTTAAAATAAAACATTTTCTAAATGAGTTACAGAAATCTGACAACCTAACAAAACATGCAGTGAAGCAAGCATTACTGAAATGCTTAAGAGACTGTTTGACCAATGCAAAAGAAAAAAAGTGCAGTCATGCACAAATGAGCAGAAGACAAGAGGGACAGATGTTGCATTGACCTCCCACTCGCTGGAATTATGTTCCCAGTTTTGTTACTTGTCTGCAGCTGTTGGCAATGGTCAGGTGGGAAGTCAGTGCCTAATTGCATCAGACCAGGTTCTGCCATGAATCACAGAATGGGTAAGGTTAGAAGGCACTACAGTGTGTCATCTGGTCCAACCTCCCTGCTCGAGCGGGATCATCCTAGAACACATTGCACAGGATTGCATCCAGACAATCCTTGATTAGAAAACATATTTATGGAAAGAGCCCAAATATGACTTGAAAAATGTAGGGGACATATCCTAGTCATACAAGGAGATGATTTCAGTTTCAGTCATTCCACATGAGATGAAATATCCTGGATATTTGGCAGAGAAAAATATACACTGTCAACATTTAGTGTTTCATGTTAGAAAAGTCAAAATCATGTTTTTACCAGGTTCTGACACTGGCTACTGAAAGACAAGTACTCTATTAAGCAGTTCATGAGCAAACATCCCATCTATCTTACTACTTCTATCTTCTCACCCTCCCCATGCCCCTGATCCCTGTAAGCAATAGACAAAAACATACAAAGTATGTAGCGAGATGAGAAATCTAATGCAGAATGCAAGTAAATCTTTGCATAGAAACACACTGCTAGAGGTCCTCAGGCACTGAACCTCACTTATCAGCATTTGTTCTCCTTTAAAGTGATGAAGGTAGAAAATGGTACATAAAAGCACAGAAACATATAATCATTAAAGCTGGGAAAGACGTCTGAAATCATCGAGTCCAACCTTTGAACAAAGACCACTGTGTCAAGTAGACCATGGTACTAAGTGCCACATCCAGTCATTTCTTGACAGCTTTCAGGGACAGTGACTCCGCCACTCCCTTGGCCAGCTCTTTCCAATGTTAACCACCCTTTTGGTGAAAAAATTTTTCTTAATGTCCAACCTAAGCCTCCCCTGGCATAGCATGTGGGTCTCTCATCTCGTCCTGTCGCTGTTGCCTGAGAGAAGAGACTGACCCTCCACCTGACTGCAACCTCCTTTTAGGTATTTATAGAGAGTGATAACAGCCCCCTTGAGTCTCCTCCAAGCTAAACACTCCCAGCTCCTTCAGCCTCTCCTCATAAGACTTGTGCTGCAGACCCTTCACCAGCTCTGTTTCTGAACTTCAGCTCCTCAATGTCTTTCTTGAAGTGAGGTGCCCAGAACTGGACACGGCACTTGAGGTGTGGCCTCACCAGTGCCAAGTACAGAGGGACAATCACTTCCCTCCTCATGCTGGCCACACTATTTTTGATAGAGGCCAGAATGTTCTTGGCCTTCTTGCTACCTGGGCACACTGCGGGCTCATATTAATCGAAGACTGGTCTTCAGAGTACTAGTCTTCCCTCTCCACATCAGCAGAATTTTAAAAGTTCTCCTTTTTTTGGTGTCAGAGGCAATTTGTTTCTCTTTAGTGTCCTGAGCTGCCAAATGGCTTTACTTGTTTGAGCTGTTTTGCAAGATTTCTGACTTAAGTAAACTGCCTCATTCTCCTGTCTAGCAGGGGCCAGCTGGTAGTCTCATAACCAAAAGGTGGGCATTGCTACCAGAGAATAGAGAAAGAATGTTTTCAGGACATCCTTATTAATCTCACAGCTTTTGCTGTGGTCACATTCAAGCAGCATTATGCGGTAAACTCCACAAGGCCTAGCTAAATACTATGAAATTAAGACCAAGACAGGCAACATGCAAAATGAGATGTGGATCATCATGAACAATGATGAACAAAGAAAAGGGTAGACTTTAGCCTCCAGATAGTAGGAAAATGGGTAACAAACAAGACAGACTTGAATTCTTGTTGGCAAGCAAAATATTATGTGAATGGAACCAGTGAAATCAGCTGGGGGGGCTCATTCAGTTGTTCTCCTAAAATCATGTAAGTTTTATAGAAAAAAATGGAAAATATAGCGGACATAACAGATGACTTCTTACAACAGGCATTCTCTATTGTAAAGCTATGAATAGTTTGGATGGTTGGATCCTAGAATAATTGCAGATAACCACACTCATGAACATTTCCTGGAAAGGAAGATCTGTAGGAGTTTGTGACAGACCATAAACTCATATGGAAACCATGATCTATTCATTGTCTGTCCAGACCATGCAGAAAGAAAAAAAATGTATAACGGAGAACTCACATTCAGAGAAATGCTGAAGGTTTCAGGCAGGCAGCAGTAAAACAGCATTAAAGTATTTAAGTAATCATACAGGATAATTTTTTAACACAAAAAGTATTTCAAGGTATTTGCATGGATCACGCAGTATTGAATTCCATCACAAGAGATAATGATGATATAATAATCACTGAGATAGAAATTGATGGTTGAATAGTGGTCAAAACTTCTATGCAATGTAAGTAAATAAAAGAAAAACAGCATAAATAACAGAAACAGGCCATGATTCAAAGAATGCAGATTCTCACATCTGATGAAAATTAGGAATATAAGTGATGCAGAGGATCACTTAAATGGAAAAGCGTGAATAAGAAGTAGGAATTTTTCAATATGACTTCAAGATGAATTTCCAATCATTTAACTTCAGTGCAGGCATGTTTTGCAGCAGAACTGGGAATCCAGGGTGGGTTTCCTGAGCCAGGGAAATACCAGGGGTGTGCCAAGACCTGCCAGGAGTTGGCAGCTTGCACAAGAGAAGCTGTCAAGCTGTGGGGCCAAGAGTGATGGTGGCTGCCCCTCACTCCTACAGAGGCAGCCCTGGGGATCCCAAGCAACCAGGAGCACCATGACCAGAGTGGGCAAATGGTGTGGCACATCAGCCAGGGAGGTTCACACAGCAGTTTGAGCAAGAGAGAACCTCTTTGAAGGAGGGACATTTCACGATCTGAGTGCAATGGGAGGGACTTGAAGTACATACAACCCAGTATGGGGCTGGACACCATTCTGTGACCATCTGCACAGGTCAAGGGCACTTCTGCAGTCTGAGGTCTGATGTTCAGCTTCTTCCTTCAGCAGGTCTATTTGAGTGGAGACATCAGGTACTGCCAGGATAGATGGCGCAAAGCTGCTTGATGGAACAGCAGCCTTTGATCTCAGACAAGTGCCCACCATCCCCCTGTGATGGCCTGGTAGGATGACCTGTGCCAAAACCTTTCTCTTGGGTCAGGGACACATGGAGGACCTGCAGGTGGCTGAGCTGCAGGAGGCAGTGAGAAGACTGTAGCAACAGGGAGACTGAGAAGGAATGAGATAGCAGGTTCCAAGCTCATGGAACCTGCAGTTCCATGACCAAACATCCAAAAACTCACCCATCAGAACACACAGAAGAGAGACAGGACAATAACGTGCAGAATGGAAACTTGCAATGGCAAGGACCTTCAGGAGGAAGCGACTTCCTTCCAAAGCCTGAGATGCCCTTGCAGACTCACTTCACTGCTCTACAGAAGGAAGAGGAAAGACCTGTCACTTCAGGAGAGACACTGGAGCAGCCCCAGCTGCTCCCCACATAGCAGGTAGTACAATTAAGAAAAGGCGATGGGTGATAGCTGTAGACAGCTCTTTTCTGAGAGGTGTGAAAGTGCCCATTTTTTGACATGCCACACTCTCCAGAGGTGTGCTGTTGACCAGGGATTTCTTTCAGAGATGGCGCCGAGAGGCTGTGAAGCATCACACAGTTTTCTGATCACTATCTGCTGCTGTTGTTTCACACAGATGCCAGTGATACAGCCAGGAAGAGTCTGAGGTATAGCAAGGATTACAGAGCCCTGGGTTGGGCAGGAAGGGACTCTGGAACGTAGGAAGTGCTGTCATCAATCCTCCCAGTCAAAGATAAGGGTTGAAAAGGCCAGGCAAATCTGGCAAATCAACAAATAGTTACAGAACTGGTGCCACAACCAGGAGTTCAGCTACTTAGACCATGAGACTTGCTTTGAAAAAGCTGGTCCTCTGAGGGCTGATGTGGTCTCTCTGTCGGAGAGGAGGAAGAGAAGAATCATAGAATGATTTGGGGTGGAAGAGATCTTAAATCATCTAGTTCCAACCCCTTGACCATGGACAGGGACACCCTCTGCTAGACCAGATTACTCAACAACCTCTCCAACTTGGTCTTGAACACTTCCAGGAGTGGAGCATCCACGACTCCCCTGGGCATCCTGTTCCAGTGCCTCACCACTCAAACAGTGAAGAATTTCTTTACAAATTCTAATCTAAATCTATCCTCTGCCAGTTTAAAGCCATTACTCCTTGATCTATCAATTCAGGTCCTTGTAAAAAGTCCCTCTCCATCATTCTTAAGGGTCTCCTTTAGGTACTGGGAGATTAAAAGGTCTGCCTGGAGCCTTCTAGACTCCAGGCTGAACAATGCAACTCTCAGCTGGTCTTCATAGGAGAGGTGTTCCAGCCCTCTGATCATCTTTGTGGCCCTCCTCTGGACTTGTTCCAACACATCCACACTCTTCTTATATGGGGAATCCCAGACCTGGATGCAGTATTCCAGGTGGGTTCTGATGACAGCAGAATAAAGAGATAGGAACACCTCTGTCAACCTGCTGGCCACTTTGCTTTTGATGCAGCCCAGGTCATGGCTGGCTTTCTGGGCTGTGACTGAACATTGCCAGGTCATGTTGAACTTATTGTCTACCAACACCCTCAAGTCCTTCTCCTCAGGACTGCTGTCAATCCATTCTCCAACCCAGCCTGTATTTATGCCTTTTATTGCCCTGTCCCAGGTTCAGAACCTTGCATTTGGCCTTGTTGAACGTCATGAGGCTTGCAGAGGCCCACGCCCAGGTCCCTTTAGATGGCATTCTGTCTTTCCAGAGTGTTGACCATACCACACAGCCTGGTATCATCAGTAAAGTGGATCAATGGCACTCTGTGTTGCCAAAAAAGATGTCAAACAGTTTCAGTCCCTACACCAGCCTCTGAGTAATGCCTCTCATCACTGCTCTCCACTTGAATGTCAAGCTGTTGACCTCAAGAATTTAAGTATGAACATCCAGCCAATTCTATGTCCACTGAGTAGTCTTTGAATCAAATCTCTGTCTTTACAGTTTAGAGACAAAGATGTCATGCAGAACAGTGTCAAATGCTTTGCACAAATCCAAGCAGATGCCATCAGCTGCTCTTCCCTTAACAAACAACACTGTAACCATGTTGAAGAAGGGTGACAAAGTCTGTCAGGCATAAATTGCCCTTAGTTAAGCCTTGTTGTCTGTAACCAATCATGTCCCTATTTCCCATGTGCCTTAGCACAGTTTACAGTAGGATCTATTTGCTCCATGATCTTGTCAGGCTCCAAGGTGAGTGTTACTGACCCTGGGTCCTCCTTTCCTCCATTTGAAAAATTGAGGTTACATATAAACAAATTGTCAAAAGAAACAGTGGATTCTGTACAGGACTTCTTTATTGTATTCAGATCAATGGAGGATGTATTTCTGGATGAGATGCTTTATGAAATGCACTTTAACTAAAGTGAAGCAGCAGAGTTGAAAACAAGGTATCTATATGAAAGGTAATGGCTTATGATATAAAGCAGGTCAGACAAGATGATCTTTTCATTTCTACTAGTATTAATATTCAGGTTCTATGAAAAAAATGAAGAAAATATAATAACCATCCATTTTATTACATTTCTCTGAAGTCAGGAAGCACAGGTTGCCAAAGGTGCCATAAGACTGAACCTACATTAGTGCTGCTGCAAACTTCTATTGTTAAAGATGAAAGGAAAAAGAGGTGATTTAATTCCTGAAGTGATTCCACAAGGTCTGCCTTGCTTAATTACTTTTTAACTTATTAAAGAAATGTGATAGCAAAACTTAAATGAAAATGGTATCTACAGGGAAACAACATTAAATACTTAAGTACGCTGGCCACTTGCTTCATTTTCCTCCCTGCTATATTGCTTTAACATCAGGGTAATTTGTCTTTTGCTTAATAAATAAGACAGAAAGTGAAATTCTGCAGTGACTTAGAGCAGGCACAATGGAAACACTTCATGTCTTTCATTCGTTTTCTTTCTAATCCCCTTCAACCCAGGAATATTAATAATAAACTTTTATTGCCCTTGCATGCCTTCACTATGGTATTCAGGTGCATAAGATATTAAGGAAGAAAGAAAATATTTATTTTAATTGTTTATTTAAGGTGTTGATTACTTGTTATTGATTGATTAATTTACTGATTGTTAACTTTTTACTTAGGATACTGTATTGAGAACTCTGAATAACAAAGTTCTCTATCTGATTGGAGACTAAAATTGCTGTTCAATCATTAAAGAAATGTTAATATTAAATGCTCATATCATGATAGTGAGTGAAGAGTGCAATAAAAGCTTGGTAACTCCAAGAGCTGGATGATAAATTGTCCTCTGTCTTGCGCAGCAAGAAGTTCAGAAGGTAAAAATGAAATAAGGTCTAGATGATGAGGGTATAAATACGAAGGCAAGTATAAGGAAAAACAGGGACAGTTCCGTGTATATTTAGTGTTTTGTTTATGCATTTTAGGTTTTGTTTATATACTTTTTGTTTTGTTTTAAAGAAGATTCAAAAACATTTTTAATTGTAGGAGTGAAAAGAGTAAAGGAGACAAACACTGCAAAGGGATAGTTGATGCTTGCCAGTTGCTGAGTACCAATCAATAATTAGGTTTGTCTTGAGGAATGATTTCAGGGAGAGTATAAGAAAGCTGAGAAATGTTAAAAGCTGTACTAATTAATTAAATACTGGAAAGAAAGATAAAAGAAATACAGAGATTTTGTTCTCAGAAGTAGTTAATTATGTGTGTATATTTGTTAAGTATATAAGTCTTCACTTCATGCTTTGTCATGTGAAGAGGGGAGGTTTCCTTGACCCTTAGTGTTTAATCTCTCTGTCATTGCCCCAAGATAAGCAGAGACCCTTGCGCACAACCAGTGTCAGCATCCTGTTTGGGGGACTCTGCCCTGAGCAGTCCTGTTGGATCAGGGTATAGTTCGACTTAGTCAGGAAAATATGCCAACAGTATAAGGGAGAACCCTCAGAAGGTCTTCCTCTTTATTTGAGTATGGTATCTGCTGCCAGCAACTGTTAGCACCCATGAAGGACTCACTCTAAGAGTTTATGGAATAAAACTCCTTATTAATATAAAATTGTGGCAGGTTAAGATTTGAGGATTGTTGGTGATAGTATCTGATTGCAAAAATGTATTCAAAGCAATATACAGACAAGCTCTAATCAACAATAAAATATTCAGCCTGCACAGAGTATGATTCTTTCCCAATGGGCTATGGGGGAGAAGACAGGTTTAGTCCATCAACTGATCCCAGCAGTTACAGTGGAGTCTTCCCTAACTTTTCCCCCATTCTCAACTTTTATACTATTTCTTTGTGTTTAGGTGAACCTTGAGTGACTCTAGGCATACGTATCTTTCTTACTGATTGTTGTAATATTATCTCACTTTGCTTTTAAAGATACAGTCAAAAAGAATATACATCACATGCCCAGAAAGGAGTGATAATAACTTGGAGACAGGTAACTTCGGGATGGAGGTGTGTGTTAATATTACAATTAGGCTATAATGAACCAAGTTCATCTGAGGAGAGTGATTTTGCCACAGCTGTTGGCTCAGCAGCAGGACACCTTCCCCCATCTGCCCTGGCTGACAGGCGCTATGTGGTTTCTCAGCTGCAGAGTACCATTGAGCTCCTCCCCACAAGGATTTCAGCAGAGCCTGGCTGCAGTGTCTCCACTCCACTCACCTCCATTCCATCCCCTTTAGCGGGTGCTGTAAGCACATGTTGCAGATCATGTGTATGGGAAATCATTATGGAATGAGTTTTGAGCATTTCAACTACATTTCATCCAACGAGTAGGAACTGTATTTTACCCTGTAATTTCTGTGCTGTTATAACTCCTGTTATAGGTAGGTAACAGACCAGTTGGAAACAGAGACGTTGTAAGGGTTGGTGTGACAGTTGAAGTAAATATTTCAACTATTCCATAGCAGGAATAAATTTCAGAAATTATAAATAAAACCCCCAGATCTTTGCCTGCCCAGTTCTATAATACTTTGCTTTTTGCCTTCATGATCCACTTACAGTAGTTACAGGATTTTATATTAATACCTCAACTGCTATTTTGTCATGGAAATATTCCACTATATCTCCTGAAAGCACCAAAAACCAGGATAATTTCCTGCAAGAAACAAAATAAAATAACTTTCACTATTTTTCAGTGCACAGTTTTAGCTGACTAAAAAACACTCTTGAATTGAATGAGAATGTAGATGGACCTTTCAGGTAAATGAATGAAGGAAAATTTCTTTTTTTCCAATTATTTTAAATTACATGGAAATTCTAAGATTCAGTAATCCTGTCTTGTAAACATTTTTGAAGTGTTAGTATCTGATCAACTATTCAGTAGACCCATGTACAGAAAAGTTTGCCAGAATAAAATAATTCAATGACAATAAGAAGACAGAATGTATCTTCTATATTGCTAAAATACTTCAGGAAGAAGCAGAAATTTGAATGAAAGATTCTGACTAAAAAGCATAGTTGTCTTCCTACTTTGTAATTCTGCTGGTTTCCCAACACAGCAGAGCCAACTGTTTTAAGCCCCTTGGGTCTACATATTTTCTTCTTCTTTTCTTAGCTTAGTCCTCAAGGCTGAAGGTTTTGGAGAGGATTTTCCTTAAAAAAAATTCTAACCTTCTTCATCACTGTCTTTCGTCATCATCTCCTTGGGAGGGCTACTGGGGGCCCTTCCGAAGCAGAATCAAAGAAAACTCCTGGAGTTCTTTTTAGCTGGAAATTCTTGGACCTGGAGCCAGACATCTCTGTAACAATGCTTTGGGTAGTGATGAAGAGAAATCTGGCATCTCTCTCTAAAGTCTCCTTGTTAATATCTTCAGGCTGTGTGGACAACTGCCAAATGGAACTTTCACCTATAGCCGTTATCTTCAATGTGTGTGACTTTCGCTGGAGAAATCCTAGATGTTTGTACGCAGCACTTTTTGAGTAACAACTATTAAGAACCACATCTATAAATAAACATTTTTGTTCTCTCTGTGCATAGATAAAGACAAGGCTCCAGTTGAAAAGCAGCTTAAAGAACAGCCTTTCCTTTGTTACATTACAGTAATTTGTTTGATACACAGGAGAAGACAGACGGGAATGGGAGTTACCCTTGTAAAATGTTTATATCTGTGGTCTGTGCATATATGTTTTTGTTATACTTGTAATGTATTTTGTTAGGCAAGAATGCAAGACCTCCTTGAGAAAAAACTTTAATTCACATGTCAACTTTTCTCAGGGCATGTAATGAACTGCAACGAACATGCTGTTCTAAATTGATAAAAATCCAAAAAACACATGAATCCTTTTGTATAAAAAGACACCTTTGAAGAATTGTAAGTAAAGTCCCCCAAAGGAAGCAAAGAAGAAAGAAAAAGTTATGGTTGAAATTAATTACTTTTTTATCACACTCAAAGTATTGAAATTTATTTATTGATCTGTATATAATTTTTTACAAGAAATACTACAGGAATTGCAAAATTTTAGAACTGCATTCATTTCATCTTGTGTTTATATGTCATTAAATTTTTGGAGGAGCCATAATTAACATTTATTTTTATGCCACAATGCAGTAAAAGTCCTTCCAGAAAATCTTGAAAGATACAGTTTTAGAAACATCAAGCAAGACAATGCCATGTGAAATGAGTGACCAAAACACCTCTGACAAAATAGAAAGAAAATTTAGAAAGTTAAATTTTTAAAGTAAATGTTATAAAGTAATTAGATGCTAAAATGCACATATGAGTACTCAGTACTGCCTTTGTAGAGGCTGACCTGGCACAGAGGCTAGACAGAGTGAAAGGATAAAGGGCAGGGATTTATTGAAAGGCCTTCACAGGGCACACCTTGGGCAGTGCAGGAGTCTCGCAGAGACTACACCCAAGATGGACACAGTCACATGTTTTTTGGACAAATATAAGTTTTGTCTATTTGCATATCAGAGATTAATTGCCCAATTACAGCTTCAGGCAGTGGAGTCCCATTCTCTTAGTTTGCTCCCCCTAAGTCACTTTGGTTTACATTTCTCAGGGCCTGAAACAGTGAGGTGTCCTTGATTCTCAGGCCCAGAGAGGAATTGTTGTGTCTAACCAAAATGGGAAAAGCAATTGCTAACACTCTTTATGGAGCTCAGAGTTATACATTAAAGAATTGCAGGATTACAACTATATGAAAATATAAAAGCTAAAATCCTAAGGCATCAGTACATGCAGAATGGTATATAGATAAAACAGACTCTTTGGGTTTATAGCCTCAGATATATCTGAAAAGAAAAGGTTATGTCTATTTAGAAACAATTAACAAATAGAAAAAGCAAGTAAGCTTGTACTTTTCTAACTTCCCTTAGCCTTGATTTTGGAACTAGTGTCAAGCTAAGAACTAAGAAAATGTGTATATACAAAGTAATAATAAAAGTCAATAATCCAAGATCATCTTTCCTATAGATAAGGAAAAAAATTCCAAGAGGAAGGAGCACATTTTTAGAGCAGAATTCCTTTGACAGGGCCCAGCTCCTGAATCATTACTTCATGTTTCTTAATCTTGGCAGTAGAATAAAGTCCTTAGCAGAATAACGTTTTAAAGTCCAGATACACAACACTTCAGAGTTCTTATCAAAACTTCTCTTTTTATGTCTACATAATTTACAGCGTTTGCAGATGGAAGTAATTTAATACCACGATGATCTTCCATCTAGCCTGTTTCCTTTCAGTGACCTTATGTTTACTATAAGAAAACACCAACAAGGTGTCTGATTTCTCTCTAGAAAAATGGCAACTATTTTAAACGAAGAGATTTTATCCAACAGAATCATAATTCTTCCACTATCCTCATGTTTTAACAAAAATACTCATTTGTTCTAGAGGAGTTTTTTAGTAGAAGAGAGAGACAGTTTGGCTTTGCAGCAAAAGATGCATTTAAAAGAAAAAAAAGCAATGGTAAGAACCACAGGTTTTATGTTTTAAATGGATAGAATTCTAGTTGGAAAGGAGTTGATTACATATTTCATATCATGACCTCACATTCAACCAGCCCTTCCTCACATGCCCCTTGAAAACATCCTGCTGTGGTTCCTGGCATCTTTGAAAGGTTGGTTGAAAGTTGCAAATTAAGCATATTTCCCAAGGGCTTGGACAGAGAATAATGGAAATAGGATCTTAGAATCTTTTTACCCATCCTGGAGCTGCAGTCCAAAGGCTAAAGTGAACCAATTCCAATATTATAATATGCAATTTTAGTAACATAATAGGTTTTTGTGGGACATCTCTAGAGTACTTTATTGTTGATAAGAAAGTTGAATTCTTTAGAAAAATATTTTTCCGGCTTTTTCCTAAACTAAAACAAACCACAGTGTCACACAACAGAAATGTAAATTTTTTTGTAAATGAGACATGAATGTCACCTAGGCATTCAAGTACAGTAGTTCACAGAATCACAGAATATGCTGAAGTGGAAGGGATCACTGAGTCCAACTCTCAGCCCTGTGCAAGACCATCCCAAGGATCGTACCATTTGCTGGAGAGCATTGTCCAAATGCTTGGCTTGGTGCTGTGACCACTTTCCTGAGGAGCCTGTTCCAGTGCCCAAACACCCTCTGGGTGAGGAACCTTTTTCTAATATCCTCCCCTGACACAGCTTCAGGCCACTCCCTCAGGTCCTGTCACTGTCACCACAGAGCAGAGATCAGTGCCTGCCCCTCCTCTTCCCCTCACGAGGAAGTTATGACTGCAATGAGGTCTCCCCTCAGTCTCCTCTTCTCCAGGCTGAACAGACCAAGGGACCTCAGTCTCTCCACACACAGCTTCCCCTATCCACATACAGCCCAAGGCCCTTCACCACCTTCCTTGCCCTCCTTTGGATGCTCTCTAATAATTTATTATTTTTCTTATACTGTGGTGCCCAAAACTGCCCCCAGGACTGGGAGTGAGGCCACCCCAGAGCAGAGCAGAGCAGGACAATCCCCTCCCTTGCTCGGCCAGCGATGCTGTGCCTGATGCCCCCAGGACATGCTTAGCCCTCCTGGCTGCCAGGGCACTGCTGGCTCATGTTCAACTTTCCACTGACCAGGACCCCAAGGTCCCCTTCCTGGCACTGCTTTCCAGCATCTCATTCCCCAGCCTGTCTGTACATCCAGGACTACCCCATCCCAGGATTATGGCTGGTGGTTGCCCAGCCCTCTGATTTGCCCAGATATCGCTGCAGGACCTCCCTTACACCAACCTCAGAGCCATGCATTGACTCAATCAATCTGCCTATTCCTATCAATACTGCTCCTTGTTACCAGAAGGATCAAGGAAATCACTACCTGTGCTCCTCATCCTTGTTGTGCTCAGAAATCAACACTAGAGCTTCTTAGGGAAGAAATTTAGCAGAAGGCGGTTACATAATTGTGCAGACGTAGGTATCCCAGATATTGCATAGATGCCTCTGGAATTCAACAGGTAGATACATTGCTCAGAACTTTAGTAGGTACCAGTTATATCATATTATATCAGCTGTGATTATTGTCCATATTTGAATTGACAGTAAACAATGAGAAACTTTGGTATTTTTAAAGGAAAGTAAGTTTATATGTGGCGATTAAAAAAGAATATTACTCTTTAAAGTTTTCCTTTTTTAGGAAGGTGTGTCTATCTCTTTTTCTCACTGACCAAGGGGAGAAGTATCTCATTGCTTGACTTAAGCTGCCTTGTTAGACTGGGTAGATGTGCGAATCAAAGTGTTTCATAATCAAGTTGCTTGTGGACTACTAGAGTTTAGGGATTCTCATGCCCAAGCCACAGCATGTCTATGACAGTGGCAAGGACAGAGATCTCAGAAAGCTCCCAGTTTAGAAATAGCATTGTATATGTTAATGATTATATAGCTAAAAGCTGCAAAACCCCATAAAAACATTGCCTGCTCTACCACAGTTGTAATTTTCACAAATGGTAAAACTGTGCTTTTGTAATTTTCCCTGAAAGGTGAAAAGAAAACAGTAAGCATACTTTTTTTGTGGTAGAAGGTAAAAACACTCCACTTCCCTTTTCCTATTTTCCATTTCTTTTTCTATTCACACTTTTAAATCAACACCATCATTCTAACAAGAAGAAAAACATATTATAAAGATAGGACAGTAAGACCCTCATAATTCACTTATAGTCTTTTCTCTGAGATTAATTGGGTTTTCTATCACAAATAGAGATAAGAATCACATTCCACTTCTTGCTCCTTCCATGATACACTACAAGATCTATGCTGATAAGAACAGGGATCCTGCAGTTTGACAGAGGACCTAGAATGTATTAAGAAATGTTTTCATTTGACTTCTATAAACTGTGTGAGCTTTTTCTTTAGGCAAACTACCCTCCAGTCTGTTGTTTTTAGCAGTCACTCTAGTGCTATTTATGTTTATTTAAGAAGTATTCATAATCTTGCTATAACTGATTTTCCTGGAATTCACCTAGTCCCATATTCTACTTCTTGAGAAATAGTCCTCACCTATCCGGCCTTTTGAAAAAATCTTGTGTGGAGTCTGGAGAGTAACTAATTTTCATAGTCTCTGGTTTCAGTTCATTTGTTTCTATTGATTCAGATTCCATGGACTTTGGCAGTCTCGAAAGAAAAAAAAGTCATAGAAAATACAATGCACTTTAGCATTAGATAGAGGTGATTTTCAATCAAATTACCAGATCCAACTGCATTGAACAAATTTAGATCTGATTTTTATCTCTGCTGTAAGAGGAGTTACCCCCCAGATTCAAATCAGAGTGCTCAGACTGAGAGGGTTGGAACTATCCTTTTCCTCGTTTGTTTATCTTCCTCGCCGTGAGTTGCTCTGTGTTCTTGGTATGTCAGATCTGGCCTGAAGTCCTCAAACAGAAAAAAATATCATTCTTCTGCAAATCTTGCCTCAAGGTTGTATATAGATGACAACATTCCAGTTATTTACCAAGGAACTGGCCACAAACCCAGTGTTCCCTTTTATTGCTCGCATCTGTGAGATAATAGTGGGTTTTATCAAGATCTCCAAAAACCTGCATGGCGTAAGCTGTTGCATGGTGCAGAACAAATGAGGGATCAGTTCAGTCAAGCTCTAGAAATGAAAATCCACTTCAGACTCAATCACCTTGAACATCAGAGACCTAAGTTAAATAAGATTTGGACAGAGATATTTTCTAGGAAGCATCACAAGAACCACAGCTGAAGGTGCATGTTATTTCTTTAATATCTTTTCTCATATGCATGTCAGTAATTTCCTGCATAATGATTTTGTGAATCATATTTAGATGTGGTGCTACATGGATTTCACCTGAATCACCATACAAGATTCACACATATTTTATGTACATCCATATAGAGATTGGTTTTTGTACATACAAGTATATACAGACTGCTGATGAGTGATATTTGCTCTCTTCCCTATACTTTGTGCCTTAATCAGAAACAAGTAGCATATGTTCAGATTCACATATTGTAGTGTTTTGCTACTGATCTTATCGATCCTTATCTCCCAGAGGAATGGGACAAAACCAGGCAAAATGTTTATATCTATTTCTTCCTATTAGTTGGAACCACCCACCAGTTAAGGCTAATACATTTCAGATGATGTCTGCAGTGTTTCATTATGCTTTTATGACCAGTGAAGTTCTTATGTGAAAGGAGACATTAAGGGTGGGTGGACAAATTAATGTAATAAAAGGGTAATTATAATTTATTATATGTATGATATGATATGATATATGATATGATATATTCCTTCACAAGAAGGAATCTTTATTATTATAAAAAATCTGAACAACAAAAAAACACTTATAGTTCATGATGTATCAAAACATCTCTGCAATTATATTGTATCTTAATGTTTTGAGCATATTTTAGGTTCATGTTACCTATAAAACTGATTCATGATACTATACATGATGCAGATCAATCAGAGTTGAATATTAGTCTATTAATTTTTCTTCTTTGATTGTATCTTCATTTGACAGACTCAAACACAGTTTAAGTCTGACTGCTGCTCAAATGCCAGCTTTCTCTGCAGTACTTTTGTGCTATGTAACCCTGCTGGTCTTGTACTGCCTCAGTAGTTCATAAACAGATTACATGACACAAGAAAAAGATAAGATCCTCAGTGTAAATTATATTTGATTAATTCCATTTAAGTACCATTCTCTCATTCAGAAATGTTTGCAGAAATACATGGAGAAAGGAAACACTTCCTTATTATGCTTTTTAAAAAAATATTATTAGTTGCATTTTCAGATAAGCATGATCATGACACCTCAGTTTCATTTTTCTCAGTGCTATTATGCACTAAATTTGGCCACTTTGCATAGCAATCAGAAACAGATAAAACTGCTTTAGAAAATTTGACTCTCTGCTTATGATGCTGGAATGAGAACCTCACATGCTGGACTTTGTTAAATGCACTTCTATGTCTGGTTAACTTTAGACTTTGAAATGGTTGATGTTATCGACCTCATATAAAATTATTCTTTTCTCCATTATTATACACAATAGAAAATTTAATAGCAGGCTTCTTTGATGCTTATCTGATGAATTATTTAATTAAAAGGTGAGATTAGCATATGTCCTTTAACTGGATTTTAACAAGCACTATCACTTTCTGTGGTTTTGGTTAAAACAAAAACCATAAAAATTTTTCTCTATATATTCAGAGACAAAACTTAAAATGGAAGATTAAATGACCAACACTAAAAAACCAAATTTCACAAGGCAGAACAATGTGAAAGCAAAAACATTTAAAATGAGAAACAAATGTTTCCAGTAAAATAAACGTTGTGGTTTTTTTAAAAAAATAGGCATTCTTAATTATTTTTTTAGGGTAAGAATTTACATCAGTATTTGATTCAATAACTCCTAACTTTAATAAAAGCTGCATGTTACAAAGAATTCCCACCAGAAAGCAGTGATTCTTTGGTGTCTGGAACACACAAACACCATATACAGGTCAGATTTGGCTGAGAACAGAAAGCGTTTAACTCCCAGAGGCAACATTTTTACTTTGAACATGATTAAGCTGTTCACATTTTGTTAATAAATCCATACTAAAAGTGTGTGCCTTAAGTAAGATGTGTCTGTATCAGAAGTTTAAAATGTCTCATGGTTTCTAGCACAGGTTTGGGAAGAGGCAACATTTATATTTTCCTGTGTATAACACATAACATCACGCAATTCTTTCCTATGACCAAATAGGCAAAACTCTAGCTGGTCAAACAGCCACAGTTCCTCTCAACAGCCTGTTCTTCAGAGGAAATGTACCTCATTTTTGAAGTACATCTTACTAAGATATTTTGAAGAATACCTCAGTGAGAAATGTCCTAACATTGTTACCTTGAAAGGATATTTTTCTTGAATTTGGAAAGGAAAGAATGAAAAAATAAATATATTGCTACAACTGCATTTTAACTATGTAAAGATTTTGATTTATTTGCAAAAGAAAAAATGAGAACTAAATAGCTATATATATATCTGTGTTTCCTGGATATTAACTTGGAAATTCTTTTTTCCTAATGTTCTTTCTGAAAGTTACCTTATTCCCATTGGACTGAAACCCTGCCCTCAACCCAGGAGGAAGCTTTCCACCATCCTCTGAAGGAAGATAAGCCTTGAACCAACACCCAGCTGTGACATTCTCAAGGTGGGAGATAAAACAATTTCCAGCTATGATTGAAATAGAAAGAAGGAAATGAAGTAGCTTAAACAGGGGCATCTAGTGCTGCTTGAGCTGGCAGGTGCAGTACAGTACTTGTCCAAGACCAGACACTTGGTAGAATATGCTAGAGAACCTCAAATGCAACAAACAGAAAAAAAAAAAAACAACCTTGAAAGGCTATTCCTCACTGCTTGCCCTTCTGCCTTGCTGAAGTGTAAATATATTGTGATCTCTTTCCTCCAAAAGGAGAATCTCCTGCTTCTTTTATCAGCATACATGAAGTCACAGTAAACTGAACTGTGCCACTAGTCAGAACTGCTCAGGAAAATTACAAGCCTAGTCATGTCAATGTTTGGGTGGTTTTATATATATTTACATATTTCTGCATAAATCTGCTCAACAAGTTTTCTCACATATATATCACACCAGTTTAAAGCAAGATATTAGGTTTCTTCTCATCCATACTAACATACCAAAATGAAAATACTAAATATTTAGTGCATCCTGATTCCTGGGATGAAATAAATGCTACCTCACTGCTATTTAATAAATGAAAATTTATTTCATTAAAATATATTGCAATTAAAAATATGCACACATGCACAGAAGAGCACTGTATATTACTGTCCCTCCCCACACTTCCCCTTAAAGACTAAGCAAAAGGAAAAGAGGCTGAAGTACAATAAATTATACTCCTGCAAATTAGCAAGCAAGACAGAGCTTCTGTCAGACAAAACTCATTTGTGCAAGGTTTTCTTCTGAGGGAAGGAATACCACCCATCTTCTTTGTATCTCATACTACCCAGCAAATCAAATTTTGTTGACAGTAAGCCTTGTTAACATTTATATCACAAAAAAAGAAGTCCATTCTAACAGCACGGAATTGTGGTCATTCTTTTGTGTGGGGTGTCTTTTTTTCCCACCAGAATATATTGTTTTTCTCTGATGACAAATATATGGAGTCCATTCCCACAAACATCTATGTACGGCACAGAGTTAAACCCACAGGCCAATATTCCTCGTGGAATTAAAGAATATGCTTCATGGTGGTGAATTAGGATTGAACAGAAGAGATTTTCTCAGGCCACAAGTCAGATGCAGAAATTCACTGATAGTAATTTTAGTGGTTCTTCACAAATTCAAGAGCATAAGGTCAACTACATCCTGTCCATGTGTGTGTAACTCACGGGAGAACACGTATTACAGGTCTCCATCTGTGCCTACTCTCCACAGGACACGATTGTACTAATCCATACCAGAAAGCTTGATTACAAGCTTCAGCAGGTTTTGCTGTGAGTGCTGGAGCTCTTCTTCCAGTCCCCTGTATGACAGGCGGGATAGCAGCTGTCACCATTGGCGTATAGTACAGCAGATCTCCTCACTTCTGTGGAAAGACCAGAGACACTGGTTTATGAGGAGTCCTGTGTACCCCCTGCAAAACTCTTCACAGGACAGCTTAAAGAAATCCACCTGCATATTCTACATCCACTCCTTCTGGGGCACTTGAAGGTCCACTGTTCTCTCACAGTGTCACCCTTTGACCATCACACTGACAGTGTATGTCTGCTTACAGGTTTGTGCTTTTAATTTGTTTTCTCAGACCCTAAATCCCTTTAAAGCGTTCCCAGGTTTGTGCCTTTAATTTGTTTTCTCAGACCCTAAATCCCTTTAAAGCATTCCCACTGATTTCAGGGGGCTATAGATGAGGCACTGAAACAGTTACCCAGCTATTTTGTTTTGCTGGACAATCTCCAGTGAACTCTTTTTATACTCTACAGCCATATCCTTTTCTATGATTTAATCTTTGGCTACATGTTCACCCAAATTTTTATATCTACAAGTTAATTTAAAATGTTTAAATCAATTAATTTCCTATACAGCTGGGGCCTTATCAGCTTGACTTCTCCAGGCAAGTTGTCAGCAACTATTCCTAAACTGTAGGAAGCTACTGTGTTGCCCAAGCTTGGGCAATATTAAACTCTTTGTCAAGACTTACAGTTTTTCCATTCACGTTCCGACATCTCACTACAAGACAGTCATTAAGGGCCTAAAGCAAGTCCAGAGAAGGGCAACAAAGCTGGTGAAGTATCTGGAGCACAGGTCTTAGGAGGAGCAGCTGAGGGAGCTGGGGGTGTTCCGCCTGGAGAAATGGAGGCTGAAGGGAGATCTCTTTTGCTCTCCAAAACTGCAGCAAAGGAGGTTGTAGTAAGGTGAGGCTTGGATTCTTCTCCTAGGTAGCAAGTGACAGGATGAGAGGAAGTGCCTCAAGCTGCTCCAGGGGAGGTTCAGAGTAGATTTTTTCATTAAAATGAGAGGAAGTGCCTCAAGCTGCTGCGGGGGAGGTTCAGAGTAGATTTTTTCACTAATGTTTGTCAAACATTGGAACAGGCTGCCCTGGAAGTGTTCAAAAAACATGTAGATAATGGGACTTGAGGACATAATTTAGTGGTAAACATGGTGGTGGTGCTGAGTCGATGGTTGGACTTGATGATCTTAAAGGCCTTTTCTACCCTGAAAGATTCTATGATCATTTCCAATCTCTCTGCTCTTACTTTTACCACTGTTTCCATGGACTTAAGGCAACTAAGGCATCAGAGAGTTGATGATGTTCCTCAGTATCTGGAACAGGTTAAAGTGTTGGTCATGGAATTTTTTGTGGTGACAACCTCCTGCTTCCAAACATGAGAACGAAATGTAGTATCCTGTTACTGTGTAGTAACTGTGGGCAATTCAAATTATCCATGGCAAGAACAGGGGCAGGGAATCACCTAAGATAGCCCCCTCTCATGATATTCCTTGTTCAAATTGCAGATTCATTAAGTCTGGCTGCGTTCTGAGTGGTTTGCCTATGATCATTTGTACATCAAAACTTTTGAAATTCTTTTCATATGCAAGTTAGAAAAGATAATTCCATACCATATAGTATTTTCCTTCTGAAAAATATAATTTTCTTTTTGTAAAATGTACCAGAATAGTCATTCTTATATTTATTGTGTCTAACTGTGCTGGAGTGAGCATATTATTCTGAAGTGCTAAGCTAAAGGTTACCAAGGAAGAAAATTTTTTTTTTTTTTTTCAGTCTTGACAGTGCCTGGATAATTGCTATAGTACTAGTTTGTGGATCCACAACAAATTAGAAAGAAAAATTGTAGGTGTTTTTTTGGTCTTGTTTTTCTGTTAAAGATAAGAGAAATTGGCATTAAATTACCGATTTGATGCCATGGTTACTTCTAGTTATTCAGATTGTTTTAATGAACAAACATGTTGATTTTGCCTTAACCTGTTCCTACTCAGCTACCACTATAACTACAGATTTTGCAGGGAGGTGGGAGTTGGAGTTTTGGTGTGGGATTTTTTCTAGCTTTAGTTCTTATATTTAGATAATTTTCATGTCTCATAGACCATGTCAGCATTACAGAAATTGCAAGAATTGTTTACCAACCATGTAAATGGTTGAAAACATATTGGCATAGGGGGAAAAACCATATTTAAAAGTCATTATCAGAGGCTGTAAGCTAAGGTCAATGTGTTTTATTTCAATTTTCAGAATGTATTTTGCAAAACCCTTTCGAATAAAAAGCTCTTCTGTATAATTCCACTAACATAAAAGTTACAAATGAAGAGGGGAATCGAGTTCAGAGACTAAGAACATATTGTTAATTTCCAGCATGGAAAATGGTCGACAGTGGGAAATCGCATGCTTCTGTAGTAAGCACAATGATTTTTGTTATACTGAGCAAGCATCAGGGAAAGACGGTGACTAATAGAACATACACATAAAATAGATGTATCTCAAAAGTATTCAAGCCTTGAGAGAAACTGCATGGTTTCTGAACATTTTGGCTATGGTCCAGTAAAGCGCTTAGCACTTGCTTAATTCTAAGCCCCTGAGAGGTCTCACTTCAAAAATTCTGGCTATGCAGCATTCTGTTTTGTGCTTGTTAAATGTTGTCAAAAGTCAAGTTTCCTTTTTCATAAAAGCTTGCTAGCAATTTTCCTTCTGTTAACATGTGATCAGCTGTTTATTCAGATAATTAGTTTTATTTCTTTGAAGTCCCCTCTTTAAAAACGTAACTGACTTAATATCTTCCTCAAAAATTCCTAGCATCAAATTCTACAGAAATTAATTAATTCTTCCAAATTCCCTAATTTGGGAAGGAGAAACTCCTGATAACATTATCAGCAAGAGCTACAATTTGAAACTGTCTTCCAACTTAATTGATCATAGGAAAAGCATATATGGTTCAAATAATATAATTGTTCATTTGGAGGGCTCTGCAGCATAGTTGGCCTGTCACAGAACTAATCCTGGTCCCATTTACAGCAGCATAATTCCACTGACATCAATGCAAACAGCACCACTGGCATTACCAAGGAGACTGTTGCTGAAAACAGTAAAAAGACAAAGAGCACAAAACAGAGGTTAAAAGTAAAAGAGATGTCCACTATTGACTCATGAATAATATTGCTTCCAAGGGATAATGTTTTTCATTTATGATCCATGATTACATACTAAGATAGGGATTTAGTGGAAAGGTCTTACTGTCTCAAGTACTGCTCAGTTCACGTGATAATACATACATGTTCTGAAAGGCATGATAGGATTTTGTGTAATACATTTTGCCACAAATACTTGGTTTGGCCACATGCATTGACATGAATTTGACTTGGAAATATCTACAGTCACTTGTTTTTATTATTTTCTACTTTTAGTACATTTGTCTACAGTGAAGGGAAACAAGGACAAATACATGTAACTTAATGTCCTACCCAAACCTAATAAAGATGTCTTTTGCTCTCACAGTTCTGCATGAGACAGCCACGGATTGGCAGGAGTAGCTCTCAGGAGCTTTTGCCCTGAACATTTCTAGACACGCTGCACAGGGACAGCAGAGGATGCTGTCTGTCCCTTGAAACACCCGCTTGAGCTGCTGACATTTGCTCACTCATTGCCATGGAGTTCTTTGGGCAGATCAAACAGGACTCTATGTTTGCATAGCCAAATTTTATCTGTAGCAGATATGGTGAAGCCGTTACACTCTTGGTTTTCCAACAGGGAAAAGTGCTCTGTGTATATTTGCAGGTACAAATGTTTTAACAGAAGACATCTCATATTTCAGTGCTATGACAGTATGCGAAATCAATAAATACTGAAGTCAGAAAACTTGGAGGTTCTGTGCGTGTAAGAAAGAGGACTGTAAAAAACCTCTTACTCTCCAAGAGATACAGATAGGCTTTTATGAAGTTTCACTTATTGTTAGCCTCAATTTTTTAGGGGCTAATTTTTTATTTATTCTATTTTGGAAGGAATTTACTTGGAATTATCATTCCACATTAAAAGATTTTACAAAAAAGCTGGAGAACTTTAGGCATACTAATTTTCCAGTAAAATTTTTTTTTGGAGCTCACAGAGCACCTCAATCCTGTTTTCAGGGCATCTCAGTGCAAAATGCCATACATTTTCACGTATTTCTCTACTGTGAAATGAGATCTGAGGTAGCTATAATTTTCTGTTGCCAGAGATTCATTTCTTGCATGAGATCGTTTGAATGCTGCGGCTTTCTCATAACACTAAGAACTTCACATTTTAGTCAAGGCTCGTTATTTTATACAAGTAGTCAGGTACCACCATGTAGTACATATTCTATGTCTACTGATAAGGAGCTATGAATTACAGTTCTTTAGATCTCTCTCTGTGCTGGCTTTCTGCCTCAGCACTTGTAGCATAGTATTACACAGGACGTTACGATCATTCCACTACCTGCAGGAATTTAGCTAACAAAACGCTGTTGTATTCGTGTTTCTACTACTTATGTTAACTAGGAGTTTTTCAGTCAATTATAAAGATCAGCTATAAGGCTATATAAGTGATTTTGAAGATATGAAAAGAAATCTTATTTAGAGCCAATTAAATGAGTGTAAGGGAAAAGAACAACTAGAGATATAAAACAGAACTTCATTGTGGTTTTTTTACAAGCATTTTTCACTTGCTCTCACACACCTGAAGCACGATTGTGGTCCAATTACTATATTAGTTCTAGGATAGAAGTATCTAAAAATGCAGGCTGGAGCCATTCCTGTTATTCACATAACCATGCTTTCAGTTTACTACTTTTCAGAGTAGTAAATACTATGAAACAATCAGTTCCAAGACCTTCATATGTTCATTTATGCAAACCTGTTACAATATTTCACTGGATACAGCTGCCTTTGCCTATAAAAAGCAGATATACAATTTCCAATGGGGAAAAAAGAAATATCAGTGGATGGAATTCAGTGAAGGCCATGACTTCTAATCATGATTAACATTTTATGAAACATGGCCTGCTACTGAGCTAACAGAGTAGATTCACAGTTTCAGATCTGAGCTAAACTTGTCAGTTTATAAACAAATAATGTTAGATGTTTTTTAAATGTTTTAAGATTTGGGCAGACAATGTGCAAATGCTGAAATTTTACTGGATGAAGTTTTTGTATAGGTTAAATAGCTATTAATTGTTGTTTGGTTTTGTTTTCTTCCTTAACTGGCATTAGGCAAATCAGAGCTTACTTTTTTTTCCTATTTCTTGTTGAAATGTTTTTAAACCCAACTGAAAAACAAATTCTTGCTTTCAGATTTAAAAAAGAAAAAAATATTTTTAGTTATATCAGCTAAAATCAGAAGTTTTTTGTAAAAGTTCTTACATGATATGTTTAAATTCTTCGCACGGACAGAAAATATCTCATGTTTGTTATAACAGAGAATTATGGAAAGACTTAGGTACATACAAATATTTGAAAAGGTGTTTCAGTCTTTTCTCTGTTAAAAAACAGCAATTAAAAAAAAAGAATGCTTGTGCATCAGCCATCTAATATTAAAAAAAAAATTAATTCATTATCTATGTGCTGTAACTAGCTGGTCCCAACAATATATCTCCAGTATTTTTACTCAATTGAATTATTAAACGGTTTTAATAAACTGTTTGATTAATTATATGAAAATCAGTATGCAGAAAAAAAGAATGTTTTCACAAAGTAAAGTGCTTTAAATCTGTTGATCAACACTGATCAATAAAGTACATAATTTTTTGCAAATATCAATTTCTTTGTTGGAAAAAGCCAATAGCATATTAAGGACATAAATCTCTGCAGCACTACAATGTGCACCTTTAATAGAAAATGTTAAAATAAAATATTAACTATCAGTGAAAGTACATGCTTACTATGTTGTATATGATTACTATCTTTTTTTCATGTTTGTTTTTCTGGTACCTGAAAGAAATCAATAATTTCCAATACACTTTAAAACAAGTTTATCCATCGTTCATTTTTAATTTGCTGCCTGGTACAATGTTATTACAAACCATACCTTTGTAAATAAATATCTTCCTTGTAAAGACAGCAGCTAGAGCAGCTAAGTGCCTTGATTTTTAGTGTAATGGATTTACCCAAAAACTGTAGAGTTCAAATAAATTGGATTTTAATTCTAACAAATGCAGAACCTTAAGATAAAGAAAGAAAATATGCCTTTCCATTCTAATGCAAACCTCTCAGTCACTCAGCCAGATTACAAAGGATAATCAAAGGAAAGCATGAGGATAATGATCTGACAGTAGCCTTTTCCTTCCCAGAGATAATGCCCTGAAGAATGGGAAGACAATGAAAATCTGTTGAATTCTGTGAGAAAGTCCACTATCACCTGCATTAAAAATCAAATCAAACCAAAAGAATTTCACTCTCTCAAAAACGTATCTACCTCGAGGATCACCCAAGCCAGGGTAGTGTTTGTAGCCCCTGCAGACACATCTGAGCCGTTGATTTCATGAGTCATATCAAGTGCTTGTACTTGCTGAGACATTCAGCTGATGTTGCTCTCTATAGCGCTATTGATGCTCAAGCATTTTTAAAAGTAACTCGGCTTTTTCTTCAAGCTATAACCAGATACCTCAGCTGCAGCAGAGGCAGAGAGGCAGCTAAAGAATGGAACATCTGTGAAAATTAAGTGTGGAGGCAGCCGTTTCTAATCAATCTCAGGGCATGTCCACATTGTCAGACTGTAGCATGATGGAGAGATACTGAAAATAACAAAGGTTCTGGAATGAGAACAGTAACAGCATGTGCGAGTATCTACATGGATGCAAGCTGCCTAGTAATGTAGCATTTAATTCAAGCTTTTAATATAATCTTAACTGTATTTTTCTGTGGTAGATAAATCAGGAAGAAATACTCATATGAGGAGAGTCTTAATACCTACACCAAGTCCATGACTGAGGAGAAAAAAACTCTTGGGAAAAGAAGAATCTGAATGTATGAGAATTTGGGCCAAATAGAGCTGGGCCCTGGTGCCATAAAAAAACTCTGGGCTCTTTGCAGTGGAAGTACACTAAAAATGCTTTGCAAAACAGATCCTATGAGGAAGTGAGATGAAAAATAAAAGAGTGAGGAGGAGAAAACAGAATATCTTTCCATCAGCTACAATAGTCTTTATTCCTTCCTCCCCCTTGTTGTTTGTGAGATGATTGAGGTCTCTCTGGTCCACAGAGCAGTAACTTGATGACATTAATAATGTAGTGACAGCTTGCTCTGGAGTCTGGATCTGCCTCCCTCCAGCAAAACTTTCCTTCGGAAGACTGCCCTTTTGGCATTTCATACACTTTTTGCTACTTTTAGTTTTACAGTTCAAAATGTTTCTCATAGGAAGTTCATGAATTCAAATGATTATTTTTACACACTGTAGTCTGAGGGTGTATTATTTCTGAAGTGCTCTTCCTCTGAAGTTCTGGAAGTTCAACCAGTGAAGTCAGGACTTTTTTGAAGCCCTGATAACCAGTGTGAGCAGCCCAGAACATGTTTGTGATGGTTTCTGAGCTGTTGATAAATATTAACTCTTTGTAGTCTCCAGAATCAGTGCATATTCTGGGCAGAGTGAAAAGATAGAGAATTTTCCAGGCAATACCACCATACATGCAGCAAATCTTTTCCTTTTGAATAATCAAGAAAAAAGCTTGATGGCTAGCATATCAAAGACTTTATATTTGTAATTAGGAATTATTAAATTACTACATGAATTTATTTTTTAAAACATGTAGCAATTTCTCTATTTTGTCCTGCAAGTATTCATGAACTCTAAAGAAGCCCTAACCCCTTTCTGAACTTTGTGACAAGAAAATACAAAATTCCTCTGACCTGATAGTCCTATAAGAATAAAAGTAATTTATAAGTGCCACGAGGTGGTTCTAAACATTTACAAGTCAGAAGATAATGTTACAAGGCTTTCATGCTTTATGTCCAAATACATTTGCCAAGATCAATTGAAGAGGCAATTCTGTCCTCTAAGCCACAGTCTTACTCAAATCAATGCCATACTGCTACTCTTTTACTCAACTGAGAAAATATAGAAAGTATTTTTCTGAAAATTGGGCTAAATTTGGGATTGCTGTGGGTTTTGCACCATGTGTAGATAGAGGTTGGTGAGAATATGGCAGAAGTAGCAATATGAACATTTCTCTGTTTTGCTCTTTCTTCCTTCAACATGTTTTCTAAAACACTGGAAGCATGCTGGAACTGTTTGCAAATACTTTTTCTGAATGAATAAATTCTGCTATGGTCTAGCAATCCTTAAATGTTGCATCTTCAGGGAGTTAATCCACCTTTGCTATTATTTTATAATCTTCAGTCAAGTTGAGCTTAACGACCTGGCCAGTTATTTCTATGCCCCAGAGGGAAAAAAATAGCAACCTAGAGAGTGTTTATAGAAAAAGTTTTAATGTACCAAGACATTGTATATTTCACTCTACCTTGTTCTCATGCAGACACTACTGTAATTCATATCTTTTATTACCTGATAAAATGGAGTACAGTGCACAGGTCCCAAAATGTTATGTGAAGCCACCTGTGAAATGACAGTGTCAGAGAGCACTGGGCTCTGTAGAGTTAAGCACACTGCCTCACAGCAACAAGACACTCTTCCATCTGCCACAGAGGAACCCTACACAAAACTGCCTAGGAAACTCTCAGATATTCAGCCATGACCAGAGTCAGAGCCTCCCTCATTTTCCCAAGGATAACTTGAGAACTGCCCAAATGACGAGCAGCACAGCTACAGCTCTCACACAGCTCTAGCCCTTTGGCTTTTCAGTCACAGCTCCTTCTTTCACTTAAAGCCTCTCTGACACTACTGGCAAGGCCTCAAGACAAGAACTGCCAGCAGCTCAAAATCTCCCATCTATAAGCCATAGGGAGAGCCTAGAATTGCCTTGCCAGGCATAGTGCTCCAGCTGGCTGCTCTGCATACATGAATGCTTCTGTCACCATTAGACCACTTGGAAAACTACCCAGTGTGGCTATGCTTGCTCATCCAACCAATTCCTGCCCTTCCTCTCTTGCCACAGTGAAAACAGCCTGCTTCAGACAGCAGGAATATTTCCAGGCTACTAGTGCTTGAAGAGCAACCTTTCCCCCAAAAACCCAAGACCCAACAAAATCAGGAAGGAGAAGCCTGTAAAGCTTACATGAGCTTGCAATTTTGTCTCTACTGAATGCAAACCATTCCTCAGACTGTCCTCTTCCCCTAACATTGAGCATACGCTCCTGATCTTGGCTGCAGTTTCAGCAAGCTATGAGAGAAGCAAGATAATTCCTGCAAGTTGGATCAGCCACTGCTCATATTTTGTTCCTCCACAGAAGAAACACAAGTCAGTGTGTATCCTTTGTTGTCCCACTTACGCACAGTTTAAGGACAGACATGAGCACCCCCATGGACAACCCCCCAGTATCTTCTTACTTATAAGAATGCCTTACTTCTCTCATGCTGCTGTTACATCCTTGATCTCTACTTTGAACATGTCCACTCACAGGCACTGCAATCTCCATTAAAACATTTACCAATGATCACAAAGAAAATTTCTAGAGATGCATTGAAATAATGTTAGTGGGTATGGGGACTCAGGAGCTTGAGACTGGAAAAGAAGATTGAAAGGGAGAAGAAGCCCAGGCCCAGCATTCCTTGAGGACTGTTTGCTAGACTGCTGGACATACATGCTAAATAAATTCGAAAATTAAGCTGAGCAGTTGAAGAAGCTTCCTCTGCTGGAAATTGTATCACAAGCAAAACCACAGAGCGGTATAAATGTAACCATACTTCTTCCTGTATCCTGGATTGCACAATAGATAGTATTATCTGCAATGCCTGACACTCGAATAATGAAAGGTGTAACCATCTCAGGAAAGTTTAAGTAATAAAGTTTGTTATCCTTTTCCACATCTGAACAAATCTCAAACTCTGATCATTTGGCCATTATTAATTAAATGAGTTTGTAAAGCAACGCAAACACTTAAGTTAATGCTAGTCAGTGATGGACAATACTATCAATAGGGATAATGTTTAGCAGCCAAATACAATTCGAATCTGACAGGTAGTCAGTTATTATGTCAATTATAACTGTTTCAAAATGTCAAGCATAACTAAAGAAAACCCAAGCAGAACAGTTATCATTCTTGAAAAGGCATTTTTAAGGAGAGCTATTGCCTTTTTAAATTTCAGCAGCATTAAAGTACAGAACAACTGCTCAGTCACAAAGTTTGCTGGTTTTTGAACATTCTTGATGGTTTTGAACTGTGGAGATGTTTATCTCTCTTGCTGAAACATATAATAAAAAATATTCTTCCAGTTAGTTGCTAAGTGCTATATTTTGGAAGCACAATCTTAAAGTGAACTCACTAGACATAATCACCATCTGTATTTTTCTTTCACTTCAACAGAAAAAAAATCCTTTCCATATTGCAATTAAAATAATTAATGTTACATATCAGTGATGGTTCCTTCTTGAACTTTTTAGATTTCTCCTCTGCAAGCTATTACAATACTCAGAACCTACTGAAAGAAAATACTAATTCACTTTAAATCAAACTATGGGTTATGAAAGAGATGTGAAGGTAACCTGCTCCACACTTGCAAGCACTTTGACACAAAGCAAAAAACCACATCATCTGGTGGATAATTCCAAGTCAAACTCAAAGGTACAGACTAAGCTGAAAATAGCTTTTGCCAATTCTGTGCTTTGCAGAACACTGCTGCTTCCTGTAGCAAATTCACAAAACTGGGTGAGAGAAGAATGCGATTATTATCTGTGCAGTTTTCAGTAATGAAATGTGGCCTTGGCTTGTTGTAACATGTCAGCTGAAAGTTGAAGAGAAAGTGTGAAGAAATGAGCAATTTTCTTACTATTAACATAAATGTTTTGCTTCTAAGGAGCATGTGATCATCACAGCACATTATAACACAAGAAAGATTTTCTGATGAGCTCTAGCACTTTAAACATTTAAAAAGAAGGCAGGTAGCTAAACTGGGACTTGCACTGAAGTTCAGTATCTTAGTCAAGAACCATGGTCTAAAAATTCTATCTTTACATGCCTTTCTTTTCACAGTTTTAAAGTTCCCAAGCAGTCCAGTTTTTTCAGAGTCAAGAAGCTCAATACTTGTCTTATACCCCAATTGCTCTGGTTCTGATCCCAATCCCTCATCCAGCTGTTTCTTTTGAGAGGACTATTACAACAGGTGAGATGTTTAAACTACTTTTTTCTGCTTTTAGTCTGAGCCAACAGCTTTTAGATGCTGTTAGATTCAGCACTTACACAGGTGTGGAAGTTCCAGGTCATGTATCCTTTTGTTATCTTAAAGAAGTAAACGTCAGTTCAACACTTCCCTGAGGAAAACAGTACTCATCATGAAATAATCCATTCTAAACATCCAATTCTTGTGTGGATTTCTTTGAAGTTTGGGTTCAGTGTAGACAGGAATTCAAAATTTGTGAGCTGAGAGGAAAGGTTGAGAATACTCCTTTACATAGCCTTTGCCTTAGAGCATGTGCCTAGAATGGAAGTAACGAATTTTACTGATGGACTAGAGCTCCCACAGTTTTGGGTTCTCCACCTACTAGGTTACCTGTACGGAGTCCTGCTACTTCTTGTGTTGTTTCTGTTGCAGTGAATTTGTAAAAGTTTAATCAGAATGTGAGAGCTCCAGCATGAAAGTATTTTGCATTCACATTTACCTATAGATGTGTGTAAGGCAATATGTTCAAGGACATTGCAGAGATTAGTCCTAGTCCTTCAAGAAGAAAGGGAAATAAATTGCAATGAGAGTCAGTCAGAGCCATCTGCTCCGGGAAGTAAGCAAAAGTGATTGTGCCATCCCAAGGAGAGTAACTTATATATTTCAGTCTTGTTGCTTTGCAGCAATGTCAAATTTGTAACAGCATCAGAACACAAATTTACACATAGTTTTTAAGCTGTAGTGTGATGGAAGTTATGTGAAATTGGGAGGAACCAGTAGTAATAGGAAAGCTAGATCAGGATCATTTTAGGGGTCAGTAAATCTCTTACTCATCTGCATGGGTCCTCTGTAGTCAATTTGGGCCCTTTTTGGGGGACAGGTTCCTCGGTTCTATCCTATCTGTTTAGTGGAATAGACAATATAAGTAGATACAGGGTTAAAGAACAAAATTATTTCCGTACAATCCTGAAAAAAATAATCTAAATCAAAGGAGGAGGGGAATTTAGACACACCCAAAGCCTCAGCACTTCTCTACTGCTTCTCTACTTCTCAACTTCTCTACTTCTGCACTTCTCTACTTCTCAGCTGCAGGTTGCCATCCTGCCTTCTTGGTATTTTAGATCTTTTTTCTCAACTGATTAACTCTCCACATGCACAGCAAAAAGAACCTTACACTAGGTTCTGTTATTTCCCTGGGGCCCAGATAGCCTTTCAGTATGTCTTTTACTTTATATGCTGTACTATTCTAAAGTAAAATAGCTTTATGGTGTACAGTGGACAGGGGTTTCTTTGTTCAGGTTCCTAAGAAGTAACAAAGATGTTGAATAGTAAGTATTCCAATGCTCTCAGTGATCTACACTTATTGACAGAACAACTTATTTCCACCACTGCACAAGAAGCCTACTTCTAAAATATCTTCGAAGCCAGGAAAAGAAAATCAACAGATTAGCATCTCTTAGGACTAAGTAAAGTTGATAATAAACACATAAAGAGACAAAGAATTCCTCTGCACAGTCTTCTAAAAGGCAAAGAAAGAATAGAAATAGGAATAGAAATAGAAAGAACTAGAAATAGAAAGAAATAGAATACCCTTATAAAGAATCAAAAACTCCTTCTTAGACTTTTCACTGATTGTCTTCTTGGCCTTTTGTGGAAAGAAATCAATAGCATAACGTATAAATTTTGAAGGTCCCTACAGATCCTTTTGCACATTTTTTTTTTAGAAAATTTAAAATCTACATAGTACTATGTCGAGGTTTGACACTAGCCTAATGCCAGGCACCCACAAGAGTCGATCGCTCACTCTCCTCTGGCACAGCTGGGCAGAGGAGAGGAGGAAAAAAGTTAACAAAGGCTTCATGAGTGAGATAAGGACTGGGAGAAATACTCCAAGGGCAAAACAGGCTCAACTTAAGTTGCAAAGTGAATTTATTACTAACAGAATCAGAAGAGGATAATGAGAAGTAAAATAAGTTCTTAAAACACCATTTGCCCCCAGCCCCTCCCTCCTTCCCACTGACAGCACAGGGAGACAGGGCATGGGGGTTTGGTCAGTCCATCACTGAGATTTTCTTCTGCTGCTCCAGGAAAGGAGTCCTTCCCCTGTGAGGCCATGGGGTCTCTCCCAGGGGACACAGTTCTCCGTGAACTTCTCCAGCGTGGCTCCACTCTCACGAGCAGCAGCCAAACCGCACCGGCTGCAACCTGAACTCCCCCCATGGGCACACAGTCCTCCCACAACTGCTGCCCGCGGGTCTCTCTTTCCATGGGGTGCAGTCCTCCACGGACAGGCTGCTCCAGCCTGGAAGCAGGGCTCCTCTCTCCTCAGGGTCTCCCACTGGATCACAGCCTCCTCCAGGCATCCACCCGCTCCGGCATGGGCACCTCCCCCATAGGTCACGGGGAGCTCTCTGCATTCCCCGTGGATCCCCACGGGCTGTGGGTGGATCTCTGCATTCCCGGTGGATCCCCATGGGCTACAGGGGCACAGCTGCTTCTCCAGGGTCTTCACCATCGCCTGCAGAGGAATCTTGGCTCTGGTGCCTGGAGCACCTCCTCCCCCTCCTTCTCCCCTGACCTTGGTGTCTCCATGTTGTTTCCCTCACATGGTCTCCCCTTCTCCTCTTCTCTGACCAGGAGAAACACCCCTGACTTTGTTTTGATTTCCTTCTTAAATATGTCATCACAGAGGCATTACCAGCCTCTCTCATTGGCCCAGGTTTGGCCAGCAGCATGTCCATCTTCAGAGCCATCAAGGGTTGGCTCTGCTGGATATGGTGGAAGCTTCAGCAGCTTCTCACAGGAGCTGTCTTTGTGGCCCACGGCTACCAAAAAACATCAGGCCCTGCCAAACAGCTACACACTGGAGTAAGTTTATGTCTTCCTGTCATCTAGCCAGAAGAAATCAGTACAAAATCCCATTTTTTTTCCAGTCAGAATAGGAAATCTAATTAATAATTCCAGGGAAAAATGACCTTAATACTTACTATCACAATGTAGCACTTATTTTTGGGACAGCTGTTACTGTTTTTACTGTGCTAATACAATACCTCTGGTTATCCACCTAGAAGAGCACAAATGCATTCATACATGCAAAAAGTGCGTATTTTTTTAAAAACACAACAACTTTGAAGATGCATATGTGGCACCTGATGACCAATTTGATCTCAGGTACTACAGTATGAACATTGGGTGTGATACAAATTTTCCAGACATGTCTTATTGGTAGATTAAATTAAGATTAAATAGTTTGGAGATTTTTCTTTATTGAATGTGGTAAGGAGCTGAAGTTAGGACATTTCATCATTCTGTTGATCTCTGACCCAACAATCTATCCAGGTGAACATTTGTATAACATGATCACAGAGTTATCTAGCTATCCTCACATCAGTCTTAGCTACTACTTTTAGACAAATTCAGTCCAGAAGCATTTTCTTGATATGAGTCTTTGGTTCTGGGTTTAGTCCTCTTGTGTAAAATAAGCTCATTGATGTTATCTTGGCTTTTAGTGGACACTTAACAGCACTGCAGAACTTTGCTTTGTAGGATAGGTTGGCAGACTGTTGAGGAGAACCCCAGAGCAAGAACAGCAGGAGTGTTGGAAGGTCAGGATTTGTACCGGCTGACTGTGCTGGAGAGCTTGTACAGCACATTTGCATAATTTGCTGTGGAAATTACTCAGTTCTCACAAATATTTTGAAAAGAAAAGGCATGTCTGGGTATTAGCGGATTTACAAGAAATATTCACTAATCTCGTGCTTTGAGATTTAGGTTTGCAAAATACTGGTTGAATAAAGGGATTTTACTCATTAAACCCAGGAAACAGACTTTGAATAGAAATGCAAGACCTTTTTGTTCTGACTGTGTAAAATCAGGATGAATGGGACACGTTTCCAGCTTGAAATCATGTTGTATGTAATAATATAAATAAATAAATAAATAAATAAATAAATAAAGTAATAATAAAATCAGGACTTTTTTCAATAATTTTGTTAAAAGCTCAATACCAGGGAAAATTTAGAAGGAATGAAAAGAGAGAAAGGTAGTTCATAGCTTTTTTGCTTATACAGAGACTGCTTCTGGAAATGAAGGTAGACTTTTTAAAGCTAGCATGGTGTGTTATTCAGTATACTTTTCAGAATCTAACCTGGGCAAAACTGATACAGAGTACTGAGAAGAACTGGGAAGGAATAGTCGTGCAATTGAGGAAACTGTTGCTGTAAGATGCTATGAAGGGCAAAATATGAACTCAAAAAAGTGGTAGAAAAAAACAGTGATAAAATTTTAAATTCCATGGTCTGGGTAAAACTCCAGATCTTAAATGAGTGATTGCCTGAAGGTCTAGCATCAGTCATGGGGAATGTTTTTATTTCCCATTCCGTATAAATTTTCCCTATTCACTCACTCCTGGCCAATATAAGAGAAAGAATACTAGGCCATATGGATTTTTGATGTGACCTAATATGACAGCTCTTATGATTTTCGTAGCTCTTTGCCCTCATATCAGGGGGCTTCCTAGTTAAGCTAGTTTTGATTTCTTGTTTGTGACTGTGTCTGCAGATACCTTTCAAATCACAAGTACCACAATGTATTGATATATTCAAGGCAATTTACTCTGCTTATTTTAAGGCAGTGGGGCAATCATATTTCCCCCAAATAGCTGAATGAATAGTAGAGTAGGAACTCAAGGAGGATTTGAAAATTATTTTTATATATTTTTCCATTATGTGGCCCAAGCTATGGATTATAACCTTCAACAGGAAAAGTATCTAAAGGTTTCTAAGTATCAAAATTATATGATCAAGCAAGACCTAATAGGATTCATTGGTTATGAATTAATCTGTCCAGCTCTTTGCCAAATGAAGCATGATCCCAGTTTGTTCTGCAGCAGAGCTTGGAAAGGATGGCATAACCAATATGTTGTTAGTAGGATAGAAGATGAAATATGGTGAGGATTATGGGCATTGTTTCAGTCTTTGTGACAATTTGTAATTTAAACTTTCCTCCACAATTATATAATCTCTCCTGTGTACTACAGCCTTTTTTTTCTTTCTCCCTGGTTGCAGTTTCTCCATATGTATTTAGAAATGAAACTTGGTATTTCAACCCTCTGTTTAGGAGAAAAAGTGAGCTTTAGTCTAACTAGCTCCTTTGCAAGTATTTGCTTGGAAAAACTTTTTCGACAACTTACTTTCCAAGTCTAGTTTTTATTTGTCACAGAACAACCACAGAAAGCATTAATTATGAGGTATTACAAAATAACATGTAAGATAACACAAAAAAGAAAAGTTGGAGCCACACCAAAGACAGTATGAGAAACAATGCCCTAAAGGTAGATCTTTCCTCAGACTCAGCAGTAAGCATTTCACATTTGCCCATTTACAGAGGATTATGAGATTGTTTCTGTGCAGCTGACTTTCACAAAATTTTTTTTCCAAGGCTGAAATTTTTTACCTTCTTCTAGAGCCTTGAAAGTAGCTTGCTCGGATGATCCCAGCAGTCATATCTCACCTAATCAATCCCTTAGCACTAGAGCAGCCATGGCAATTAATGGCATATTGGTCTACCCTGGTTTTGCCTGAGAAATACAGTTCTCTAAGTTTCCAAGGGCTGAAAATAGGTTTTGTCTACCCAAAATCTGGTTTTGAATAGGGGTAAGTAAGGGAAATGTAACACTCTGTGAAATATAGGGAGTAAACTTTCTGGCCCTCAACCCTTTTCCTCAGTGTTTCAGGGAAAGGTCAGAGCAAAGCTTTGTTTGTTTATTCTCAGGCACAGATATTTTACACAAGAAAAAGCAAAAGTTGTTATTTTGGGATAGGTAAAAAAGAAATAGAGCTATGGGGCACCTGAAGTGTCAGCAAATTAAATCTTTCTATTTATTGTGCAGATGGAGGAGAATACTTTTTGCTACTTGACCTTTTGGATTCTGAATTTAAGAGTTTGTTAAACAGTCATCATAAGAAGAAAGTGCCTCTGATAGCGCATGGTGAAAACCACTGGTGAGACACAATATATTTATTTAATAGTCATAGCTTATATTGGATATCGGGACTGGAAACCATAGCTTGAAGAAATGCCAAAAGGAAAGAAGTATATTTATTTTAAAAATTTATATATGCCAGGAGTTCACTGCAGGCATGAGATTCTTCTGTGGGAGTGCAAAGGAAAATTGTGCATTATGTATTCTAACCCTGTCACTCTGAAAAATTGTAACCCCCTATTAGATCTCTGGCTTAAGAATACGGAAACAATGCAGACAAGGCCTTGTTTGAAGACAACTGTGTGTCATGTTATGTAATGTCACGGGAAGGTTGCCTATCAGACACATTTGTATAAGTTCTGACTACTAAGAATATACAAAATATAGCAATAAAATACAAAAATGTTTAATCTGAGGAGTTTGTGTCCTTTTATGTGATTTGGAAGTGCAAGTATTTCTTTAAGCTGATGGTTTCTCTAGGTTTTTTTTTACAATTTGAAGCAAAAATAAACCCCTACTTTTCTGAGAATACAGGTTTGTTTTCAAATAAAAATGCATCTAATTTTGAGAAAAAATTATCCCTTTTGGAAGGCAAAATTATGAAAAAAATTCAATTTGCCTAATTTTATAGTAATAAAATTGTAAGAAAACTCAGAAAATTTGCAAATCATAGCACATCACATAGTACACTTCTAAAGACAAGCTTCATAAAGAAAATATTGTACAGCTTTATTCATTACATTAGATAAAAAACTGATTTGAAGTAGACATCATCTCGTACACTCTACAAGAAGTAAACTATAGCTGGTGTATGGCTGGTTCATTTTATACACTCAAAAATCCAACAAGGTCAGTGATTACCCATTGATTCTTTATAAAGGCCCTCATTCAAAATGCTGTACATCTGAGGATTGTGTGCGTACTTGTGATCAGAATGTGATTTATATTTACGACTGCTGTTATTCCCTCCCCAGTTGTCTGAAAATCATTCTAGTCCACTAAAATGAGTATTTCCTTTCTCATATTAGTACAAGGGTTTGTATCTCACTGGTTTATACTTCTATATTATTTCTGTATGTATTGTATAAAAGACCATAGGTCCACATAGTACAGTTAACATTTTTAAATGCTGTATCTGAGTACTCATGTTTGGTTCTCATGGGTTTAATTGTATGCATGAGGAGTTTTTTACTTTCTTTGTGGAGACTGAAGAGATGAAGCAAGAGATTTTATATTACTTGTGGAATGCTTTTTGCGTCTTTTAAACAATGGTGATATGCATTACTGGAAGAGTTGTCATTTCCAGTTGTAATCGATTTGCATGGCTGCCATGGTGTAACATGTAAAATCACAACAGCAGGGAAATATGGGAACAGGCAAGTCACTAGTCTGCTTAATCTGGGATTGTTTGTTCATCGTATTTTAAAGTTTAAGTTGCACTTGTCAGTTGGGATCATGGACTGTCTGATCCATTAACTACCCCCAAGCTTTTCACTTTCTAGAGGCTCTTGGCATTGTTGCAGTATGGTGAATTTACTGGAAGACATTCTTGCCCTTTGGGGCTATGAAGACTGCAGGAAACCCTCCCCTGGTTATTCTTGTTGAGGGTTAAAGAAAGAGTTTCAGTGTACTTTAAATACCTTGAAAGAGAAGGAGTATGGATCACTGGCGATGTTGCCGCTGCTGACATGTCAGTCACTCCACAAAGTTTCCTGCCTTGTTCTAAATGTCATCCTATTTCCCACACATTCTTAAATACTCAAACTGATCCTGCACTTTTCAATACAGAGTCAGACTGACACAGTTTTTCCTGAATATGCAGTTCTAATCTGTCTGACTCCCTGCTACATTGAATATCGTTCTGGCACGGTAGCAAGTGACAGAAACATCAGTCTATTTCATACCAGTAGTTGGTTCCACTTTACGTGATGCATGGCTAACAATAATGTTGGTAACAGCAGGCTGTCCATACAAGGCAGATTAAAGAAGATGTAAACTATTTATATATGCATCTTCTGTAGTTGTACGAAATCTTACAAGATTTCTTACTAGTTCTTCCTAGCCAGAACTCAGACACTCCCAGTAATTTGGCAGAAAAATGTGGAGGAAAGGAAGAGAGATGAGTACTGCAAAACATTCAGTTTCCCTGATTTTATTTAAATATAAAAATTCTCTGAAGGAACAATAGTAGGAACGAATGAAATAGGATGATCCAACCAATGCTGGAATGTTTATGACTAATTTATGACTTTAACTAATGTTTTAGACCTGTCCCATGTCCTCTGGCGGTGCACTTACTGGAAATAACACATAGATAGCACAGCTTCAGTCAAGCACACTTTCACTGCCAGGTAGCACTGACTTTCTTCCCCTTAAAGCTCCATGTTTCTGTTTGTTCGAGTTTCTGCCCCACAGCTGAAAACTGTGGGTGCACCATCAAAGTTGGTTTTTTGCTGATGGTTCAGCAGTGTGAGTTTATGCCGGCTTAGGATAACCAGGTTTTCCCTTCTCTGGAACCTAATCTTTACGAGTCGTATGATACAATCCAATAACCTCAGCTTTCCCCTTGTAGGACACACAAATTTGATGTCTCCTATAGCATTGCCCCAAGGCATAGAATGAGGCAGGGCAAACGGGGGTAGCTGGAGTTTTTCAGGCACTTGGAGACATCTGGTTCTTCCATTGTCAACCTCCTTGCATCACAGCTGGAACCTGAGCACTCACCTCGGGGAGGGCCACAGGGAGGAGACCAGGAGGTAATCAGAGTTGGCTGAGAGGTGACCAAGGGAGGAGGAAACAGCAATGGATCGTTCCTGATTTTCTAGCAATATGTGATTGTCCTTCCAAAACATTACAGACCATAGATGGAAATGAAAAGAGAACCCACGGGCTCTGCATTCCCGTTTTGCTAATTCACGCTTTGCCTTTGTCTTGCTCTCTACTTATAAACAGAAAAGAATTCTAGGCATAAATAATTTTTTTATGTAGTAATGCAACATGCCTTTTTCTCGTCTGAGTATAATAGTTTTAATGTAAATAAATGGAAAATCATTTGATGATGACATCCTTACTAGAATAAAACTAAAAATCCAGAAACACAGAGGTGAAATATAAAATATCCTTCAGGACAGGAATCAAGGAAGAGAGGAGAAAAAACTAAGTAAGAAATTTTTGTTTGGTATGAGAGAAAGAAACAAATGTAATATTTGAAAATATTCAGTTTATTTCATTTTTTTAAAAAGTCAGCAATTACTTTGAATGCTTAAAAATTAGGGACAAAATTTTAAAAATAAAAGCAAATTTAAATTTCAGTTGACTCATTAAACAAGCAGTTTTATTGTGCTCGGGACAGACATTACTGTGATGTTAAAGTCTCCGCATTTTACAAACTCTTCCATCAAAAGATTTGGACCAGAAGGAAGCTCCAGAGCTGAAGACACTAAAAATATTTCCTCTCCTGACCTCCTCTAACTGAAGTGCAGAATCATGCAAAAAAACCCACAGTCATCCTCAGAAGCAAATATGAGAATTACTCTGCCTGTGAAATTTGATATCAAGACTCTAAAATGCAACTAGAAGAATTAGTGGTGTCCACTGCAGAGCAGGAAGATTTCCTAAATGGAAATGAAGGGAAATATGTACTGCTGCTTCCAAATGACAAGAGGCAATTTCATGTAAAGTGCACTACAACAATCTAGTTACACGGCAACCAAGATATTGGTACTATGCTCTTAAAGAATGAGGTGCAGTCATCTCACCCAACACAAATGAATGAACTTGTGATGAAACAGCTTTCAAGAAGAATTAGGTATTTGGGAACACTTCAATTACCTGGGAATTGTTAGAACAAAAATATATCTGTGAAAGTCAAAAGATACTCTTAAAACTGTCAAGTTCTCTCTATCCCATCTCCAGGGTTTGAGTTTGTATTTTTGATTAGGTTGATTTTTTTTTTTTAATATTTTTTAAATGAGGCACCAGGGACAAAATCAGAAAAGACCTCCTAAAGGCTTGGTATAAATTACTTGTTTCCGTTTCCTTTCCCATCTCCTCCCTCCTCCAAACAACCTTTTGAACAATCTCCCCTCCTGTGTGAATTGTGCTTCTTTTATGACTCATCTCTTTTTCCCTTTTCCTCATCCCTATCCTCTGCTGTTTTTCACAATATGAGTTTTGGTCCTACCCTGAGGACGAGGAAGTTTGACTCAGTTTCAAGGCAGTTGAGAAGGATATTGATGATCTGCGCTAGAGCAGACGTGGTAACAAAATCCAGAAATTATTTAAAATAAAAAAAGTTAAATAGACCTGAGAAGAAAAGGGAGCAGGAAAACATATTAAACATAAGCCTTGAATAACTGCAAGAAATATTTTTTGCCAGAATCTATAACGTTTCTGTCTAGTTTCATATGTAAACCAATGTGAATCTCTCTCTTCTCCCTTCTTCGTCATTGCAAATAGCTGTGAAAATCAACAGAGAGAGAGAGAGAGAGAGAGAGAGAATCCAGTTTTAGTTATAATTTCCTCAATTCCTTCTGTTAGAATCTATGCCTGTCTTCATGCTGGTTGGTTGCTGGGAGAAGTGGAGATGACAATCAGGTAGAGAGCAGAACAGAGTGTTAAATTAAGATTTGAGAACAGAGTGTTTAATTGAGATTTGGCACTGTTTTCCTTTGAATTTGTTTGGAATCAGAATTTTGTAAAAGATACCTTTCTTTAGGATAAAATAGCTCAGGAGATTAATGCTGATTTCTTACTAACATGTCTGTATTTGTATAAATTCATGTTGTTATCTGAAAAGTCATAATACAAAGCACAATGTGAGAGGCCAATGAGAGAGTCGAATGATACTTACCGTGCTTGCTTTCAGTCAAATCGTTTCAGATATTAAGTTCACATTTTTGTCATTTGTAATGATATAAAAATGTCAGGAGCGGTAAGAGTATTTCAAGTCACATGTACTGGGATATGAATAAAGGCCCTCTGAAGGACAATCAGGCTTTAAAAAGAAAGAGGTAGAAATACAATAGAAGGAGTGTTGGATTGGGCTGGTAATACCTTAGTTGAAACTGAACCCTCGAGTTGTTTTGAGCTGATGCTGAAATTTTCATAATGTATTTGTGTGGGAGAAATTGTAACATCTTTCAAAGTCAGTGGCATTTTACAATGTTTTACCAGTACCTGTCACCATTCCAGTAATTCCTTTCATGTCATCCTTCCTCTATGCCTCCTCAATGCTGGTGTCCCCCAGTTCCATGCATAGGTAAAATCCTCACCCTGCATTTGCATGTGTTGTGACAGTTATAACTACCTCTCTGGTGCTCACCATTCCAAAGTTATCCTTGCCATTGTAGCCTCCAAATTCTGTCACTGAAATTCATTCAATGTGGGATTGCACTTGAAGGCCATTCAGAAGCCACAGCTGTTGTGCTATGCAGAGGCCCAGGTTGCTTGGTGATGATAGCTATAGAGAGAATGTGAAACATCATTGGTTCCAGATTTGCTTTCAGGATGTTGCTGTGGTCTATAAAGAGCTTCTAGGTTTGCGTATGCAGTGTCTGAGAACCTCTACTCTCCCTGTGCACTGCTGTCACTGTTGAGGACAGCTGCCCATCAGGACATATTTTGATGCAGCTCTCCTTTATCAGTGACCACACATAGCTTTGAACACCTTCATTTTACACAGGCACAACCATATATGTTCCCTAAAAGCTAGTTCCAAGTTTTATTAATGCAAGTTCTAATTATTCCTTGTGCTCGTAGGAATAAATTAAACTCATTGTTGGTTTTGCTTTTCTTTTTTAAGAAATCCATATTTGTTAAACTATGCCCGAATGGTGTTTGTATTCTAATGTTGTAAAGTATAAACTTGTCAGTGCTTATAAACAGGGATACCCATGTTAGTACTGCTAATCTTCATGAATTTCCCTATGCTATTTTAAACATGGTGTTCTTAGACTTACCAAGACGACTGAAAGGAAGCAGCAGTTAGTGATGCAGACAGATTGCTTTATGGATATTAGATTTGGCAATATATTTTTGCATCCATGGATTATACTGATAATTAAAAAAAAGGAAAGTCCTCAGAACCTTAATATGGTCAGGCAAGCCTTCAAATTTCAAATGACATGTGAGTATTGATTTCAAGTTTCAAACTAGGTCCATGTTTTTGATACTAATTTAGGAACTATTACACTTGAAAAACAACAAATTGGGTAGAAGTACCCCTAGAGTCCTAGTCTGCTTATTTAACTAGGCACTCATGCATTCCTGCCAAATCTGGTTTTCATGAAAGTCAATTTATTTGTTCATTATGTGACACTTGAAACCATTCAAGCAATTGTGAGATGGGATGAAAGTCTCTGCTGAAATGTTTCACTGATTGGAATATTTTGGCCATTTTTGAAGGCAATGTGAGATACGGTGATAGGGTGTGAAAATGCCCTGAAATATTAAAGCCACATTATTGATAACATTGGAATTTACTTGTGTTGGCACATTATAGGTTTGGTTTTTTTTAACAGGCATGACTCTGACTTATTTGGAACCTGTGGATCTGGAAGACTGAAATTTAAGCCATTTTCAAAAGAAAATTATCTGATAACATTAGCTCTGTTCCCTTGCCAAACAACATTCCATTAACCAGCTGAAATGGGACTTAATAACAATCACGTAAACCAATTAGTCTCAATTTATAACTCCATTAGGGGTGTTATTCATCACCACTTGGCTTTATGGAACTGTGGTTCCTTCTGACATAAGTCAGATTAAATAACAAATACGGCCTGGGGTGCTAAACAAAAATGTAAATGCAGATTGCCTAAGAAAGATTTATGCCTCTGAAAACAGATAATTTTGAAATCTCATGCTTCTTACACATTCAGAAGAGATATAATAGACTTGAAAACCAAAATATATCTGAGTCTAAAAGTATAGAAAACAGCTGGATTAATAGTTTCATAGCGTTTAAGGTCAGACATCAGAATGTTGTCTAAATCACAGACCATTCGCTCAGCTACTAATATGCTGATCCTAACAACAGTAGTAAGAAGAAAACTCACATCTTCAGTAGAATAATTTTTGTTGTCTGCATGGAGACTGTTGCTACCAACAGCCCTGGCAATTGATTAATCTTATTCTGAGATGTTCCTACGTAATGGATCACGGCTCTTTTCACACTAGAAGGTGCAATAGAACTCTTTATAGATACATGCCAAATTAAGTTCAGAACCTGTCCCTGTCTGGATCTAGTCATCAGTTTGATTCTGATTCATTTAGATTTTACTAGAAAAACTGGAAACAAGTTGTCAAAATACTTCTGCCTGAAAATGTTTTAAAAACAAATGTTGTATAGACTGTATCAGTTTCGGTGTTTTAGAAAAGATGTAAAGGACTACAAAGCTATTTGCTTTGCTTTTGGAATAGTTGTTTTTATTCAGAATAGTATTCAAAATTTCAAAAATTTTTCTCTTTCATTTATTAATATGAGATTTTTTTTTCATTTGAAACATGCATATAGAGGTCTGTTTGGAAAATGCTTTTAAATTTTGATGAATTGTTTTAATCTGATGCTTTTTTTCTTCTAAAACCATCAGATTTTCACAAAACTACGCACACTGTTCATATAATAGTGACATATTACTGAATCATTTGGAATACAGATTTTGGTATGGGCTTAGACCATTCCTTCAAAATGTTTCTTCATTTTAAAAATATTGTTTCCTAGGTTTTAAAGGCATTAATGACTGAAAATTATAATTTAATCACTGCAATCTGCTCTACCCAAAGCTTTTGATGACAGTTATGAGTTAAATGGAAGTTTTCTAAATGTAATTGCATATGAAGTCACATACATGATGTTCTGAAGTGATGGATTCATGTGGAATAAATGAAAGCTGTGGACATCTTTTACTACTTTCCAATAGGAATGCAGGTATATATTTTATAGATTTTTAAGATATCAGGATTAGACCTAATTCCACCAATATATATTATGTATGCAAACAAACGTCTCAGATGAAGAAAAGGGAAGCTAAGAACTGGAACAGTGAATACCGACAATCTGAAAAAGTGAAAGTAAAGATCAGCTTTTTAATACAAAGTTCTATGTATTAGAGTGACATATGTAAAAAACAATTTAAAGCTTGTGAACTTTCTTTAAACTTTAAACAAGTAGGTTTTAAGAGATTTTTACCTTTGCTGGTACAAAGTAGTAAACATTTCTTTTACTTATTCCCACCAGATCACCAAAAGGTCTTGTGGTAATTGTCTTTCTATGTTGTTTTTTTTTCCAAATGGTACTCCTCGAATAGAGACAAAAATACACTTTTGTTTTAAGTGGTGTAAGATTCTGTATTAATTTAAAACAGTACAGATGAGAAAGAATCTTGTCAGACATTCTAATTCTATTTAGTGTTATGTCAGAGCAGCCTCATTTGGTTTAGCTCATAGCTGACTTGAATGGAATGAAAATTAAATGACAGTATTTTTCAATGAATGGTGTAGGATATGCAGGGAAGGAGAAAGAGCATGGCCAGCATGGCTGAAGCAAGAGCAGAATATGAGGGCAGGATGGAAAGCAGCAGAGAACGCAATCACAGCTGAATGATTAGGGTGCGGAGGAGCCTCCCATTAGCTCTGTTCCTCATAAACACTTTTTAAGAGGACATCACATCTTGTCTACAAAAAAATGTAGGTACAACATGTATGACCTCCAACTAGAAAATTCTTTCAGATAAATCAGTACTGGTGTCTCTTTCAAATTTTGCACACAGACACACAAAAAGTATAAATCTGGAAACTTTAATTTTTTTAAATGTCCAACTATAGAAAGAGAGATCACAGACAGCCACATACATTTCTCTGTGTACTAGTTAATACTTCAGCAATGCACAAAATACCTAAAATATCTTGAACTGAATATTTTTTAACCTGTATCTCCATATGATTTTATTCTTTGTAACATAAGCAATTTTGGGTCTACTAGCCAGAGGTAAAATTACAGTGACAAGTTAATGCCTGGTGGATTCAAAGCATGTTGGATGGAAGTGTGAATGATATTTCCTTTAACTAAGACATCCAAAGATAGATTTTTCATCTTTTTTCCTCCTTTGCCGTGTGTGTTTTTCCTTCAATAATGAGTTTCATTTTCACATTGGTATTTAGGAACAATTTCAGATAATCTTCCCAAATAGTGCCACTTACAGCTATGACATAGAATAATGTGTTAATTTCAGGTTTTGTTTTATTGATGTGAAGATTAGTTGCCTAGGATGGAGAATGATTTCTTTATGCTCTTTGCTGCTCTTTTTTGTCTTCACTGAAAGTGTAATCAAGGATTTTAAAGTGTAAGGATCATTTCCATGTTGGACTAACCTCACCTTTAACTATAATTACCTCAAAACTAGAAAACTCTGCTGATGAATGACATAAAAGTTGACCAAATTTATTTTTCTGTTTTCATTTCTGCAATAATTTCATACTACATGCATCTATTTTTAGTATCTATTCAATCACGCTGCCCAATCAATACTATAGTATTTGTCTTACAAGATATTGAACTCTTTTTCTCTTCCCTGTTTCTAAATAACTTTTTAGCAGAAGTGAAATGTGAGGATCTTCCCAAAGAGCTATGCTTTCCAGTTTACTTTGCTACATAAATATACATTTATAGGAGTTCCCCGAATATTTCATCTTTCAAGCCAGAAATTGTTTTGATTTAGATTAGAGAGAGTATCTGTTTGTCTATAATCTCCATCCGTTTGAATGCATAGTACAGACAAGGCAAGGATACTCACATGTCTAGAGTACCAAGATATGCTGGATCTATTCTATGTGTCAGTTAAGTTTAACATTTGACATGTGTGATGTTTGCTGTATGAGAACTGACCCTTCAACCTCAATACCCTACATAGTACTGAAACGCCTTTCCATGCCTTTCCAAACAGCTCTACATCCAGGAGATGCACAAAGGCCAGAAAGGGCTTTCAGGAGAAAGTTCCTCTGGAAGAGTTTGAGTCAACTTTCTTTTTAGCAAGTAGAATTACGAGAAAACCAGACTTCCAGGGAGAATAATATACTTTAACGTCTTGATAATGGAAAATAAATAAAGACGTCGATGATTAATTATTTCATTTTAGTTGAGATCCGATAACTATTTCAACAGGACTGACTGTAAACTGTTTGCTCTGTGGCAGATGCCCTCAACTTGAACTGGTTTTGGTAGCGTTTCTACAGGTTTCCCTCTTTCTAGTCGCTAGCCATAATTCATCAATCTCTTAGACGGACTGAGTTGCAGTCAGCTACTTTTCAAAGGTTTTGCCATCAGTGTAATGCATATGAAATAGTTGGCTGTGACATTTAGAAGTGTGGGAAACTGATAAAGAAATTGAATGAACACATTAATAGTACTTAAACTCTTTGCATCCCCTCTAATAATTTTCTTGTAGAAACTTAATGTTATTGGTGCAAGTCTGACTCCATCAAGTGTAAATGAAAAACACGATTCCACTGTCTCATTTATCAAAATGCACGAGAACTTATTTCTCTGAACAGAGTCGCTGTAGAGGAGTAAAACCTAGGCTTTTACCCTCTTTCAAAGTCACGTGTTGAGATGTGACCTCACAGCTCGACATGGTTTAGGAATGGTACTCCCCAGTTTAGTGCTCCCACTGAGATTCTACAAACCATGTGCTGCTTTCTCTCTCCTTCCTCTCCTGTGGCAGGCTGGAGAGGAGAATTTGAGGCACAAAAATTAAAGGTCCTGGATTAAGATAAGAAAAATTAGTGGAAACGGAAATAAGAAAATGAACAGTAACAGCAACAATAATCATTAAAAAGTGTGCAAAAGACAGAATGATTCACATGCAAAATGCTCACTGTGGAGCTCGACCTGACCCCATCCAACCGCAGACACTTTACCCCACCTACTCCCTCCAGCTCCAAACCTGGGTTACCCAACACTCCCGCCGACACATTTGCTCAACTGGAAAGAACCCCTTCTTCCCAAAAGAGTGTCCCTTCCTCCTGGCCCTGGAGATGAGGGGATGTTTTATAGAAAACCTCCAGGTCATAGCCATGCCCCCCTTTTGACTTCTGCACAAATTGACTCTGTCCTGGCCAGAACCAGGACACAGCTTTATAAAAATAGTTAGTCATTCAGAAAACTCTATCATTATAGCTAATAAGTAGACAGCTGGAAGTAGTAATCTAATTTCTATAAAATTAAAATATATTTAAATAACGCAAATTTATTCTTCTATTTGGGCTGGGCAAGTATCTTAAAATTAATGCACAAATACCAGACATTGAGGGTATCCAAAATTATGTATTCTCAAATTAAGATTATACCATTTCTTAGAACGTACTTGGTTGGTTATTATCAGTGCCATCTTTCTCTCTTGTGCTCACTTGTGAATGATCAACCCTTTCCTTTCTCAGGCAAATTAGATATATTCCTCTCTATACTGCAATGAGATAATTCATGAGATAATGGGACATCTCTATAGAAACCTGTGCTAACTTCAATGCGTCATCTAACTCTCATTTTTAAGAACAAAGTACTAGTAAGACATAATGACATTCTTTCTCAGATTTATGGTTCAACTCTGCACTTGAAGAGAAAGGATGCCTTTATCCTCAGTCTATTTATTGTCTTCTGGGGAACAAATATTTCAACCTACCTCTTCAATTCCCTGTCAGATCATATTCAGTTTTCATTTTAGACTATGATGAATTGATGTCATAGTTTCAATTCTATGTAAACATCGTCCCTCTGAATGTGACAATAAGGAATAATCTAGGATATCATTCATATTATAATTCAAATCTGAAATATTCACTTTATTTTTGACTACTTTCTCCAATATTAATTTTAAGGAATAATGAACACTCTTTTGAAGTAACATAGGCTGGCCACTTTAATATATTTCCTGGACTATGTCAAGAAAAGCTTAGACAGTTCTGGTAAATCACCAGTTATTGCAATCAATAATAGCTCAGGCTGAATAAACTGCAACCATAATATTTTTTTGATGTTATCTAAGCTATAGATATGAATAATGATATGCTTGAGGTGAAAACTGTAGTTTGCTTATTGGATTTGTTCCTAAGGTGAATGACATCAATTAAAAGCCTCTTTTCACTTGTATTATGCGTTAGAGCAAGCTTAATGACATCAATTGAGATACTCATTTCCCTTATATTATGCTTTGGAGCAAGTCTTAAATTATAAAAATGTACTTACTCTGGTTTTAATTTGACAATATTGAGATAAAAATTAGCAAGCAATTGAGATAAATATTAGCAAGCATTCTGCAGTTCTGGGTCACAGGAATGGGTGGGTACAAGTCAGCCTTTCATTATCACTGCCCAAAAGGTAAGTAGTCTGTTCATTATTACTTTTTCCAGGACAAGGAACAAAATAAAAAGGCTTTACTAAGGTGAATTTTCTTTTTTGTACAGATAAATAATAGAAGGTCAAATAAAGCAACGGATTTTAATTTGGTTGGATAGTTACACTGGATCATGAACACAAACTGCATAGTTTATTGTCAATGCACTTGTCACTCAGTTTTAATTGCTTAGCAGCTATGAATGGTCTGAAATTTACATGTACTATAATTTTAATTTCATGTGATGGTAGAACAATATTTCCATGTCTTACTATGGGAAAGATTATGGCAACATTTTTCTTTATAATACAATTTTAATTCTTACTGAAATGGATGCTTTTGTGCTGGGATGCCTCATTTCCTGCATGAGAGAGAGAGTGAGTGTGTAAACTGCCTCTTCCCAGATTCATGCACTTTTATACTCCCTGTCCTGCCACAACATAGGGCCTTTGGATCTTTTCTGGACTTCCCTGATTTCTTCTCCCTGGCAGAAGGAAGGGCCTGATTTCACACACCAGCGGGCAGCCTTCTTTACAGCTGCCTGAACCCAATGTTCCGGTCAGGAGATGCAGCTTCAAAAGTTGCCACTTTACAAGTTGAAGGTGTGCAATTTGCACTTGTTCCATGTCTTTTTACCTGACAATGTGAAATTGCTAGAACAGACTCAAGTGGAAACAGCCCCTGAAGGAAAGAGAGGATGCACTTGTGGCTTCTGATATGTAGAATAACAAGAAAACCCTTTTTCCTCTCTCTGCCCATATCAGAATGCTGAGGAAGAAATAGACAAGGAAGCAATAGGTTTGGGGTTCAATTTTAGGGTGATAGGGTTTTATTTGAGTCCAGCAGGTTCTGGAAATATTTATAGAAGGATTCATGACATTTACCATACAGACTATTGCTGCTTGCTCGCATAGCGTTAAATTAGTAATGTCCTAAACTCGTGCTTTGAACCTTAGCTTTCTTCCTGTGCAGCTAGGACAATGAGGCATCTTATGGAGCAATAAATTGGTGTCTGGCTTGACCCGTGGGTTGAAATTTAAATTTGGAAAGACTGCTTGTCAAAAATAACTTGTCTGTAAAACATATGTTTGCTTTTACACTTAGTTATGTTCAGACAGTAAAGCAAGGGTGGAATGACAAACACAGGAATGTTTCCTTATTCTTGCAGTGAGTATTCTCTGGTTCATCTAAACCAGCCTTTGCTCAGACCCACCAGAGACAGCAGGAATGGAAGTGCACTGACTGTCTTCACTGGAAGATATTTTTCTGAGCTCTTGGAAATTTGCCACCTGAATCCTGTATGTCTAAATGCAAATTAAGTGGTAACCAATGCTGAGAAATTAAGTCAAGGCTGAATACTACCTAAAGGTGACAGCAATAAAGACAATTTTTTCTTATCTAGTTTATTCTGACAAATTCTGTGAAAATATGAGTAGGTACTTTCATAGACACTAGTTGGATGCAGTAACATTTCTTGGCACTAATACTAGAAATAGAAAGAAATCCTAGGAATGACAACTTGTTTGTGCCGAGCTTGAATTTTTAGCAACAAAGTTCAAAAAACCCTCCCATTTCCTATGATAGCCACAAAGTCTGTGAATCCGCTGAATATCCTCTTTGCTAAATGCAACAAAACATGTAAATCAGACAACATCTAGCTACAGTGTTTTGTATGGGCTAGTCAAACTGTTGGGTTATTCTGACTTGCTATGTCCAGATTCCCTTGGTGGGAAACATAAAAACAAAATCCCAAACGATGGTGTTAAGGTGTGATTTAATCCTTACTTAGATGACTTTTTTTGTGTTCAATGAACTTCTCATAGTTTTTATCCTCTAATAAGATGCTTAAAGAATTTTCCCATATATTTTACTTTATTTAGAAATGAGCGCCTTAAATCCCAGAAGTCCAGATCTCATAGAAAAAGTACTTACCCACTGTTGTTCGTTGTTGAATGACAAGACTGAGCATATTGTTCATAGAAGGTGGCCATACTTTGCTCTCCTTATTAGTTTCAGTTTTATCTTTTTAATTTCCTGTATGTGCAAAAAAATTCAGAGGATTTGGCAAACACTGATAAAAAGGATTAAACCCTCGGTGGCTGTTGGAGATACTGCAGCTAGGAAAACTGCGGAGCAGACGCTCATTCTCACTGACAGCACTAATATTTGATTTTCTTTTTTGGGATAAACCTGTGTGGTCTACTCAGTGAGTGTTGCTGAAACTCAGGTACCAACATCTTTACAGACTTTTACCTGGTTTGATCAGTAAAGGTGAAAGTATAGTTACCAAACCCTGTATTTATCTTGGGAAGCTTTTAAGACTGTGTTCAATTTAGTTCTGCCATAAGTGTTACAGTCATGTTATTATTTCAATCAAAAACGCCTAGCGCAAGAACCACACAAGACACTACAAGGATGATTGTGCTTCTTCTTTTTTTCTTTTTATGTTTTCTTTTCTTCTTTTTAGTCCAGAGTGCTAATAAGTGATGTCATTTGTTTACATAGCTACACCTGGCAAAGTCATTCTGTAGGCATTTCATTCTGTTATGACTTGCAGTAGAGAAATCTGAAACTAAAGATGATAAAACAAGACACATCTGTTGGGACTCATTCAAAACAAATTTATTTTGCAGATAGTTAATTATCGATTTCAAACAAGATTAGGTAAAACTAAATATTTCTCTTAAAAAAAATTAGAAGATGACAAAAAAGTAAACCAGATTTTGTTCAGGAAGGTTGTGCCCGTTTAGACACAGATCCAGGAGGAAACAACCCAAGAGGGGCATCTCACTCTCTGTCTCTCTCCTGCCTGCTAGGCAAGCAGGCCCCGGCAGCACCTCCCCCACGGGTTCGGGAAAATAATTTCTCGAATGAACGTGAAAAAAAGCTATTTATTTAACAAACAGAGTCCCCCGCGGTCATAGGGCAAAGAAAAGAAATATTGAAACCCCCTCTCCTGTCCCCTAAAAGAGGACTATGGATTTTAGAGTTCTTTCTGGAGATAAAACCTGCAGTCCTGAGCTGGGCCGGGCCGGCCAGGCAGGGTCCGACGAGCCCCCTTGGAGGGTCCCGCCGAGCAGGTCTGGAGATGACAGCCGGTCTCAGATGAAAAGCAAGCCAAAAAACAGTCCAAAAAAGGAACAGAAGCCGCTGAGGCAGATCACAGTCCCTTCTCTGCTGAAAGCCGAAGAGACTAGAGAGCAAAAGTCCTCTAACCATCAAACGTCAGAATCGGGAGAGAAAAGAATGCAAAACCTTTTAGTTGCAAGGTCAAGCTGGCCGCTTTGAAGAGTTCTCTCGGCTTCTCTCTCCCCCCTTTGCGATTTAAAGGTACACTAGAAATCAAGCAGGCGATGGGGAATACAGTATGGTGATAGAATCACCCCAAGACATTGGTCAACAAAGTTGTTTATGTAACTTACAATATGAAACAAACATATGTCTATTTTTATTTGGTTGTCTGCAATACATATAATACAGTTATATAGAACCCTTCCCATGTTTTTTTTATTGAAAGTGTATATGTCGTATAATACTGCTGCAGTTTTCAATCCAGTCTTTCTGGACTTGGACTCATTCATAGTGTCATATTAATAATTTTTGTATTTATAGAGAGTTAAAATAGAATATAGAAAAATTGTGATGGATTATCCTAGCATAGGGATAAAATATGAATTCCAGATTAAAAAATACAGCTACAGAAAAAGTAAGGGAAAAAAAAAAGAAAAAAAGCTGAAAGAAGAAAGGGGGAAAAAAAGGAAAACAAATGAAGAAAAAAAAAACACTAAAAGGAAACAAAAAAATGAAAAAAAAATTGTTTTAACTACAAAGCAATGATCCATGTAAAATGAATTTTAAAATTATTTTCCCAATAGCTGAGTTTATTTTGTTTGATTTTTTAAAACCAGTGCTTTAAATTTAATTGTAAGGTATATGCCCCTATTAATACAAATTTGTTAACCAAGCACTGGATCTTGGTCTCTCCTCAGCCACTTAAGGAGAACTTAAGTACACTTCCTCCTAGGTTTGCTCAGGTAGAACTAACCATCATACCTGTTTCGCGGGGCCACGGGTAGCAGAAGCTGCCAGGCAGGCGTCGCTGTCGCTGGCCAGGCTCAGTGGTGCTGTGCTGCGGGGGGAACGTGGGCGCTGCCTTTCCACGTGTTTTATCAGGGCTCTGCGGGGGCAGCAGCAGTCAGAGCCTCCTCAGGTCTGTTACTGTTGGGGTGTTTCTTCATACATTAAACACGCTTAGGCATTGTAAAATGCTACAGCTAAACAAAAACCGCTCAAAAATAAATTCTGTGATTGGAAAATCTGAAAAGCTTTTCATTTTGATTGTGTAAATGGTCTTATATATTTCCAATAAACCCAGATCTGTTATCGACTTGACATTCAGGCTAGGGTAATACAAACTCTTGTGAAGGTCTAAGCAAGCCATGAAGGTATTTATCATTTTAAAATCAAAATTTTATAGTCATTTAATTTTGTGTTGTTTTGACTCAAAACTAAGTGGAGCTTATTAAGTATTACTGAATTTGATAATCCCACCAAAATCAAGGACACAAATTGTATCCAAGTGCTTTTGAGAAGAACTAATTCCATTAATTCTGAAACTAATCCATGTTTAAAAGGATTTGGCACAGAAAGAGCTATACCTGCAATTGCCTTAAATGCAGCAAATACAAAAATCTGCCTAATCTCTTGCTTGAAGGCACACCTTTAATTGACTGTATTCTTCTACTTTGTCATTAGAGAAATATAAATACTATCCTAATCAAAATTATCATCCTGGTTGCTTACACTCTTCCTAGAGTCATACTTCACATACCATAATATATTCATACAGCACTTTATTTAATTCCAGTTTTTCCAGTCTAAGACAGTTATCACTCTACTTATGACATAAACACCAGAACTGATACCTAATGTGTTTATATTCACTCTACATAGAAATACATACAATACCCCTCAGAAAAGGGATATTTACATTTCTAAGCTATTTTTCTCAATAAAACACGGCTAAATCTACATTCATATATAAAATTCAATAGGAAAATGCAGTTAATTTGATCATTTAGAGCAAAATATCTACAATATTTATTCTATTAGACCTTTTTTTTCAAAGGAGTGCAAGATGGTAAAATAGAACCATACAATAAATCATTCATCCATAGTTATTATGAACAAACAGAGAAGCCCATGAAGCTGATGAGAGGGCTGGAGCACCTCTCCTATGACGACAGGCTGAGAGAGTTGCATTGTTCAACATGGAGAATGAAAGGCTCTGGGGAGACATTTTTGCAGCCTTTCAGTGCCTAAAAGAGACCTAAAAGAAAGATAGAGAGGGACTTTTTACCAGTATATAGTGACAGCACAAGGGAGAATGGCTTTAAACTGACAGAGAGTAGGTTTATAGTAGATACCAGGAAGAAATTCTTCAATGTGAGGGTATCCCTGCCCATAGCAGAGAAGTTGGAGCTAGGTGATCTTTAAGGTCCCTTTCAACCCATAACATTCTGTGGTTCTATGACTAATAACTCCATTTTATTACTTTTTATTATTCTTGATAAATGTTTCTTCACATGGCACTCTTTTGACAAATCTAATATGTTTAATTAATATATTTATTGTTCTTTCTAAGTTATCTTTTGGGGATAACTTAAGATAGGTATTTTCAAATTTCCCATTAATGTGCGATTTTTTCCCTATTTCCTTCTTCTTTCTGTTATATTTTATTTTCCCTGAGTCACTTTATTAATACAATATCTCACTGCACTGTCCATAAAAAGTTTTACTTTGCTAATTTCAAATTTAATGAAATTTAACTTAATTTCGGCCTTATTCGCATCAGTGCATCTCATTGTTTCCTTCCAATGAAGTCTGATGATGTTAATTTTATCCTCTGTAGTTACTCCAATTAATTTATCAAAATTCTCTGAATTTTTCAGTCCTTCTTCTGCTAAATATTGCAACTCAGCTATGATTTTTGCTACTTCATAATCTCAAATTCTTGCATACGCATACCTAATCACACACACTCTTGTCCTTATTGCTGCCCAATTGGTTCCCTTATATGTTTTCACACTGATAATTGGTGGTATATTGCCACATTCTTCCCCTACCTCAATGCCTTTAGTGCACAGCTACAGTTTATCTCTCCTTTTTGTGAAAATGAGCTAGAAACAGATCTGTGAGTGATTTCTACAGAAAAGAATTTGAAGTACCTTAACACAATATAACTACTTAGTCTAAATAGCTACTGCAATTATTATTTCCTCAAAAGAACTCATTGGAAAGAAATAATTTTTCTTTGCAGTTTTTATACATCTCTTGGTGTTCTGTAAGATTTCTTGTGAGGAAAAATTTTTCCTCAGTTATTACCTCATAATGAAGGAAAATTAATGAGTGAATTCTATTCTATTCTATTCTATTCTATTCTATTCTATTCTAGTCTATTCTATTCTATTCATCAATTTTTCAGAAGTTCGTTCAGTGAAGTGGGATTCTCACCTTCTGACACAGTATTTGATCAGAGTGTTTTGAGAGCACAGCAAGGCTCAGGACATTCAGATGGATATCAAGCAGTCCTGGTGACTTATTGCAATAACTCACTGCATGTTGTTTTAGCAATATCATTCGTTATATCATGTTTCTGTTAATGCATAACAGCAAAGTCACTCACTATAAATTTCCTGTCCTAAAGAGAGTGCACAGCATAAAAATGGCCAAGAATGTAGTGAAGGAGTACCAAGAGGTGTGTGGGGTCAAGGCTTTCCATACAGTGCAGCAGCTTGCAGAATTAAATTAAGGCAACTCTTGAGGGAATGGTGCAATGTAGACATATTTGAGAAATGTACCTACATGCATCTTTGAGTTACACGTTATTGTTTATTTCTGTCCTTGCATGCTTAAATGCTGCTATAGATGACTTTGCTAACACAATTCTTTCTAATATTGATCCGACATGACAAAAAACACCAAAAGATATTACTAGCAACTGGGGAAGAAAGTGTGTGAACTGTTGAGAATCATCTTAGCACAGCACGCAAAGAGTATGCAAGAAGGAAAAGAAATGTACATACCCCCAAAATGACAACAAGCAGTAAGGATGCTGAGAGTAAAGTATTGTCTTCACTTGTAAGATTAAGGCTAATTTAACTGCTCATAAAGGGCTCAATCATAAAATCACCAAACCTCTAGGACCTAAACTACCATGTTCATGTAAATGCAAAGTTTGGAAACCGAAACCCGGACCAAACCCAGTAAATCTTTGAAAAATAAAAGGTGCTGAACAATGGGCAATGAATTTACCAGAATTCAGGCATTCCCTGTTTCTATTTTTAGCCCAAGAAGACAAGAGACACATCAGGAACATTTAATAGGAAGAAACTCTCAGAAATTTATATGATCAGATAAAAAAAGTGACCTGAAAAATATTACCTGGAAACATTCTTAGTTAGAGGACATCCATACCACAGAGCAGCTATGACAATACATGCATGACAGCTTGGAATACACAGACTCTTGCTGACATTCACAATGTAAAATAAGGCAGCAAGGATTCAGAGTCAGTCTTGTTCTCATCATCCCTGAAGCCTTAGCCTGTTTAACAAAACAGTCATAACTGTAATGTTCCCATAACATCCTCTCATAGCTGACAAAGCCTCACTCTAAATATTTGCAAAAAATTGCTCAAGGATTTGTTAGCAGCTCATCACCTTTTGCTGAAGGCTGACATGAAAAAATAACCTTGTTGCTTAACAAGGTCCTCATGTGCCTTAAGTGTGCCATCCTGCGCATTGCCCCATTATCTCTGAGGCCTCCTATGGAATATTAAAATATTTCAAAAGTTTAAAAGCTCGGTAGTTCTTCTGGATTCTTATATCATTCATTTTTCACAGTCTCGTATTCTACCTGCTGTAACTTAGATTCCTACTCACTTTTACCTGTCCTTTTTCTCATTCTGTTCCTCACAAGTCAACCTTCTGGAATTTTTAAAAATTTCTTATTAATTATTATTTTGTTAATAGTTGTATTGCACTAACATTCCGTGTATAAGTGCAACTGAGGGGTTTGAATTCTCTATTAATTGTTAGTAACATTCTTAGGAAACGTGATCTGTTTGTCATTGAGTTTTTCTTTCTCCAAAGATATCAGCTAGACTACAACCAATTGCAAAATCATTCTGATGTATTAGCCTCAGGTTATTGGAAAGTCTCAGACTGTTCTCTTTTCTGCATAGTTAAATTTTATTGTCTACTGCTTTAATGAATACTGAATTTTCCAGTAAGTAGATTAGCAAAACTGGTGAGTCGGGAAAGGTGTTCATGAACCTACATGACAAGATAGTGTTCAAATAACTGATCTTGTTGCTTCTTTTCATGCCACTCACCCATAGAATGAAAATCTGTGAACATCCTGGAGGACAAATAAACCAACAAATCCAGAAAGGCAAAAGAAGAAAAATGAAAACATTTGGTCACAGCTAAATACAAGATCCTGCTAGAGGGACAAACAGCTGGTAGTTGGGACATCTTCCCAGAAGGTGGCTGCATGGTCTATATTTACTGCATGAGGATGAGCAAAAAGGACCTCACAGCCCAATTTGACTTCAATACATGTAAGCTTTAGTAGTCAGAAGTCAGGACTGTAATGGAAGATCAGGTTTTACAGTTTTTTTCAATGAAATTCAGTTGATTCTCTATGAGGAATTGAAAATCTGGCTCCCTAAATGCAAGGATTTTCATTTACACTTCTCTAGCTACCCTGTATTTTTATTGTTCACGGTCAGTGACCAAGGAATAGCAATCCCATCTGGATATAGTAAGAAATTATTTGAACATTTCCTCACATTCAAGATTTTTGGTTGGGTATTTTTTTCATTTTTCATGAAATAGAAGATTTTGGCAGAGACTGTGTCAGATGTACCTCAAAGTACATTGGTTCCCACAGTATTGCCAGGCTAGTTTTCAAGCCAGATTGGTTTGGCTAAGTTCAAATAAATTTTGTCTGACTGTTCTAATTTGCAGCTGAATATGGTGAATGAAGGAGGAGTGCTTAAATTTCTTTACCCATCCTATGTAGCAGTTTCACCCATGCTATGTAGCAGTGGGTTCCTTGATAAAGTAAGACACTAGAAAAGATAATAAGACAAGTAGTGCTGATGTGAGAGATGGGTGTTATTTACCCATTTGAACCTGACTTTGCAAAATGATATTGAGATAAATGCCTTGGATTGCACAGTCCAGCAGGAATATATAGGGAGAGCAATAGCTGTAGCTCTCTCACAGACACGTGGGAATAAATAAATTATAAGTATGATGATGTTGTGTGGACTATACGTAGGCAATTGTGAATAAGATGATAGACTACAGTCATGGCTTTTCCATTACATATTAGTATTATGACTCCATGCTCAACAACAAAAGCTGTCTGCTTTTTCCTCCACTTTAAAGTGGAGTGAAGACTTTAATAATACTGCTTTCATGAAACGTGCCTGGGATGACAAGGTTTTTACTTCTAGGTGCAATAGATTTTCAGCCAAAGCAAATTTCAGTTTGCAGATGCAGTGACTAGGATGTAATCAGTGGGTCCTTGCATGCACTTTGCATTCTGCCTACGTGAGCAAAGACTGCAGCACAACTGAGAGAGGAAACCTGGCCTGATACTTGCAGCCAGCTGCCATGGTTAAAGCTTACAATTCTACGAAGAAATCACTTTTCCAACACACACTCTGAGCTAGTGCATTTGGACTTTCCAGATGCTGGTTGCAGGGCAGTTTATGCAGGAAGGTGTGCAATGGGAGTACCCAAAGTGCTATGGAAGCTGCCAGGTGGGGACAAACAACTGGAGCACATGTGGAGTGCTGAATCTCAGGGAAGGAGACCTGTTCCCTACTAGGTGGCTGCTGAACATCTGTTCAGACAGATGATTCATGCCCTTCAAGTGACCATTATGGAATTTTCAAGTTCTAAAATTGCATCTGCACCACACTGGCCAAAAAATCCCCTTTTCTCTGGGCCTTGAACCATTCTGCATGTTCCTGTAATAGCAGCCTCTGTTACCACTGTTTTCACCTCCAGGTTAGTTTTCACATCCAGGTTAGACATGCTGGCAATTGTAATAATTGAATTTGAATTAACCCAATTTCCATCATATTTTGAGCGCAGGCACTCCTTGTTTCCTACTACTTGGAGTTTTCCAAACTACACGTAGGAAAGAATCATGGGGTGCATTTGCTGTACTTACAAAAAAGCTCATTGTGGTTCTATTTCAATGTGTTTACTTCAGTCATAAGAAAATTGAAAAAATGAAACAAAAATGATTGTCTAGTCAAATGATAAACCAATTTAATTTTTAACAAAAAGGAAAACACCAAAAGTGTAAGCAATCAAGCAAACAAAGTAAAACTTCTAATGTGTTTCTGTGGTTCAGACAGGAGATGGGATGTTGTTCTTGGCACTTTTGTATTTTTTTCTGAGAATTTGGTTGGGAAACTTGTATCTCAACTATTCATTTAAGTCACAGCACATTGTAAGGAGTGCAGAGGAGGGTCATTTTTTCAGTTTCAATCCCTAGATTAAAGCAACCACATAAACTGGGCTTATGAGGTCAATTCCAACTTTTTCCTCATATCTCAGTGTCCCAGGAATGTCTGAAAACATATTGTTTTTCATTTCATAAGTGAAAACATTTGGGTTTTGCTTAAAAACCAAACCATTTAATTAAGACGTTTGCTACTTTGGGTGTTTTTTTGACCAAGATTATCCAAAAACGGCTAGTGATTTCAGGTTTTTTATAGGGTCTTTTTTCTTCTCTTCGAAAGCACATTTAGGTCTCTCTAAAGGATCTAAACTGAGAAACCAAAGATCATTAGTCAGCTTTTAAGATCTTAGCAACATTTTCACCAAGTGCAATCAGCTCTGAGGAATAAATGTGTAAGGCAGTCAACACCTCTTGTTCTGGGAGAAAAAATAAAGTCTCTCAAATCTATGGTTTGGTTTGGTTCTCTTTGGTTTTTAACTCAAAATGAATGCAGGCATAATGCACTTATTCATTGCATCCTGAAAAACTCATTGCTCTTATTTCGACTGCCATTTATTTTTTATTGCAGTGGTGTCAAAAGGCCCTAATCAGGAATCAGCATGAGATATAACAGGTGGCTACTAACAGATGGGGAAAATACAAAGTAACAGCAAGACAATTGAGCTTGATGAAGTAAGCCTCTGTCTCAGTACAGCCCTTGCTACCTAGAAATATAGTAAGTTGCCAGTCCTTCTCTTGCTAAAATAACAACTGGCCTCTAATCATTCAGGACACCACTCAGAATATGTTGAGCATGTGCTCAAGGCTAAAATGGTTTAAAGAAACTGGGAATTAATAGAAAGTAAAGAATCTGCCGATGTGATTTCGTGATATGCCTGCAGTAAGGATTGGCCTCACTTTCCTCTCTTTGTGAGCATCCGTACAGCACTCACAAGCTAGCCGAGGTGTTTACACGTTTGTGGAATTTATTGTAGCTTAACCAGTTACAGCACTTTGGCTGAGCCACGGGAACTGCCTGTTTGCAACGCTTTTGCCAGGAGCAAAGGCAGGACTATATGACTTCTTGTAATTTTTTTTCTAAACCATTTTAGTTATTTCATCGGTGTTATTGGGTGATGGAGCAAATACAGAGGCTACCGAGGCTACTTAACTCACAGCAATTTTGTAAACAAGTAGAAAATTATTAATTAATTTTAAATCTTAGTTCAAATTAGTTCAGGAAAGATTGGCTCAATGTTCCTGTATACATGCTCATGGCTTTATTTTTAACAGAAAAACATCAGCTGTTAACTTGCTTATCTCATCCTACTCATCTTAGTCTGCTTTTTCTCATCCTACTCTGAGCCTCTTCTACCTAAACCCCTGCTTGCAATGTATGAACAAGGTCAGACTCTTTATTCTCTGCTTGATGAGTGGTTTTGGTGACTATAATAGAAGAAAAACCTCTTAAAAAGAAGAAAGGAGGATGGGTAAAATTGAAGTAGATCAGAGCGAAGGCCTCACCAAGAGATCTGCTTCTGGGTAAGGGAAAGCAAGTATTTCCAAGGGAACACAGTGACTTCAGAAAGAACATTTAAAAATGATTACCAGTGATACATATTGTCAGCTGAGATAAAAGTCTTTTTTAATCAGTGACTTTTTCTGTAAGTAAATTTCTAAGTTCAGTAAACATATAACATTAAACAATGTCCATTTTCCAAGGTCTTCTGAAATTTGACAAGTATAGCTTGAATGCTGTTATAGCATTTCAGAGAAAACCTGAGAATTAATGCCAGGTCTTAGGGTCAGATCTGGAGTTTCTGTGGGAGTTCATCTATGTTAAAATCACTAAAAATGCTGAAGTGCACCGCAAGATGCTTTAAATATTGGGTTTTTTTATTTACAGATGTTCATTTTTCCTGTCATTCCTCTATTCACGAACTACTTGGAAGTCTTAAATCATGTTATATAGTGTTTTTTCTCAAAAGAGGAGTAGCAGTTGACTGATGGTAAGTTCCCTTATATTTACAGCAGTAGTTTGGATGTCAGTCACAGCACCAAATGTCAAACTGTGGAAGATGTTTTTGCTGCAGCATCTGGTTCTTCACAGGTTTCTAGATGCTGCTGTATTGGTGGTTTTGGAGTTGTTTCTGGGTCAGTTATTTTGGGACATGAGTTGTCTGACTGTTTTGTCCTCTCAGAAATTATTTTCTTTTGATTTAAGCTATGATACTTGAGATTTAGATGTACAATTCCATATATAATTGTTTTATAATATAAAAAAACTTAGGGAGGTACACAGAGCAATGTATACATAACTCATGCAGAATCCTTTTTGTGCATTTTATTTAGAGATATGACCCATTGTACTTCTGGAACATTTCAGAAAACAGGGATCTGTAACTACTAAATAGCATCAGCAAAGTGCTTAAACAGCAATGAGACTTAAACAGGAATTAGTGTAAAAGTCATTGTGGTCATGCTGCTGGCAAAAATAATGCTATTCTTAGTAATGGGAAAACAGATGATGCTTTAAAATCCAAACCACAAAAAATGTTGAAGAAGGTGTTTGAACTCATCTGTGGATTTGGTCCTCAGCAAGCGACCGTGGGCAGTTGCATTTCACAGGGCAGTGGGCAAGGCATCAACCTTCCGAACAGGACATATAGACAAGGACAAGCACAGATAGCAAAAGTCTTTGGCACTTGTGGTGCCAAAATAAGGCCAATGCCAACATGAATTTTGGTGTACAGGATATCTAACACAGTGATGCAGTTATTTCTTTTCCAAAATGCATTTCAGAAAGACCACAATTAGGTCACAATTTTCATTTCACAGCTCATCAGTAAGGCTGTAGAATGTGCTGCATATACTACAGAAAAGCTGTCTTGGACTGTTTGGGAGAGCCTTTAGAAATTATGGGAATTATTTAATGTATCCTTCTGCTTGCAAAGCCACTTCCTTTCATTAAGAGCGAGACAAATAAGACAAAGAATAAACAAGCTTTGTGACATAAAAGATCTCCCAAATCATCCCAAACTTGATTTCTTGTGCTTATTAATGTTAGTATTTAGGATACCAAGAGCCTTGGGCCCTTCCAAAAGTTAAATACAGTCCTGGTTCACATAGGTAGACTTTCATCTGTTTTCTGCTATCATACCCATGTTTTAGGGCTTGGACTCTGAAGTAAGGGCTTCATGTATGCAGAAAAACACATATGTGTATGACTGTCTTTCAGCCAACACTGAGTGTTTTACTATGGTAAAACAACATGAATCCTGAATAAAGGAAGAAAAATTTATTTTGTAGCGTTACTTATCAGAAACAGTATATTGTTCAGCAATGGTAAGAAATTTGAAACATTAGAATTCATCTTGGAATTAAATGCTCACAGAGAATTGATGAAGTGACCAAATGCTATCATGAGCTTCTAGTTCACCAAGTTGCCCAGCAGTTCATCACAGAGATGATTGGCAGAGTTACATTTTTATGCTTGTAACTATCTTAAGCTATGTGATCTTGAACCCTAATAAGGGCTCCATGGGATGTACTTGCATGTTTGTTTCCGCACATGTACGTGTAGACACCATTTAATTATTGTCATTTGCAGTCTGGAGGTTACTGTTTACTTCAAGGTGATTTTTTCTGTTCACTGAATATTGCAGGTGAAAGGAGACATGGTGACTTACAGTAATTAGTGTAAGAATATCCAAATTGTGCAGCCACAGAGCAACATAAATGTCAATAATAGACCCATTTCTCTGTAGCCTGTAACTGTACAAAAGGGCAATTCAAATAGCAATCTTGAATGTGCCAATCACAGGCTATTTCTAAGGTAATAAACAGTTTGGGGGGAGTATAATAAGGAAGATATTTTCAGAATACCAGACAAATAGTTCTGCAAAACACTGTCTACTAAAGGTTTAATCAATGGCTATTAAATTTACTGGACAGGTTCTTACAGGATTCTAATAGGCTTTGGAATAGGACATAAATGATAACCCAGGCAGTGTAACATATTTTTAAGACATGATGATTAAAATCAGATTTTTTTTAAAGCAATAGACGAAATAAGTAATAACTTCTTTTCCTTCTCCATCCCACACCCTGTCACCCAACATCATTTGCATAACGCTGCCACCATGCAAAGAAGGAACAGGTGTATTTAAGATACCATTTCATATCAGGTAGATTAATTCATTCTAAGGAATAAAGCAGCAGACTATCTTGGCTTAAAAATAATACTTAATGACAATATTAATAATAAGAAAATATTATTTTGAGCACAAAATATTTCAGAAGAAAAGATAAAGTTATAATGTACATAAGGAAGGTGCCTAGAAAATGTTCAGTGAGTAGCAGCCTGTATAAAATCAAAAAAAGTAGAAACACTATTTCTATTTTAATTTATATCAGATGGCCATGCTTTTAGGATACCATGAAATGTAAATTCTTCATGTCTGGACCCAAAAGACTATAGATATAGTATAACTTTAGAAATAACTTGTAAAGGTACTCACAGACACAACCTTAGTCTGTGAGTACACTAAATTGATAATTTCAATAACTTGATAAGTGCTGGAATATATTTAAAGAAGGAATTTGAAAGAAGAAAGTAGCAATGAGATTTTTTTCAGGGCAGAAACTAACTTGACATGTAAACCCCAAACCTGCAACACTATTTTATATTCTATAAATCATCTACACATGCTTTCAGCTAAGAATGTATTAAAAAAATCTCTCCTAATTGAGGCATAGGTTTGAATTTACTGGACTGGGGGCAGCCAAATTGATAGCAAATTTATGCTACAAGTAGAAGAAAACAACTGAAATAGTGGTGCTTATATAAAATTTCTAAATAAAAAAAAGAGTGAAAATGTACGACACCGAGGAAAACTAGTAAAGAACACATGAGAATGTGTCTGTTCTTTCAGTACTTCTAAATTCTGAAAATCCATCAAATTAAAATTATTGTAGGAATAAGAGATATCTGTTCTTCATTTTGTTTTCTAAAATGAACAACAAGATTTGCAGAAGGAAAATGAGAGGTCAGTTTGAGTCTTATGTATCTGATGCTTAAAAAATATATTTACAATACATTTAAAAAATAATGCACCATAATTTATACCAAAAAAAGTAGAAAATTTAATACAGCTTGTTAGTAGGGATGACCTAATAATGGTTGATGCTCAAGTATAGAAACTTTTAAAATATCTAAATTAAAACAAAATATTATTGAAAGAGTTTCCAATTTTTCTCATACTCTTTCCAATACTACACTAACAAGGGAGACTTTCTTTTGACTTCATCTGACGCTGACTTCATCTTGCTTTGCCTCAATATCCCCATCTGCACAATGAGTCCTGTGGTACTTATAACCCTGGAAAGTCCCTTATGATCAGCCGAAAACAAGATGTTAGGTAGCTGCTAGACTCCCTCAGTACGGCTTCCCACTATGCAGTACTCACTGTGGAGAACATCTGTAGCCTTAATCGCAATGATAAACGCAACATTTTGCGTTACCGAGCAAAAGAAGTGCTACATACAATAGAATCACAGTCATTTGTATTCCAGTGACACCCACAACGTGCTAGCCACTCTTCTTGCACACACATACAGTCAGACAGGCCCTAAAGACCATGTTTTTAGGAAGTGACAGCAGTGCTTTAGTGACATGTCAGTAATTGACAGCATCAGAGACAACAGCATGATACATGCTTTAAGGCACAATACATCCTAAGCATGCCACATCTATTCAGAGACAAGTCTAGATAAGCCTTTTCATTTATGGGGATGCAGAATCGTAAGAACTGTGTTTAATTGGAAGTACTTGTAAATATATAATTGTAAAGGCTAATAAATTCTAATTAATAATGCTGATTCCTAAAAACCATAATCATATAAACTCACCATTATATGAGATTAGGTATAAGCATATAAAAAAAGACAATCAAGAGTCTTAAAATATTCACCTGGTAAATGAAATTAATAGTGAAGATGGGACAATGGAGTCATAGTGGCATTGCCTTGTTTTTCCACATTTTCTTGGTTTAGATGATTTGTGTGACCCATTTGCAGGTAGAAATCTGTTTTGATAAGAGATGCAAAAGCAAAAATTTATAGAATTAGTTCAAGCATTGTCAGCTTACAGACAGCATTTTGTGAACACTTCAGTTCTAGTGATTTTTATAGGGACTGTAAAGGCTTCTTCTTAAAATGTACTTTCTATGTCTCACAAGTATTCTTTCTTTGAATGAAGGATATGTTCTGCCTAAGGGAAAAGCACGTCTTGTGTATATATTAGTTAACATTCTCTCCATTACTAAGAGGAGATTTGGGTCTCTCCAAACAATATTGAGTAGAATGAAGCTTCCAAACACAGGAAGGTTTTTGGTGATTTTTAAAAATGAAACATTAATAGAATCTGAAGAGGGGAAAAAAAGAAAAATATTTTCATTTCCTACAGCTTAATGAAACAATCAAAATGACACAGGAGCTCTAGTTTCTTAGCACCAATTGTAAAATATTCTCTCAAAACTCATGGCTGTATGAGGAATTGAGGAAGAAATGGAATTCTTAATGCTGGAACCTTCAAGCATAAAGAGAAGAGTCTCTCGGGAGGATAAAAGACTAACAGAATATATGAAAACTGCTTCTTTGACAATATGTTTTGAAAATAAAATATGTTTTGTGCACATTCAGTAAACTTGATTTGGATTTGAGGGGGTTTTTGTTTGTTTGGGGGAGATGTTTTGTTTTATTTTTTATTTTGATTTGATTTGGTTTTGTGAGAGAAAATTGTCATTATAGAGATCAGTGAACTCATTCTTTTCCATTATTTCTGTATTACTCCTCTACCAGTTATTCTCATGTTTGTTCTCCTGCATTTTCAAAAGGGCAGATTGCAGGTTAACTATAATTTTATTTTTTGCAATTACATCTGTAAATACCTTGCAGGACTTTCTAATGTAACGCTTCCTTTTCTCCCTCTTTCACCCTTCCATTTCATACTACACACTGATAGTTGTCCTATGGTTTGAGACTTATGTAGACTTGGAGTATAGTAGTTGTTGAAATAATTGTCTTTATAATTTAGCTCTACTGAAATGGAGAAGATAGTGAGTGTTTAGTATTTTTTTACCTGAAAAAAAGGGGAGTAAAATTTTGGCTAGTGGTTTTTTTTCATTTTAATCTAAACTTTCTGGGATCAGAAAGTTCTATATTCCTGTTCCCAATAATTATTTTAAAAGTGAGTTATTTCATGGAAAAATTGCAGCAGTTCAACACTTAATCTGAAGTAAATGGATTTTACTATTGATGTAACTGAAATTGGCTTTAACCTTTATACTTAAACTATTGCAATCTCACAGTGGTCAATTCATCGTCCTTTGTGCCTATTAAGGTGTGAATCATTTACATTTCTCTGGAAAGAAGTGAATTTTAGCTTTGGAAGTGTCTGCTTAAACTGTAATCACAAGTAAGCTGGTAGATGTCACATCAACCTCTTTGTAATAATGATCTCTTTTTCTCTATGTTTGTAACAGGAGAAGGGAAGGGTGCTGAACGTGGCATGACAGTAGCACTATGAGAAGTTATTGCTAAGTGAGATTGCTATGAAAATATATAGAAGAACCAATGTATAAAAAGTGAACTACAATGTAGCGCTCATATTTTCAATCAGCAATCACATTTTTTCTTATCTCTGTATTATTAACTGTCCTGGGGTCCTTGAATATACAGCAAAGCAACACCTAGATTCACTAAAGTGGCCGTTGTAACATGGTTATCTTGACTAGTTAAACATGTTCCCTGGAAAAGAAAATATGAGTCTGTTTTCCTGTTAAAGAACAAGAATATTTAAGAAAAAGGGTATACCATAACTTTCCTTGATTATATAAACATACAGAGTGCAAGAGTGGAAGGAGAAAGACTTGTAAGGCTCCATTTTTTTTTCTTTTGAATACAAACCATTTTAACTGCATTAATGCATCTTCTGAAAGTAGCATTGAAACACTAGTATTTTTCATATTTTGGATGGAAATTATAAACACTTGGGTGTGTTCCAAAGTCTCCTGAAATCTGTACACTGAATTCTGTATCTATTATCTTGGATCAGACCATAGTAAAGTATTCTGACTTCACAGATTTTGGACCACACAGAAACCTAGATCCACCTAGGAAGAAAAGCAAGGCACTTTTGACAAAAATAAAGATTCAAATCAAAACAAGAAAAAGAGAAAAAAGATGTCTTGGAACCACCTATTTCGCATTGGCCTACATTAAATTCAGTCCTCTCTCTTTTGTGTGATCCAAGATAAAATACAGAAGTTCTTCTTGCCACTTTCTGAGCAGGAATCTTTTTCTAAACTCCTGTCAGTTCTGTGATGTGGTCAAACATTTTTCTGAAGTATTTTGTCATCTTTGAAGAAAAGTCACTACATAGACAATAGGCCTACCAGCACACCAAATGTGAAAGCAGCAATTTTGATGCTTCCATTATAAACACAGTTAAATCATCTTTATGTTGTGTGCACATTGATTGCAACGTGTTCAGAGCATATTTGATTTTGGCTATATCCATTACTCACCTTGATCTTCATATAAGTTATGATTGTTTTCTGTATCTTTTGGGAAAGAAAACTGAATGGTGCTGGACTACATACAGAATCAGTATTAGGCAGTTCTGTCATTAGTAAGAATTACTGGCTTAAGAAATTTTGGAAGGGTTACTTCCTGTTATGTTCAGATGGAAGCCAAGTGCTGGAATGAAACCAACGACATGTTAGGACATGTTAGGAAGACCCATCCAAGGCTTCTCTTGCCAGAATATTGCTTTTGCTGGTAAGCAACTACCACAAATGAATCATTAAACAAGAATCAATTTTTTGAAACAAAATGAATATGAAAAAAAGAATTAAACGTTTTAGAAGAATGCCAGTAGCAAAAGGTGCCTTTACTATCTCTCCTGTGGGGAATGAATCACTTGGCCAAAGAAAGCATAAATTCATATGTTATATCAAACTTCTCAGAAAGTCTAGAGTGGTGCACAGCAAGGCATCATTCTCTTTTACCTTTGGCAATCTGATTTGGAGCTGCTCTCTACAATGCTAGCACACTGTTGATGAAAGAATATCCACAGCCCCAGATCTCCACTGCCTGGAGAACAGAGCATTTCTTACATCTTGCATGCTGCACAGCTCCTAGGGCACCAGGCTATTCCTCCTTATTTCTTTACTATACATACCTCACATAAGGGGTTTTTTTCACCTCATTTTTTTCAAAAAGCCTCAATTAAATTTTCCTTTTGTTGTAACTTTAGGTCCTTTTTCTCTCCAATAAGAAAAGGAAGAAAAAGCTGATGTCACCCCTGTCTATAAAAAGGCAAGAAGAACACAGAGAACTACCTGCCAGTCAGCCTCACCCCAATCCCTAGAAAGGTGATGGAGTGCCTCATTCTGGAGGCCGTTAGACATGGCCACAGGGATGATAAGGAGGTGATTAGGAGTAGTCAGCATACATTCATTGAAGGTAAATCATGCTCGGCCAAGCAGATTGCCTTTTACAATGAAAAAATTACCTGGATGGATGAGTGAAGAATGGGGAATATTTTCTACCTCGACTTCAGCACTGTTTCTGGCAACATTCTCATAGACAAACTCAGGAAGTCTGGGTTGGATGAGTGGGCAATGGGGTGAATTGAGAACTGGTTGAACAGCAGATCCCAGAGGGCTGTAATCAGTGGCACAGGGTCTTGTTGGAGGCCTGTCATTGGTGGTGTCCTCCAGGGTTCAATACTGGTACTAGGATTGTTTAACTTCATCAGTGACTTGGATGAAGGTCCAGATGCCTCCTCAGCAAGTTCACTGACACCACAAAGGTGGGAGGAGCTTTGGGCTGATCCTCCTGAGTGCTGTGCAGCCCTTCAGAAGGACCTGGGAAAGTTGGAGAGATGGGCAGAAATAAACCCATTTGAATTCAACAAAAGCAAATGCAGGATCCTGCACCAGGGGAGGAACTAGGATCTCTAATTCTCCTAGGCTATGTGATACTCTTTATCCCTACAACTTTGAGGGCTTTTCTGTGTGACATCATTAACATGCACAAAGCATGTTTTCCCATATGTTTTTCATGAAAACTGTTACAGAACTGATTATAAAGCAAAATTTACTTTACAATAAACCTGCCTACAAGCTCCTCTGCATAATTTAGCAGTAATTTATAAAATGACAGTTGTAAGGTAGTCCCATAAGATAAAAGAGCATCAGAGGAAATAAAGTTTTTCAAGAAGAAAATCTTGTGCACTGGTGTGACTTGCATTATTAACAAGATTATCTTGTAAGATGATCTTGTTAATAATAAACATAGCCACATTTTTCACACTGCATTGGAATGATGATTCTTAGCTTCAGTCACGAAAAGAAAAATTATTAACAGACATGAAACTAGTCTATTTGGAAAAGGCCTTAAAAGGATATAGCAGCATAGATAAAATACAAACCCACAGACCTCACAAATTTTAAGGCTGGAAAGTCTGGCCATTCAAGAGGAAGTTTCTACTTAAGTAAACAAATGTTTGAAAGCAAGGAAATATAAAATTAATGGCATGCAGACAACATACATCTGCTGTCATACTCTTTCCACAGCCAGAGAGTTTGAGGAAGCTTTTCAACATTGAATCCCTGAGTTTTTTAACTTTATGGACTGCTTAATCAAGGAATTTTGACTTTTTTTCCAGTTTAAATGCTGAATATTGACTTTTACCTTGGTTGCAGACTAGATTAGGAAAAAACTTCAAGACAGCATAACTGAAGTATATTTATAGCAAGTTCCTAGGTGCAGAGCTAAAGATCTAAGATTTTCTGCACTTTAGAGGAGATGCGTCACTTAACAGTATGCAGAGGACATCGTCAAAACAGGGCAAATGGAAGATAGTGCCTAGTTGCATACTGATATCTTATCATCTAAGATCTGGAATTCTGACAAAACAATTCAAAGCAATTCAACACCCATAGTCTATGGGACAAAAAGAACTTATTAGGTTGGGTTTTCTCATGTAATTTTAAAAATAATGTTCAAAATGAGGAAAATTAATAGAGAGCATACTGTCTTTCTTAGCCAGCAAAATTGTGCATCTTGTTAGATTTGGTTTATGATGCAAGTTATACTTCAAAGCCTTTGTAATAAAGAACACTTGTTTATGTCACGTGTGTTTGATTTACTACTATTCAGCTATTATCCCAAGTGGAACTTGCGATTTGGAATTTGTTCATAACCAATATGGTTTTTCATACCAGTTAAATAAAATAAGTTTCTCACTTTTACAGAGCTAATTAACTACTGAACAAGAGAGAATACCTTCCCCCAATTTCTCCATTAAAAATAAAAATCTATAATTCTTCTGTCTACATAGGACATGTTGTAATAATTTGAACAGATGCTAAGGATGGTAAGTACTGACAGCATGTTGTGTACAATGAAATTCTCCAACTTTTCAAAGAAGTGTACGTTTTCTGTTTATCTTATCACTAGTAATAAGAAATTCATATAGACATTAAAAATCTCAACATTCATATTGCCAATCAGGCAGAAAAACAAAAAATATAAACAAAGTAGAACAGTATGAAAACCCACCCCTTCACATATATAAACACTTTCTGAACTGACTTTCAATTTGAAGTCTTATTGTCCCAGTCTGCTTAGAAGGACTCTGCACAGTATCTAGACTAAGAAAGAGGCTGGAGCTGGTGTAGGGTTTGACTTGTTTCCAGGAGGTATTTCATGTATTCTTTCTACTAACTGTGGGTTGATTTCAGCCTTTTGCCTAATAACATATTTTTGTATAGCTGATTGATTTGGCACAGCTCTTCAGGAAAGCAGCCCTTTGTTGCTGGCTGCACGTCATTTGAGTGAATTTATGTCTTTCACTGTAGCAATTAAACGTGAAGATGGAACAGAATATGCACAGACTTTTTATACTGAAGATGCAAGAGATGGGGGACAGAAAGATAAAAGATGAAAGTCTGAAAAGTTGAAAAGTACAGAATTGTATACTACAACTAAATATTGTGGTGTGTACAATCCTTCTCCCTATATTTCAGCCCTCAACAAATCCCATGATGTTTAAAGCACGCATTTTAAAAAAAATGCTTACCCTTTCATGAAGACCTAATTAGTGACGTGTTCTCTCTGTATACTTGTCACGTCCTCTCCATCTTGTTTTATGTGGTATAGTTTTCTTGCCATGCCTTTAAAAAAAACCTTTACACACATAGTTGGAAATACATTTAAGGTCAGGCCTATCTACCTTCTTCACATGTCAATTGAATCCTTTTGGATTCAACACAAAATGTCCATTCTTCACTGCACAAGTACATAATCAGAATACAAATTACATATTGTGATCCTCAAAACATCATGCTAGTGAGCTTAGCACACCTTCTGTTTCTGTCACAACACAAAGAGATAGCAACATAACAGTGTATGCCTACAATAGTTTAACATAGCAGCAATGTAGTTATACTTTGCTTCACATACATAATTCTAATCACAAAAGATCTTCATTAAATTTACTCATGAGGGTATCATAAGATTTAGGGAATGACCCCTATTTTCAAAGCAGGTTACAGTCTCAGCACCAGAAATTTATTTGAGTTAGAGGATACTTATAGAGAGACATGTTAATATAATATGTAATCCTTAATAACATTGCAATCAACTGACAGTGAACATTCATCCATATTGCTTTGAAAACATGAATATTGCACTAGAAGTACAGATATTATCTTTTTTTAGCAGGGCATTATTAACTGCATTAAGCACAAAAATCTCATTTTATTCCACAAATTATAGCATATGAAAACACTGACAAGGTAAGCAAATGGGGTCTTTGAAGCCATAAACAAAGGAAAGTAATAAAACCTCCATGGGAAAGTAAGCAACTATTTACTGTAAGGTATTGCTCAAACCTGCATTATTTTTACAGGCCAGAAGGCAACTGTAATATTTTAAAGCTCTTGTTGCAGTAGCAGGACATGCTTTTGCTTTCATAGCCTCCTTTCTCAGGTGGTTGCCACATGTTTGGCTTCTGTGCAAAGGTATATTATTTCATGACTTACCTCTCTGGCACACAGTTTGGTTGAGAATGGGGAGATTTCTTTTAGAATTAGAATGTTTAGCCATTCTGCAGAATAAATATAAACCAGCGCAGCAGAGGCTAAACTGTGGATTACAGAAGAGAGAGGAAACGATTGAAGAATGAATCCAAATATAGATTCTGGCCACTGCTCAGAGAAGCCTGGAAGCATAGAAGCAGTTATCCACTTGAATTGAGGGACTGTCCCAAAATTACTTATAGAATCATAGGATGGTTAGGGTTGGAAAGGACCTTAAAAACCATCAAGTTCTGACCCTCCTGTCATGGGGGTGGATTTTCTCTGCTAGAAAGGAATTTTTAGTTGTAAAAATGTCTGTTAAAAAAATGAAAATCTCATGTGAGTGATGTTCAAGACCCAGTAATGGCTATCCAAAAACCTTCAGAACCAGCCTTAAGACCCCATAAGTTCTCCTTTCCATTATTAGTAAACATTAGAGCCAAAATAGCAACCTAACATCCACACACCAAATATGTCTTCTAAATGAATCTCATGGAAATCTTCCCTGATTTCTAAAAATTTCAGCTTGTTTATTTATTTTGCTCTTTTGAGACTTCTCTGGGACCACAAGCAAGTCAGGGCAGAAAAACACTGTGAGAGGCTGATTTTATGGTATTTACCATCTGACCAGAAAGAATTACAGAAATCTCCCAGAGGTGTTTACAATCAAGAGATTTGCACTCCAAGAGAACTTATGAGTTCTTTCACTGAAACAGCTCATTTGCCAACCCTTTTAAGTTTCACCCTCAACAGAAATCACCTCAATTTAAAACCAAAAACACAAATGGAAAAATAAATGCCTACTGCTGTATGGTAATATCATGATGTGAGACAGTCTCTACTTTCAGTGGGTGAGCATGTGGTGGCTGGGGTAACATTTTCTTCAGTAACATAAGCACAGTTCCTAATTACTTTTTCTGGCCCTGTATTTTTAGCATTTTTCTTGTTTGAGCCACAACTAACACAAACTCAATCTATTAAAATTATGTACCATTTTCTGTGTTGCTCTTTTCTTCTGCATTTCCTGACCATGCTGCTGTTTAATTTAAATAATTTTTATTGTGTCATTCAGAGGGAAGGAATCAGAAACGTGAGAGAAGACTGAGATTATGCGCCATGTTCTCTTTTGGGTTTGACTCTTGCTGCCCTGCCAGCTTTCTTTGGTGGCTTCACCACTGAGAACTGTGAGCCACACGCATGCAGAGGTCAGATGTGCTAACCTCCAGGGGACAAATTTTATCTGGTATGGCAGTTCATACTCCAAAGCAGCTGCTAGTTCATGTCATCAGCACATCTGGCTCCATATATCCTGAATTTTCCTTTTAAAAGTGTAGCTGGATGTATATGAAAGGCTAAGCACGGGGTCATCTGCTCATGAGGTATTAGCCATATCCTTCACAGCCTTATTGTGAGCCTCAGAAATAGTTTCCCTATTTTCTACTCCCAGGGACAGGACTTAAGAATGCCTCGGATGCAGGTTTTCATCCAGGGAGAAATCCCGTCTCCACTACTAGCAATTAGCATTTTGCTATTGATTTCCATAAAGGCGGAAATTTTTCTTAGATGCACAATATAGGGAGCTCAGGAACACTGAGAAAATTCAGCTGGTGGCCAATGTAAGCATAATACTTCTGGGAAGAAATACGTAACTTAATATTATTTTATTAATTTTGTAATTAATATAATTATATAATATATATTTTTAAAAATATGTGCAATTTAATATATTATAATTACATTAATTATATAATTTATTCTTTATTAATTATTATCCAAGCTCTTCGGAAAATATTGTTGTCTTTAACTGTCAGGATAATCTTCTTGCAGATTATTTTCTGCCTTTCCCATTAACACTTTTCTTCCACTGAATATTGCCAGGAAGATATAGTCATTCTTTATAGAATTAGTTGTAATACATAAAGACACTAACAGTCTCTTTTTGTACACATTTTAACTCCCTATGTGGATTTACATCTTCATCCTTGAAATATGCTTGAACAAGTAATTTCTTATGCTTATTTAGAGGCACAGTTTTATTTATTTGCAGAAGGTACTCATTTAAGGGTGTATTCTTGACTAATTATTTATGAAAGAATGTCCATACTAAAAATAGTCTGAAAAGAAAATCTTAGCATCAAAACTGGTTATCAGCACTTCTTTCTTCAAAAATGGCAAAAGTAAACAGATTAAATTATTACTTATCACCTTGTTCAATAAAACAGGATTCTGCATTATGCTGTTCTTACTGTAGTTCGGCAAAGAATTTTAAAAGTTAAATTCATACTGAAATGCTTTGCTGAGTCAAGGCCTAGAAAGATAATCCATATTTCACAGATATAATAGAAGGTTAGGTCTTTGAGGTCAGCTTGATCCCTTGACTTTGGAATTTATTACAAAAAGTTTACTTACAAAACTTAGTAGAGTGCGTTAAGTATTCAAAAGAGTAATTCCTTATACAGTTTATTATAAATTCACTTCTCTGTGTACTTGTATTCACTAGAGATTCATGTTCTACTCATAAACCCTGTTATAAATTTTTTATTTCGGATTTCAAATGCTGAAATTCTTTTTCTAATAATAAATGTTATCCCAAAGGGCTTGTGAATATGGTGATTACAAAAAGCATCTCATGGGAGCTTCCATAACAATGAGATGAAGACCCTCTATCTTCTCACAAAAAAGTGAGAAGAATCTCTCTTTAATATCTGTATCTACTGATCATTTTTCACACAACACAGTGACTTATTTATTTTCATGAAAGAACATTTTTTTATTATATACAGAAAAATTCAACTTGCTAGGTGTATGGTTTAGTGGCAGATAATATATATTAATGAATTACACAATGTAGTTGCTTATTATTTTGAAATACAGTGCAATGTTTCTTCTAAATATTCTTCCTTCAATTCCTCTCTCAAATAAGAAATCTTGAATAATGAAAACATAGTTCTAGATATAATTTTAAGCCAGTGTCACACTGATGTATCATCTCTGATTTTTGACCAAAGTTTACCTTCTTATGTATTTCAAATCCATATTACCCAATTAGACTCAGATGCACTGCTAAATTTGGCTTGGAAATAGATACCTGCAGCTTGGATTTCACTTCAAGCTCTGTTGATGGATCCCTTTTCTTTCTCCTATGGGTGTAAGTTACTCATATTGGCCCTGCTATTAGAGTATCTGTCTTCATAATCTTCAGCTTATTTATCCTCACAGTCCTGAAAAGAGATTTTCTTGTTCAAAGAAGTTCAGCAAAAAGAAATAAAAGAATTAATCTAAGGCTGTGGTAGTGACCCTTCAATACAGTGGAGGAAAATTTCATCTAACTCTGCTCTCCTGAATTAATGAAGACTGGCCTTACCATTACGCTGTTTTGGCATTCTTCCTTTGCTTTCTGTATCCCAATCTTTATATAACTACTGAAATTTTTCATTCCTTATTTTTGCTTTCTTCATCTCAATTACATACTCCATCTGGCAATCTGCCCTGCCCCTGAAATCAGAACTCTTCTTGCCTCGGTGTGCACTTGGCTTAATCCTTTCCTATAACTAAAAGCACCTGCCTTTCCTTTCTTGCGTTCTGGATAGTTGGGTTTTTTTTAAGGTCTAAATACATCTCTACTTTGTCCCAAAGTGTTGCTTGCTAGTCACAAGATACCATTTCCTTCAAGACAGATTGTAAGAGGACTCTGTTGAATAAAATTCATTATCAAAACTGCTGTTTTAGAAGAACATCTAAGTTCTTCACATATTGGGAGAAGAAAAGGAATGAAAACCCGCTTTTTTTCTCAAAATCTTCAACCCCAGGCCATGTAACATTCAGCAGTGATCTGAATAGCCAGACCCGAGGGTGTTGGGTGTGTTCTTGTCATTGTGCTGGTCAGTGCTGCAGCAGTTTCAGGGCCGTGCGCGTTGGTGCGATGCAGGGCAAGGGGTGTTGCTTTTGGCATGGGCAGGTGAGATGACAACCCAGAGGAGGGAACAGCATAAACAGCATCAACAAATCTGTGAAAACTGATGATGAAAGGCAAGTTTTCAACCCACTTGCTAGAGAGTGGGTTTTCGTGAGTAGCTGAATAGTTAAACCTGCAGCACTGAGGGGGAGGTTACTTCTGGTCTAACCCAGAGCTGCTGCAGCCAGAATCATTGCTCTGGCTATGCCCAAACTGAATGCACAGGGAATAACACCTGTGAGTCTCTAAACACTGAAACACAAAAATGCTCCTAGCATTTTGAAATTTCAGCCTTAATTTTGTTTCTATCAATGTGAAAACCACTTGTATCTAAAAGTTGTAATTTTAGGATCAGAGTCTCCCTTCCCATGACACTCCTGTATTATAAAGTCTGAAGCTGTGTATGCTCTGTGTTGGAATAGTTTCACATGCAGATAATTTTCCAGCATTTAAATGATGAAAATGAAAAAAAATGCCTATGGCAAGTAATGAAGGAACGCTCGTGGTTAGAATTTATGTTCATTTAGGTAAAACTGAAATCACTGTTGAGTGGAATTTAAATAGACAAAAAAGACTGATTTAGGCAAAAACTTAATAAACATATACAAAATGTGGTGTCATACATTCAAGTCTACTAAAAAATTATTTATGTTCTCAATCAGATACAGGAATTCCAAATATATTGCGACTATATTAATGATAATATATTTTGACCATGTTTTCCAGAAAGGAGCATAAGGACGTGAAGGGACTCTGGACTTCTATGTCATTACTTTACATAGAAAATCCTATTTAGTTGAATGACTTTGTAGGATTAGATGCTAGTATAGAGAATTGCCAGAAACACTGTTTATTTAAAATGGTTTGTACTTTCTTTAGTAACCATCATGGGATATTGCTGTAGCAAACACATAATAATTTTACGTTCTAGACTTCAAAAATATCTTCAAGTTATCTTCAGCTAATTAGTCCTGTGTATGTATTGATTATATTTATTTCTATTGCACAGATCTATTGGGATTCAACTATTTCACCTCTGTGTCTGTAAAAGAGTTGAAGGAAGAACCAAAACAAATTATTTAAAACATTTGAAAGTGTGATGTATTACAGATCATAAGTAATTTAACAGAAGTAGTTAGTTATTTTTATAACCTGGGCTACAGGTATTTATTTTCCTACATAATAGACTTAATTCTTACAAATCAGAAGTATTGGAAGGGCAATTATAAGCATTTAATGAAATTATTTTTTCCTAGACTCTCACATACAGTAGCATATAGCACTGTCTGGCCTACATGCAAATCTGAGCACAGAAAACACTTTTGCACACCGAGGTACAGTAATTTGTTTGGGCCGATGTCTTCTTTTGCCACACTCATCGCAAGGTTACAAAAATACTAAGATCAGTCATCAGAGACTGACAGACATGAAAGAACCACTTATTTTTGTTACTTTTTCCATACATGAGTTCTAAGTGATATAAATACTAAATAAAAGAGGAGATTTTCTGAAGAGCTCTAGAGAAGCAACACAAGAAAACTCATGGTTTAGAAAGAAACAGAAAATGGGAAGGATACATCAGAGTTTCTAACAATTCTAGAGTAGAAACTGAACAGTGGAAGGGTATAACATCAAATTGCTTTTACTCCTGTTTATGGTTTTTTCCCCTTAATGTATATTTACAAGAATTCTTTAATATTTCTTTTCGTCACTTTTTATTGTTCTTGGGAGTCTTTACTCCTCTACCTGATATAAATCCTATTCTTTGAGTTCTCTGAAATAAATTTTCCTTTCATTTTCCTTTTGGTTTTTTTTTTAGGTCTTTGTTTTTGATTTTTTTTATAATAATTAGAAAGCAGCTGGGACCAGAGAAAAAGCTCATCCAAATGGGTAGGTATTATAAATCCTAAGAGGACATACATGTCCTTTTGATTTCTCTCCTTTGAAGAAGTGTATATGTATTCATTTTAACACAAACCAGACTTCAGCATTAACAAAAGTATGTTCCTAATCTTTCTTTCTCTAATGGTATAGTTAGTTAAACATAAACTGGAATTAATATTCTAAAGCAAACAGTCAAAATACTCAATATTTTTATTTTTCTCATAGTTATGTAGCTTAAAGACTTTCATATAGTTGATATTAGTTGAGTATTTAATTTTATCACTTCTGAAAGCTGTTCATAAACTTTGTATCTCAAACTGATCATCCAAGTATAACCAAATCAAGGTAAAATTAAATTTCAACCCAAGAAATAAGAAAAATAAATGTATTGACTGAGGAATTTTGGTATTAATCACAAATATTGCAATTAATCTTGAAACATAACTGAATATGTGACTATATGTTCAAATCATTTGAAATTGCAGATACTTTATCAGGTCTTTGTATAGTTGGCATCTCTGGGTAGTTTCTTACAGATCCCATTATTGTATTGGAAGTTTTATAAAGAGTTTCTAATATATTCATGTACTCATATACATGTAAAGGCATCAGTTTGATTCTCCAGTCCAGTGCAACAATGAAAGACCAGTTTTCACACTGCCATCATTACTGGACATGCTGAATTAATGACTAGGTTTGTTATAATAGAATTATTTGCTGGGTGGGTATGTACATATCCACTAAATATAAGTGCAAGTTTATATTATGCAAGTACTAAAGAACCAACCAATTCATAAAAATCAACTAGGTGGTTAAAAGCATGAAGTGAAGAGAACTGGAAAAAGAATTATTTATAATAAAGGAAAGCAAATTCCCAGTGACCTTATATACGGTTATCTTTTTTCATTATCTCAGTTTAGTAAGTTGGTAATATAACAGAGATCATGCACGTCAATGGAATATGTGTTGCTTAACATGTTTTGTTAATTTTCTACAGTTGATTTATAAGCAGAGAATTAAACAAATCAGACTGGATAGTATTAGTTAGCCCATGGACTGATTAAGGAACATTAGCTGCCTAAGGCATCAGACACAGGGGGATTTCTAATACATTTACACATATTTTATATCTACCAACTAATTAGATGAAATATAAGAGCCCAAGGTACCTGTCTCCAAGCACAGCCATCAGGACTATTTCGGTACAAGGCAGACAAGTTGATTTGTGGTTGCTGCATTGTTAGCTAGGAGGGAACCAGGATAAAACAGTGGCACTGAGAGGAGTCAGGAGTGAGGCATCCAATGACAAGAGTACTTCCTGAACGTGTCACTAGCTCTTGAATCCAACACGTACTAAACACAAGTGAAATCCAGAACAGAAGATAATACTAGAAAAAGAGAATGCCAGTTCAATTATTGCATCCCTAAGCTGCTCAGGATCAGTCCCAGGAACCATCAGCAGACTGTTTTACAGCAGCCTGAATTATGTAGTCTACTTTTTGATTCCAGCTGTGGACCCCTCCCCCTCCTTTTCATTGAACAGGAGCTCATCACATCCTGGTGAGAGCCAGTTACACCTGTCCAGGGAAAGATTTTTCATCATATCTTCTGCTATTTTATTTTTCCCCCATCCTTACACAATACTTTCCAGATTTTCTTGTTATGTCCTGCTGAATAAACTTCTCTCATGTTTATGCTCCAGTCACCCTGGTGGAGACCTTCACAATGATTTCAATATGCAATTCCCTTTTTCTGACAATTTTCAACATGCACAAAAAGAGAACACATTCCATAAATCTCATAAAGCTGCATGGTTAAGAGCAGCTATCCTTGCTGTGCCTATGAAGTTGAGCACAGTGCACCATAATTCCTTGATTGTGCCTGTACAATTACTGACAGAGCAACAAAAATGTGAATGAGACAAAAGATGATTGTGTTTCTGAGCAAAATTGGGGTTTACAGGTCATTTGGGATTTCAGCAACCAACCTCAGTGCAGTACAGCTTGCTGGAAGACAACAGACACTGGTAAGCTGACACTAGTCAGTGAACACTGAAGAAAGTATTTCACAGATGTTTCTTCTAATCAGATTTATAACACCACTTTTATTATATTTTCAAACTTCTTTATTTTGAAAGATACTTCTGCTTTTTTTTTGTTTGTTTGTTTTTTCTTTTTTTTTTTTTCACAGAAAACAATGTGCCAAGAAAGCTTCATGACTAATCTGCAGGAAGTTTCAGGCTAGTAATGTCCAAATTTGTCTGTTTAGAGATATTCTTACTCTATATAAGAAGGAAATGTTTTAACAAATTAAAAAAAACCCCACAAACCGTCTGATTATAAAACAAGATCAAACATACAATTTATGAAAGAAATTTTTGACCAAGTAGCAATGAAATTTCTACTGAACTGGTAATGAAATAGGGATTGGTGGGAGACAGGAGTGTAGGAATGCAGACATTGAATATCAATAACATAGGTTAGTGTGGTGGGGAAGAGTCTTCATATCAATCCAACTGTCATATCTGACAAGCCAGACTCTTGCTTTTTAAACAAATTCATTGAAGTTCAACTCCAAACAGATACTTTCTGGAGAAGGAAGGTGGTCTTTTGGAGTTGAAGGTGTCCAGCCCCTAAGGGCCATAAGCAAATTGGGCCATACTATTTAGTAGCTGGACTTAGGAAATGAAGTTTCAGTACCATGTTCAGGCTCATCAAGAGCCTCAAAACACTTCTTAAACTAGTGTCTACATTTCAAGAACCTAAATTCCTCTGCTAAAAAAGCCCAGTTGGCCTCATGCCAGTGACCTTGCATCTTTCCATCAGCTAATATTTCTTACGTGGCTAATTCCTGTCCTATGCTGTGTACAGAGCAGGATTCCCACTCCCAGCTGTTTCTGCTGGGGGAAAAAACAACTGAAGGCAGGAGATTGATAAACCAAATCACAATCTTACTTTATTGTCTACATAAAGGTTTAAGGTTACTGTTTTTCTGTTCCCATGTCTGGAGATTTCACTAAAGGATTTTTGAGTTTGGTTAATAATAATAGGGGTATTTATTCTAATAATATGTGAGCTTACAGCTTTTATGAATAATTCTCACTACTGAAAACTTCAGGACAACGTTGATTTGACTGTCTGCACTTTTCAAAGTTGTTTAATTCTCCAAATAATATAAAGGGACAGTCATGGATTTAATTTTCTACCCTTTTGAAAGCTTCATTTGTATGTTTGGGGTTTTTTTAACAAATGATCAATTTTTAAGCAGCACATCTCAGTTTGATAAGAGTGCAGAAAGTAAACTTGTATGAATTGACCTACAGGGCATTAATTAGTAAACATAAATTTTAGTAAACATAAAAATCCCTTTAACTTAGTTTGGTCTAAGCAAAACAGTTCGGCATAGACCCACCTATCCAGGAGCACATGAGAGATGCATTCAGGAGAGCTCTTCTTTCCATTTCTTCTGCCTTTCTGCCTTAGTTGATAGCACTTGCAGGATATGCTAATGTCATCATTACACAGCCCCTGACTCTGCCTTCAGGGAAGAAAAAACACAAGCTAAGTGAAAGATTTGTCTCTGAAAGCCCATTTGAAAGGTCACCTGAGAGTAACAAACAGAACTTCACTGTGTTTTCTGGCTTGGAGAATTTGCAAACTTATGAAAAGACCATGGAGATGTACAGCAGGGTATTGCCAAGCCATAGCATTTCCATTAGAAAATATAGTGGGTTCTAGGGAGTTAATATTCAAGGGCTGAATAGAAGTCGGTCAAAGCTGGGAGAGAAGAGCAAGGAAAGCAAAAGGCAGCTGGAGCTGGGCTGGCTTCCAAGGGCAAAGCTGTAGTGATTGATAATTATAAAGAAGATCATATTGTATCCTTGCATTTATCTGAGGATTTTTTTAATAGGATATTAACTAATTCTTTATTGTATATGGAACTTACATGTCAAAAAATTCCTGGGTAGCATTGGGTTATTCACTGTGATTATTCATTACCCATCAGGCAACTTCCCAGATTATGATGAGTCTTCAGCATTCTCCCAAACACCAGATGTACTCCTAAAAGGCAAGATGTCAGTAACATTGACAAAATGCCCTGCACAGAAGTTGTCAGCACTGGGCAGCAGGGATCCCTCCTGCAGCGCAACGTGCTGATGCCTGAGAGCCAGCTACCTGCCCTCTCGTTAGCACAAGGGCACTCGCTAGTGCTGTCAACAGTAATGAACATGACAGGGACTGCCTGCGGGACACGTGCCACTGACAAGGTGCCCTTCCCTACCAAACAGTTTGCAACCACTGGGTGATCCAATGAATGTGGTAGGGGCAACCTCTGACTTCAGACTGCCTACAGCTGTTCTTCGTGTTTCTGTCTTGGATCATCGTGGGTGTGGGGTCTCAAGACATTGCCTTGCATATGCTGTACCTTCTTACAAATGCAGCACTGGCACTAAAACATTAATTAACTATCTCTCAGCAGTGATTAATGAAAGGCTCTGTCACAGTAACTCAATGTGTTCTTTTCATTTTGTAGGCACATCATCTCCTTATATCTTCATTTGACATTTACGAAAGTGTATTTACTACAAGGATTGTATTGCAAGCAACAGCACCTTACCAATTAGATGCACGTTTTGAGATCGGAATGGAACTAATACAGAAGTATTCATAACATAGTGCCATTGCAATGGATTCGTAAGCACTCTCCTAGCATTACAATTATGCCAGCTCAATAGATTTGTAATGTACTGAAAAGTGAAATACCAGCACAAACACTTAGAGCATGCAGATAGGTTTCAAACAATTCAAATTTGAGACTCCTTGTCAAATTCTTTCCCACATTACCTGAACTCTCCTATTTTAGATTCAGCTAAAAAAAGGGCTTCCGTATATTCTTGACATCCTCCTCTGCTTCAAAACAGACATAGGCTAAAACATTTGTTGAAATTCTTCCAGTGTTTTGTGGAAGAGAAAGTTCTGTCGCATGGTTACTCATCCCTTCCAAAGCAGAGTTTTCAGTTTTTAGGCTTTCTTTTAAGTTTTATTCTGGGAGAATGAAAACAAACACACATAGATATCCCATGTTTGCAACCTTGGCTCTGTCGACAACTCAGTGTGTGGCCCTTTGCAGATCACTTTGCAAAGAGCTACTGGTGGTTTTCCTAGGCTCGGGTAGAAGGCGTGACCCTGCAGGAATCTTGTTTTGGAGGAAGGCTCTCTGCAAAGCACCTTTCCCAGGAAAATAAATCTTTAAGCAGATCACTCTATTTTACAGGATAAACTTTATACCCAGGCCTCAAGTGGATTTGGAATTTACTTGAAGCAAACAGCTCAAAACGTCAGGGTATAATTAAATGTCTTTGTTTGGGATGAATGTGCTCTCATGATAATTCTCCTATTAATGAATTTTACTAACCCCTGAAGATCTTCACAGAGATGGGTGTGCTCATCTAGATGCGATGATTTCTTTTTACTTTTTGTCTTATTTGTTTTGTCAGGTGTAAGACGCTGTACAGAAAACATTATATGCCTATTTTTTAATGCAAATTATTAACATTCTGTACACTTTCCAAATTTAATCGATCTCTCAACAAATTGGTATTCATTCACATTGTCTTTTAAGGGTACTGTGTTCATAACAACACAAAATTGAAAACAGCTCTTGCTGGTGTGGAATCATATCACATGATGCACATTCAGAAAATACTCATTAGGAAAGGAAACAGCAGAACAGATATGCTATGCTGTGTCTTGCTTTTTATGCTTGTCTGTAGTCTTTTACTAATCATTGTATTTCAGGGTAGGAAAAAACAAAGGAAAATGTTAGAAAGCCACTTTCATCTACAAATTTGCACTATGAAGCTGATCAACCACTAGTAGACCACTGAGAGATGTGATGTCAAAATGGCATGATGAAGTGAAGCATCTGGACTGAGGATGCATAGTAGGTCAATTGTAGATGTGAAAAGAGGACCCAATAAAAAGTGAAGTGCCTGGCAGTTTCACAGTTGCCCCCTCTGTTCTGGAATTTCACTTTAGCAATCTAAAATTAAACCTAGATTTGGATGACTTAATTTCCTGCTAGTTTTCAGCAAGAGATAGAAAGCTTAAAATTTCTGCCTTTGAGCACCAGCTGTCTTTTAGAGAATCAATTATAGAGGGTATCCTGGAATGAGAATTTAATCCATAATAACACCTCCTGAGCCCTGTTATGTTCAGGGAGTTTTACACCACCTCTGTGTGAACAGTGGCAACACTCTCATAGAAAGCCTCCCACCTTCTTTGCATCTCAGGGAAGCCAAGTTCTACTCTAAGTCAGTTTAATTCCATTACCCCTTTTCTGCCAGTATGAGAACTTCTTGAACCTCTCAAGCAGGAATTATATAGTAATATAACTAGAAAGTTTTGGTAATATGTTTTGGCAATTTGTATATTTGTTTGTTAGAAAAACTGCATCTAGTTCTGTCCTTGGGTCACTAAAAGGATAACGTGAATTAGTTTCATAAAATGAGAGCATATTTTTTTATATGTGTAGATTTATACTTTAATTCTGTTTAATCATTGAAACTCATTTCCGTGTTTTTGAGATAGCTAAACTGGAAGTTCAGTCTCAGTCCTGGACTGAACTTTCCAGCCTCCCTTGAAAATTTCTGGAGATTTTTGACAAATATTTGTTTCCAACTTCTCCTCTTATGGCCAAGATTTGGGACTGCAGATCTTACCCAGTGTACAGGACATTTGTAGTTGCCTGTCTAGTTTGGTTACATTTAGGTTTCTAGGATAAAAATTACTTTCTTAACTGAAAGTAATTGATGTATGGAAACTGGAGAAGTCTTAAGAATGTATACAATGCAGACCACTTCCTAAACTAGTGTGGTTTTATATGTGAAAAAGAATCACATATTTTCTGTAATGACTATGAAAAACTTTAATTATGATGCTTTCCCAAATGCCAGTATGAGCACCTGTGTGAGTACGCATTGCACACTGACTGCATCGAATTGTTCTCAAAGATAAAGCAGGTGTAGCTTCACTAATTTATGTGGTACCATGCTTTTCCCATACACATGACAGCTCTACTGCTTTTTAGCTGCTGCAGAGCCCAAAAGAAGATTTTTGTAGCAGAGAGGTGCATGTGGGTGTGAGTGTGTATGTTTGTGTTTGTCTCTGTGTGTCAGCTTGTGTGTGTTTATAACACAGCAGAGGTTTAAGAAGACCATACTGTAAAAATCAAGGACAGTGTACATTATTAATTAGCAAGAAAAATACTTTTTTAAAAAATCTGAACACATAAACCATTTTGTTGTACACTGGAAAAGAGGAGAAACTGGCTAGTAATAGAGGATTGCTTTTGGTAGTGCCACAGAACAGTGCAGTTTTGGGGACATCCAGGGAAATCTCTTGTGTGCTACCGTGCAATCACAAAGTACTGCCCATTCAGGGCTTAGCTGTGTTGTAGGTGCACCCATTGTTAGTATTGATATGAATGACACTAAAATTGAAAAATATGGATCAATATTGTAAATAATAATTATTGTGTTATGTGTCATGACAGACTTGCAATTATATATAAACTATACTTCAAGTAAACTGGATATACCTGTTTGGCAATGAGCTTTTTCTTTTTTTTTCTTTTCTGAAGGATTTGGGATTCTGAAATCAATATTTTATGAGAGAGAAAAGGCTCTAGTCTTTGCAACAACATCTTTGACTTCGTAGTGTGTTTAGTGAGATACCATGCACAGACTATTTCAAGCAGCATATCAGGTCCATTCAGAAATAAAGGCACTGAGTCTGTTGCTTTAGAAGACTGAGTTTAAGTTGCTGCTGTGTGACCTTAGATAAGTCACCAGCTCTCCGAGTCCTGTTTTCTCATCTCATAAAATAGGAATAAGTGGGTTTATTCTGTCTCACTGGGAAATTGGACAGCTAAATACATAGGAAATGGTTGAGAGAGCTATAATAATAGGGGCCACGTAAGTCCATAATGCTTCAGTAAGGAAATAGAAATGCTAGCACTGAGAAGTACTGTGCTAAAGTAATGATTGTTTGGAGTTAATGTACCTACTTCATGGCTTTTTCAGAGAAGAAAGAACTGAATGTGTAATGTTATAGTGATGAAATTCTGTTTTAAATTCCATATGCCCAAGGCTTAAACTGTGAAATTACTGTAGCCACATCTGTAGTGCATTTAATCTAAAAAAGTCACTGTATATCTGCTGTTCTAATACAATGTTTTAAGAATTTACATGGATGTAAAAGGATTTACGCAATGCCATTGATGTCCAATTTTTAATACCTAATTTTCATTCCACAAACATTCATATACTCTTGGTTTATTAGCACTAGATTATATAGGACTGAAAAATGCTTAAGTGTATGTACATTAGTTTCAGCTCGTTTCTGGGCTTTGCTATTTGTGTCACCTTTTTTTAACCTTTTCCCAACTTTTTAAATTTTAAATATTTTTCTGAAGAACCCATTTTGCCAATTTTTATCATGTAAGAATTTGACCGTTTTCTCATTGCCTCAGCTCTCCAAATCTTCTGGCATCTTTTCAGGTCCTCTGTTGATGTCAACACCCTGAGTCCAGAGGCATGTCTTATTCTGGTTCCTGTTTTGCAAAGCTTTTAAATAAAGCTATGTTATTTAACAGAAGCAGCCAGATAGAACATTAAAAATACTCCATGAATCAAAATGAACAAAACAAGGTCGTGTTTTTATGGACAAAACAAGCCATGGATTGTTCTTCTCTGTCACTCTAACTACTATGAAAGCTGCATTTAAAAATCATTTACTCTGGTACTACAGATATATTTGTGGGAATGCAAATTTTGTGGACAGAAAACATTACAGAGCTTGAATGGTCTAATAATGTATATCCAGACAGCAATGTGTTAACAGGAACTCTTAATGTGTGACATAATGCAGTTCTTTCATGGAAAGTGACAAATTTTTTTTATTTTCACTATTTCTTTATTTATGGAAGGCACCAAAACTGCAATGAAGAGAGATAATTAGAAAACACAGGATACTGACATGTTCTAATACAAGTTATATGGCAAGTAAACCTGTCAATTCTTAAGGGCATCTGTTGATTTTCCAAACAAAAGTTTTTAATGAGAAGGGAAATCCTTAAAGAGAACTATTTTCATGGAGAAGAAAGTTTAGTTCAAAAAACCCAAAAAACTTAAAATGGCCAAAAAGTTTTGTTTTTCTTTGAGTATTTTACTTTTCCTTTTCCTAAAAAGATGTGGAAAATTTTTTCTGAAGTAAGAATTTAATTTTTTACTGCATTTTAATTTTTTTTTAATTGTCAAAATTAGAAAATATGAATGTTGGAAGGGAGGTTTTCTGCACTATCCTAAATTTGAGAGTAAACAATATAGGGGCACAGAAAATTCTGTATTTGTACATAACTAGCAGTACAAGAGACTGAAAAATAATTTTCATATGCAAAAACCTAGTAACAAGGCTATAGAATTTCCTTCTGAAGAAGTGGACCCATTACTCTGAAATATTGCAAGAAGATGAGAAATTAAACAAATGATGTTCAGATAGTAGTACCTTCCTTCCTCTGTGACAAGATGGATAGGATGACCTAACATGCATTTTGCATCTCTAAATTTAATTACACTGACATAAACTGTCCCCCTAGAGTAGATGACTGTCTCCCCGTAGCCATTTTTCTTTCCATATATGTTCTCTGATACACCCTGGAAAGGACTAAAAGCCTCTGAAGCAGAGACATCAGGGCTGCAAATCCAACAAACTTTTGCTTTCTGGGCAGCAGCCAGATTTGATTCCTGGTAATTTTTCAGCCACTCTGGCTCTTGAGAATTGTTTTCACCAAATCAACTTGTGTTGCTAACAGTTCTCTGTTCTGTACCACAGTCAGCATGTTGTCTAAACAGACCATTATCCCTAGTCCTTGCACACAGAAGGCTGCTACCATGGAGCTGACAAGAGGCCAAATGGTAGGCTGGAGATCTGCCAAAGTTTTCCTTCCCAGCAAAGCCTGGAGAAACCTTTGACATTTTTTCACTAACAGGATAGTAAGACATCGTTCAGGTCTAATCTCACCACAAAAATGATCAGAGCAAGGCTGGAGCACCTCTCCTATGAAGACAGGCTGAGATAGTTGGGGTTGTTCACGCTGGAGAAGAGAAGGCCACAGGAAGACCTTACAGCATCTGAAGGTGCCCTGCAAGAGACCCAGAGAGGACCTTTTTACAAGGGCATGTAATAATAGGACAATGGGGAATAGCTTTAAACAGAAAGAGATTTGGTTTAGATCACATATGAAGAAGAAATTATTCATTATGAGAGTAGTAAGACACCAGAACAGGTTGCCCAGAGAAGTTGTGGAAGCTCCATCCAGGGAAGTATTCAAAGCCAGGCTGATCGGTGCTATGAGCAACCTGGTCTAACGGATGGTGTCCTTGCCCATAGCTGGAACTATGTGAAATTTAAGGTCCCTTCCAACATAAGCCATTGTATGATTCTAGGGATCCAAAATTTGAGGGGCAGGCCATTTAGACTACCTGCAAATTTCATAATTTAAAAAAAGAAATTTCCTATGGTAGCCAGAAAGCCCACTGCTACATTGGCCAGAACACCAGATTTGTGAGCCTCTGATTTTGGCACAGAGCAGAGTACTTGTTCTAGTGGCATGAAAGAGCAAGCAGCTTCTTGGTTCTTGTACTGTTCAATTCAAAATCTGCCTGTAGGTTTTTCACTTAACTGAAGCTGAAGGAATAAAAAAGAGAAGAGAGCTTTAGGAAACCAGTTTTCTGTCCCATTAAAAAAATTGATTTACAGAAAAGGGTCCAGAAGAAGGGTAAAATGTTTATATACAATATTTTGCAAGTGGTTGTATTCAAAAAACCCACTTGTTTGGGAAGAGTTTGACTGCTTCATGTAAGCTTTGAGTTGGTTTACTTTCTGTTATAAAAGCAGGTAATTATATAAATTTTTTGGACAGGAAATTTGAAGGCAGTTCCAAAAAATAGTCTGAAATTTGACTGATAGAAAGTATTAATCAGGAATCTTTTCCGAGGTGACATGGACTTTACAAAGAGTTTCCGTTAAATTTTGCTGTGAAGTGATTTGATAGATCCCATATTAGACTTAGTTGTATCTGTAAGAGCTGAGCACGTTTTCCATTTACATAAAATACTAAGCATTTTCATAAATTTGTCTGTTTATAATTTTTTAAGCTTGTTGGCTTAAGAGGTGCCACCATTCTCATTTCAAGATGTTTTGCCCACCTTACATAAGGTGAGGATCATGACAAGGTGAAAATCCATCATTCTTTATTTCTATTTTCCAGAGGGTCTGAACTGAGCTATGAATCTTACATTAATGGATATTTGAGAAAAACAATATTTTGCAGCTTGATGTTACTATCTGTTGTTTTCCTTGCTTCCCACACTTCAAATGCAGTCATCCTTTCATATGTGTTATCTGTCCAGCTTTTAATCCCAAGTACCAGATGATACAGAAAATAATTTCCTCTCTCCTGTTCACTGAAATAACAGTGCAGGACCGCCATTTGCAGCAGCAATCTTTTGAACCTATTCTTCTCTTTTGCACAAAGTGGTTCTGTTATAGTTTGCACAATAACCAACTAATTGATTGTCTAATTGGAGTGCACAGCAAGCACAAGAACCTTATCATGCTAAGTATGTATACGTGCAGTTTATCAGTGTCTGAAATTGCACATCCAAACTTTCATAAATTAGGCTGAAGACATCCTGGCATGCACATGAATCTGATTAGATGCAGTGTTTAATAACTGAAGATTATTTTTACTCCTGCTTTCAAGTCCTGTTGTTCTTTCCTCTGATCACAGTGCACTTGATGACTCCTCTACTTTCTTTAACACCGTTAGAAATAAAAATGATCTTTGCTTGATTTGTAGAATGTTTTGTGGTTTTTATCTGTCCAGTACATCTGCATTCTCAGATTTTTTTTTTTTCAGCTCTGGAAAAAAAAAAAAGATCATATTGGAATTTCTCCATGACTCCCTTCTCTGGTGTATTGTTTGAACCATTATTTTTTATCATATTTTCTATTCAAAAAATCTACTACATTAGCCATTCTCAAATCTGGGTTTTTTTGGACATGACCTTCATTCTTATATATTTCCCAAAAAAGAACTCTGAAAAATATGAGAAGTTTACCTAACAGAATTGATTAGTCAGATGTCTGCTTTTTTAAACACAGCTGCAGTTACCAGTCCTGTATGAAACATAGTTTGACAGTGGCAAAGCAGACCCCGAACTTACAGTTCCTGGTTACTATATGTGCAAAGATTCTGATCTGCATTGAGGAATTTCTTTTGATAAAATGGAGGATATTTTCATGTCCTTTGCATGATTTTACATTCTATTGATAGGTCCAACCCTGTCTAGTTTGCAAATGAAGTATATCTTCATAAAGGTAGAATAACACATGGCTTCCTTTTATTTTTTAATTTTTCTTTTTATTGCCTATATATATCATGGCCCTTCCAAAGGTTACATCTACTACATGTAAAAAGTTGTTCCCTCTGCATTTATCTTTCTTGGGACAAAGATCTAATCTTGCAGTAATCAGAAGTGGTTTTGTTCCTCCCCTCCTGCTTATGTCTCCTTTACTCATAAGCTGCTTACCTATTCAGTAACTAAATCAAGCTTACTGTTCAGAATACCAAAACAGCCTCTACCTGTACCAGGTGGAGGGCTCATTGTCTCCAATACAGAACCAGAGGACATGGAAAACCTCCTGCCATAGCCAGCTCAATTTTGGAAGCAGATCAGTTATGTTATGTAGCTGTGTACCCAATCTAGCTATAGGGCTCTGTACCACATTCCCAAAGGGGAAAAAAGAAATTTAGTAAAAAGCAGTTTGTGAAAGTAATTGTTGTGTAGGATAAGAATCTTTGAATATTATAAGGAGATGTTTTAAAGCAGGGACTCCTCAAGGTATGGAAAAATTGCTCTTGCTAAGTGTTGGTGCTGCTGCTCTTCTCTAAATCTGGGTGTGGTGAAGTTTGAGGAGCGGCCACAAAATACAGAACTGGTGCTATGCAACTCTTGTCCTCTCCTTGCTGTGATCCAATCCTCCTGGTTCATATTCCTAGACAGAGAATGTGCCTACTCCCCATCATGGTTCTTCTTCCCGCTAACATTCTCCAAGTCCCATCAGGTTTGTTCATACTTGTCTTTGCTGAGACAGATCATCAGGGAGTATCCACATTTTGTTAATTGAAATCTTTAACTCAGCTAATGGTTTTGTTTCCTTCAGAGAACAACAGCAAACTCTTGCTTTCTCTGCTATGACTGTATTAGAAACCTAGACTTTTGCTTAAAATTTCTATATTAGATATGTGAGGTTAAATGAAGAGAATAACAAATGTTCTAACAATTACTGGATTTCAGAATAAACATTAAAAATATCTTTTAAATGCCTACCTTTCAACTAATAAATAAATCTCACACTTTAATAGGGCTTTTATTTTATGTACTTGATGTGAAATTTGTCTCAAGTAAATTTTACACTTCATTGCTTTTCATGGTATACGATTCAGAAAAATATCATAGGTTACCCATGAGAGATAAAATAAAAAATTAAACTTCTGATATTACTCTCTATTTTTTGTAACTCCTAAAATCAAAGACCCATATCTGAAAAGATTACATAAAAGTCACTTGGCATACACTTTATTTGTTCATTTTAATAATTAAGAAATATATAACTTAAAAGGCAATTATACTTTATAATATTATACCTTAGCTTATACCTTAAAAGCTGAAGCATAAAATACTTGCTCCCCCTGGAGATTCATTACTGGCAAATCAGTACGGTTTATGATAGTCAAACTTTATGAACAGTTAAAAAGGAACCACAAAGTGAGTCTGAATTTGTGAATACAACTGTAGAATTCACTTCAGGTTCTTAAAAATTCTTTGTCCTGTACTCTTATTACAGTAACACTACAATAATAATTTCCACAACTGTGTTAATATAGAAAAAAACCCCACCCTGTTTTTGCTAAAAGCAATGAGTTGGAAGGAGCTGGAAATTTTTTGTAGATATGGTCAGAGAAGAGACCTCCATCCTGTGGAAGCTACCACAGGATGCTGAGTGTGGAGCTAAGCAGGCAGGAGAACCAGTCTGATGTTCCTGGAGCACAGGTCAGCTTGGGAGGACAAACTCTGGGTTGAAAACAGAAGTGAGGATAAATGGGGAAGGAGAGAAAGTATCAAGGAGAAATGAAAATGTGGAGAAGGAAGTTCTGTTAATTGTTTATGCACGTTATAATGATGCAAGGACATCATTGACTATCTTGCAAAAAATAGATGGATATAGCAGCTGCCCTGAGGAGCTTAAACATATGGCAATAAAATATGTGAGACTGAAGACAGTGGTTTGAAACACAAGAGCCTAAATGTGCGGGAATGATAAAAGCTGTTACATTACGTTCAGTAGCAGGGGAGGGCTGAGGTGCATCATATATCAAATTCACATGTATCTGAAGTTCTATGAACCACTATCCATGCAAAGGTCTTTCTCACCTCAGAACTGCAGAAAGAGCAAAGAGCACAGAGTGTAAAGAAAGGAATAATGCTGAAATCTCCAAGACAGAAACAAGAAAACCATCTCCACTGTAATTTCTCTTTTAGCCTGCAAAGAGCTTTTTTCTTACAGTTAAGCTGGTGATGTGAACCATGCATTGCTTTATTGATGTAAAAATAGAAAACAACTGATTTAATTTCCATTCTGAAATTAATTTTCATTCAAGTGAATGATCAGTCTCCTCTCAACACAAATCTAACTTAAGATGTTCTCAGAAAGCATTATTTGGCAGACGAAACTAACTTGCATGATTGTTTTTCAGTGATATTTCCAATACAACTACATTTTATGAGCACAGCAGAAGGATACATACATATCTCTGTCAATTTCCTGATCAGTTACTACTGAAGACATTCTTTTGGGGTGTTTTCTATTTTTTTTTTCTCCCCACAAAAACAATGGCAGTTTTCACTGCAAAATTGTCACACTAAAGCATTGTTTTTCTGAAAAAATTATAACTTTCTAGTATTCAGCATAGTGTGGATATAAGGCCACCTGACAGCATGAAAGAAGGCTAGTAAAGCAAACCATCACCCAGGACTTCCAGATTTTATATGAAAAAATAAAACTGTCATTTCACAAAGGGGTTTCACAGCATATCTGCAAGTGTTTATAAAATTTCTTAGTCTTTTCAGATATAATTGAGAATTTTATTTTTATTCATCCACATACCTTATCTATTCCTGTAATCTGTTACATTGCTATCCTCAATAGCATCTTGTGGTACAGGTGAATTATATATTACATAAAATTCTCTTTAACCAGTTTTATGTTAGCTTTTTTGCAGTTAGTTTTGTATTCATTGTCTTTCAGTTCTATTCAATGTACCCATTCCATATGGCAAAATGAGGGAAATGATAGAAACAAAATAGGTACTAGGAAGATTCCTTGTCAAAACCAGGTTAAACATATTGACATATATTAACATACATATATTTAAGTGTATTTCCTAATAGAAGATATCATGGAATGAATGGTTAGCACAGTGTGGGGTTTTGTTCTCTAAACTATCACTTATGAGATAAATGAACAAAATAAGTAGAGCCTTCATTAATAGCAAATAAGATGTTTACTCTAGAAAGTACTAAAACATAGGTGGTTTATCACTCTGTTTAATTTCTAATTATTCTTCAAGACAGAAGGCACTCTAAGTAGAAACTTTAGGAATTAAAGCAGGGTCTAGTGTCGACAGCCTGTGGCCAGATCCAGAAAACAGCTTTATTTCACGCAGCAATTGTGTAGATTTTCTATATTGTGTGACCTTGTAGCAACTTAAATTTTCTTATATGGATTCAGTGGAAAATTTTTTTGCTCTACCTTAATGAGTAAATATATACAATTTAAAAAATATTTTTCTTCAGAAAAGAGCAAGTATGACTCAAACTATTTTTAATATAACAGCCTCTAAACGTGCTACATATATTTTTCTTTTAATCTGGAAAGGGAAAAGAAGTAAAGAATTTTGCTGACATACAAAACAGTTTGAAATTTATTATTCATCTTATTTATCTCTTTTATTTTTCCAGTTCATGTGGCATCGTGCAAAAGGATTCTCTGGGATTGTAATCTGATTACAAAGCTTTTACCACAGCAGAAATGAATGGGGAAATGGTGAAGTTTAAAGAAAGGATTATGTCAAACCTGGATGAAAGCAAAAGCAAGGTCATAGAATTATGAATCATAGAATCATAGAATGGCTTGGTTTGGAAGGGACCTTAAAGACCATCTAGTTCCAACCCCTTTGCCATGGCCAGGGACATCTTCCACTAGACCGGGTTGCTCAAGCTCCTTTTAAGATGCTATTAAACACTGCTGGGATTGTCCAGTGCTTTACCACCCCCACAGTAAAGAATTTCTTCCTAATATCTAATTTAAACCTACTCTCTTTCAGCTTAAAGCCATTGCTCCTTGTCCTATCACTACATGCCCTTGTAAAAAGTCTCTATGTTCCTTGTAGGCAGCCTTCAGGTGTTGTAAGACCACAATTAGGCCATCCAAAGTATTTTTTCCTCCAAGCTTAGCCTTTGAATCTGGGATGACTCTGGGATGCATCTCCTCAGGTCCCTCCTGGTCTCACAGTGAGAGACCAGCGCTGTATCTCTGCCATGGAAGAGATCGTTTGCTCTTAGAGAAAGGGCAGCCCAGAGCAGAAACTCTTTTTATGGGTTCCTGAAGCATGCCCTCTTTATGTTTCCAGCTCTGTGACAGATCTACGAAATCAAAAGGTGGGATTTAGCTAATTGTTACAAAGATCCAAACATAGAGAATAGATGCTTGGCAGAGTTCAGCATGAAGAAGAGGAGATTGAGGGGAGACCTCATCACAGCCTACAACTTCCTCGTGACGAGAAGAGGAGAGGCAGACACTGGTCTCTTCTCTGAGGGTACCAGGGAAAGGACCTGAGGGAATGACCTGAAGCTGTGTCATGGGAGGTTTATGCTGGATATTAGAAAATGGTTCTCCACCCAGAGAGTGGTTGGGCACTGGTACAGGCTCCCCAGGGTGGTGGTCACAGCACCAGCCTGACAGAGTTCAAGAAGTGTTGAAAATGTTCTACAGCCCATGATGTGACTCTTGGGGCCGTCCTGTGCTGGGCCAGGAGTTGGACTTCTATGATCCTTGTGAGTCCCTTCCAACTCAGCAGATTCTGTGATTCTGTAATTCTGATATGGAATATAAAAAATTCTATTTGTATATGATTTAACAACAGTAAAACTATTATGTTAAAGAAGACCAACAGATCAATGACCTTGCAGTTAAGTGAACTTTTCAAAAACATGTATCATTTCAATGCCATTCTCTAATGAAATCTGCAGAGACTGTAAGGCCTAGATAGAAAAAGATGGTCCTGTCTCTTGATATGACAGTTTTCACAAGTTATATTGCCCTCTCCAGGAGAAATTTTCAACAGTGGGCAGACATTCACTTTTTTCAAAGCTGTGTGTTTTTCCAGAAGATATGAGTGTGTTTAGAAATATTCCTAATCAATTTCTGATGTCAACAGAATGACACTGTACTCTGTACTCTACAGTGTAAAACAGTTCATATTTAACATGAGCAACACAAAATGCAGCAGATAATGTTCATATAGGCAAGGAAGGTGGCTGTAAATTTGCTCTTTTTTTACAGTCATTGCTTTAAGAAGAAATACTTTAAATCATATATTTTAATATCAAAACAAGTAATATGATGAGTAGAGTTGGGATGTGTCAGCATACAAAACCATTTCACAAAAACAAGTTTAAAATTTAACATCTAGAACACTCCCTCTTAAGACTTTATTGTGCATCTGTATGGACTTGGGCACCAACACACAAAAAGAGGGATTGTCTTGCCGCTTTTTTTTTTTTTAACATGGCTAATAAAACAAGGAGAAATATATATTTCCATCAAATGTGTTAGAATTGCTTTTTCACAGATAGACTCTAGTCTCCAGTATCAATAAATAGCCATGGACTAATAAAATTCCATTTCTAAATTTGTCTGTTGTTTAGGTTTTTAGACAAACATAGAAGTAAGAAAATCTGTACAGACAGCAGACGTTCATATACAAGCATGGCCTACAATGATGTTTCCATCTTCAAATGAGATTTATAGCATAGCCTAGCCATAGTGCTGCATGCTGCGACCAACAGTGCAAACCAAATGTGTTGCTTTTGATTAGCCATTTTATTTTTCTTTAATTATGGGTCATCGTGGTAATATAAGAAGAGGTCATATGTCAGCAATGAGTGAAAAGATATGTAATGACCATTACTAGATCATATTTGGCAGCTGCCCATTTTGCTCCTGAACCAATTTGTACTACTCTAAGGGCCTCTCTGGAGCATGCTGGTGAATCTATATTTCTGCAGGAAGAGATCTCAAGTATGTACTAACCTTTTCATACTTCAACCCCATTTCCAAGGTAAGAGCCAGTACATGACAGAACAGAGTCTTTCTGGGTGCCACTTTCAGGCAATGGGGGTAGGGTGGAGAACAGTGTCACTCAACAAAAACATTTGAAGAGTCACATGGCAGTATAAATTTTTAATTAATGTGGAGTTTAATCTTACTGTCTTCTCAGCAAATTTTCATCCCTTGCAGTCCAAATCTGTCAGTACAGTCATACTTACTTCCATCAGTGGTTTTTATCCCACAGATAGTAAGACTACATATGCATTTGAAATTAAGCACATATGTATAATTATGATGTTTTCTTAACAGTATGTGAAATAACTTGATATTATTTGCTCAGTTCTTAAAGACCTCAGGATTACATAGCTGGAAACAGGTGTCCCTGCACTTGTTTCTGATGATAGGCTGATATTGACTTCATGGATATGACCCCAAATTCCAAGAGACGCATAATGCCAGTGTCACAGCAGAGCATAAATACTTTTTAAAGAGAAGAAACATTTGTTAGAAATAGAGTATATGTAAACATGAGAGATACAATTTTTCAGGTGGAAATGAATTCTGAGAGCTCATGTGTAGTGAGGTATTTATGGTCAAAGGTGTTATCTGGATTCCAGAACTATTTCTACTTCTCTTTTTGTAATAAATAGCTCCCCTGTGCCACTTAAAAAGGCCATGGCATTCATTTCATTTCATGGAGAATGAGCAGCTTGTTACTTGGATGGAGTAGAATTTATTCCCCAGTGCCACTTTTGAAATATTTTAAGATGCTTGAGAAAATATCTTTTATGCAAAATGTTAGATGAGTTTTAAATGGGCTGGACAAACCTTTTTCTAAAGCAAAAAAGAATTATTAAACATTAACTCATTATGTTCAGATTTCTTTTTACTGTTATAAAAGCCATGCTTAATCTTGTTTTTCTTGAGAAATGTTCTTCTCTGAGATCCCAATCTTTTGCAATCATTTGGATGTATTTATTCATACCTTAGAATGGAACAGACTGTAGTGCTGTAGAGAGGCATGTAAGACTGGATCTAGATCTCTCTTCTTTATCACTGGCAGCATATCCTTCAATCCCTGACATATGGTGAGCAAATGAAGGTAAAATGTTTGTTCCAACAGAACATCTTCCTGTTTTTAACTTTCAATAATTTGCATAATTTTCCATATTTTGAATAGAAGTCTAACAGGTTTCTCTAAGCCTGCCACTTGCAAAATAAAAACTCTAGGCAAGTCATTATGTAGCTGAAGGTACTTGTCTGAGACACCCTAGAGCAGATACCTGCTTTCAGATCTGTGAAAGATGTTGCAGTCATGACAGGTTAAAGTAGCCATGATAACAGGGACACAAAACTAAACCAAAACAAAAACTGCTTGACAAAGTACATTCACTTCTAAGTACATTCTTCATTTCTAAGAATCTCAAAGGTAAAAACCAAAAGACTTAGCAAAAATTGTTTTGATCAATGAAATCAATCTAGTATTGAAGAGTTCATAGTTTGGAAAATTGCTGAATACAGTACTGAAATACAGCTGCTATTTGTTACCAGTCATATTTACACAGAGTTAATATGTTTCTAGAAGTAAGTTTTAAAGAGTTTTTTGACTTCTTCGTGACTGGATGCAGGAAAACCAAAAATAAAATGTTGAATGACAAATAATGATGCTTCTGAACTCATATAATAAGCTGCTACTTCAGTTTCTTAAGTACTCGACAGCCATTCTTCAGGAAATAGCTGCAAAATAAGTACCAAACTAAAACCACCTTCTTCTATAATTTAAATAGGAATGCTTCATATTGTTGCCACTTAAAATCTTCAGACTCTGCTTGAGCTAACAGGTGAAGAAAAAAAGATATTTGTTATTTTACTAACGCTACATGTTCCAGCCAAGATTGATCTTGACCTTGCATATAAATAAGGACTTCTAGTTTAATGTTCAAAACCAATGGATTTCCAACCACTCCAAAAAAATCTGAGGCACATCATGGGTGCAAATTTTCCTGAGGTAACACAGCGCGATACGGGCAGAGCAGAATTCCAGGTTGGTGGCTATTCTTCAGCTGAGTGAGCCTATCATGGCAGTAGATAATGCAAATCTTATCTCGATTTTTACTACTTTACATTATATATAAATAAAGCTTCTCAGGATCTCTTACTTTTCAGACATACTTCAGCTTGAGAGGCAGTGCACAATTCTGAACCTAAGGAAGCAACAGGAAGCATACATTAACCTAGGTTATTACACTACCATTGAATAGTATGGCCTTTTTCCCCCTTCTGTAATTAGCAGGATGCTCAGAACAAAATATGTACTTTTGTGCATGGATTTAGGGTTGCTGTGAGATGTTGATAAGCCTACCACTACAAGAGTCAGAGAGAACACTGATGTTTGATAATTTACAGATGACATCTATGAAACAAGAAGAAATCAGTGTTAAAACTCTGCCTGTGTGCATGATAAAATGCATCAGAAAAAGACAAATCCCTTTTCCTCACCCAGCATTTTTAGATAGCTATTGCTAGGAAGTTTTGAAACAGGTAAAGTGACATTTATTTTTCTCTTGGTTCATCAGGGAAGTTATGTCTACATTGATTGTGGGGTTCTTTCAAATCTCTGCCTTATATAAAGTAACTATATGAGGTCGTACTAAATATTCATCTCTCCAATGGTAAGCAGTGAGAGTTGCCTGGGGAAGAGCAATAAGAGGATGAGCAGTCTTCAAGGTTTCACTGAGATGATTCTACAACCTTCTTCCCCTGATGATGATGCTACAGTGACTGCACCATCAAGAGTCAGTCCGTGAGGAATGAACATGTTAGCTTGCTTTCATATGAACAGCACTAGAATGAAATTTTAAGGATACCCTTTTTAAGGATACCCTTTTTGAAAGTGCCAGAATTCACTAGAAAATGCCGCATCTCTTCAGGGGTGGTGTTTATCTTAAGAAAGAACTAGATTTTGTGGATGACCTCATGGGACAAGAGGCTAAAGAAATGGATTTCAAGGCCTAATCTAAATAATAGGTGTCAACTGGAAACTCCATAACTTCATTTGCACCCTGTGCTCCACAGTGAGGACAAGTGTCAGGATCACAACAAGATGAATCTGGCCAATGACATGATGCAGTAGGGTGGTGGAGCTGAAAGCCCACTTCCACACCCCAGCAGATCATAGAGGTCAGAGGCAATTCGTAGTGGAAAATGGGAACTTGACAATGGCTTATCCTCATACCTGCAGTGGCAATACTGTGGTGGCTTCACTTACATGGAAAGCTGAAGGAGGTAGCTCTCCCAAATCCTTTTTCTATAGGAACATAAGAAATATGGAACAGATCACAGCAAAACAGAGCAGCCAATCTACAGCTATGGGTCAGGGTTTTAATGGGAAGACTGGGAAGAAGTTGGGTGGTTTGAAGGATACAGCATAAAGCAGCAGACTGAGATCCTCCTTGGGAGGACTTCAGTCAGTTGAGCGCTGTGATTAGAAATGAAAGGAACATGTGGAAAAGAGTGTGAATGAGTCTTTTTCCCCATGTGAGTATTGTTTGAAGGGGAAAAGAAAAACAAAAGACTGGAGAGGTTAAACTGGCTGTTAAATAGAAGCACATTTCTTGCACATAAAGTTTTATTGTGAGGGTTGTGTTTATGGGCTTAGTGAGTAGGGCTGATTAAATGGCAGGTTAATAAAAGGACAGCATGTGGTTTCTGAAATAGGTGGGGAAAAGTTATAAGGTGGAAAAGAAAAAAGGGTGACTGAGAGCCAAGTATGGAAAGAGGAAATCTTACATTGACACAGCTCATAATCAGTGCAACTTATTCATTATGGAGGAAGCTGTTGCAGAGAGGAAAAATAAAGGTGGCATGTTCCATTGCTTTACCATCAAGGCTAGTAAATTCATGACTAGGATCTGTTACCCCTGGTGACTGCAACTTGTGTGACCCTAAGTTTCAAAATTTCTAGCCCAGTACAAGGTAAGTGTGGTGTGAGAGCATCAAATTCATATACAATAAAGGTATAAAGAACTGAAAGTTTTGTACATAACCTTGTATTTTAAAATGGATTCTTTAACATAGGTAAGTGACCAAAAATTGAAGGAACAAAATCGTAAAAAATTTACTGTGACACTTTTTGTATAAATCTGCACAATGATACAATTATAATATCACTGAGTAAGAGAACAAAACATTATAGGATCTGGATGTGATAGCCACTGTAGAATTTGGTCAAAACATGGTTACATCTTCAAGCATCTGAGAGTTGGCATTTTATGTGTAATTTTCATACGTCTACATTTACAAAAGTACAGGATAACTCATGTAACTGAAGTTGATTCTTTTATTGCATTATCTCAGCCTACTGTCTTTTCCAGTTTGAAACCCTTCCCATCATTCTCACTAAAACTAAAATATACTTGATTTATCAATAAAAAGAGGTAAATCCACTTGTCTGTGCATGCAAGCATGAGTCCAACTGTCTAACTTTTGTAACTGAATTTTGTCGAAGCTTCTACACATCTGTGAAGTCTGCATTGGTGCTTGCCAGGCAAATTCTGTCTACTTGCATCTGTGATGTTTATCCTCCTTTGTTGACTTAGCATTTCCCAAATACAGCCCACTTTGATCTATGGTCTTGGAAATGCCTATTTAGTGTGGTAAATTATCATTCCAAATGCTTCATCAGCACTTTTGAAAGATACCCCTGTTTTGACAGAAATCCATTATTTTTATGAAAATTTAGATGCGAGTCTTTATAATGGAACATTATGACAGGATGCCCTCAAGTGGCAAAATATAGACTCCACCCAGTAAAACTTAAAGTGGTTAATATATAGACATTCCCTGCTAGAAGACACACTGCTGGTTCAGATACCCACACTCTAGATGAACCTAAATATCTCCTGGTAATAAAAGAGTATCAGGAAATGGATTAAAATCAGATAATATAATTTTTGCAAGATAAAAACTGGGAGAGAAAAGAAGTTTTCAAAGATAAAATATTGTCTAGCCTTTAGCCTACGTGGATTGAATAATTTCTTGCCTACAGTATTAGTTTCTAGTTCTTTCACAAGACTAGCAAAATCTTCATATAGTTCCTTGTGTTACTAGAGAGGAATTATCAACAGTCAGTGTAATTGCACGAATTCTCATTTATTTGTATTAATTCAGGCATGAGCCTTCTATTTCAAAACCATACTGTACCAAGTCTCATAAAAGTGAAGTACATTCATGTATTCATAAATAATCACAGATGATGTTTTATAGGTTCACTGTTCTTTGGCAATACAGCACACATTGACAGAAATAATTTTCTGAATTCATGGGAAGTTGGCTTGCACTGAGTGACAAACCTGGCAACAACAACAAAAAGAAATATTCAGCAGTTGGTATGAATTTCTTTTTTAAAAGTTCTTCAACTCTTAGCAAGAATTTTCATTCTCTTTCCCCTTAAAAAAAATACAAACCTAGAAGATTTGACTAACCCAATTTCTTTTTTTTCCAGTGTCTCAAGAGAGGTTTTGCAAGGAATATCATTACTACTTTGCTAATGTAGTTAATCTTATATGAGATTTAAAAAGAAAAAGTTTTGTATGTAAGCCAGAATATGTAAGTGAAATATTCATTAATAATTCAAATGTCACCATGATTACGCTGCTAAATAGAACAGAGCAGAACTTTAGTGGTTGTTGTTCCTTTCCCTTTAAAACTGTACTTTTTAACTAAACAGATCTCATCTAAAAAAATATTTGAAAATAAGTGGTAAGTGGTAAGTAGTTCAGCTAATCCTAATGTCTTTCTCTTTAAAGTCACTGTTTTATCTAACATCTGAAGTTTCTGTTCATTAGGTCTGTAATCTTCTTAAAATCTCCCTTTTCCATGAGAGCCACAAGTATTTCCACATAAGTTTTTTAAGTAGGTAATTCTACATACATTCATGAGGCCGATGTGACATCATCTGCACTGCCCAAGGACAAAGGACTTGTCTTTATTAAAACATCATGCTTTTCAGTTCTCTTTTACTAGGCTAAGACCTATATTATTTCTAAAAGTACTACACTGAAGCTTTTGCATGAAGCCTAAGAGGTTTTAAAACAGGGCAGATAACCTTATTCTGATCTTAGGGGAAAAAAACCCCAACAACCCAACCCCAAAACAAAACAACAAAACAAACAAACAGAAAAGCTGTGAAAAATCATTAATATTACCACAGGTGTGGGAAATGATGCTAGAATAATTCCCCTTTTGCACAACACTCTTTCCCTGACTCTCTGCTCAGGCAGCTACGTGCCCACATAATGTGGTCCTTGCCCTCTTACTCTCCCCTTCTGACTGCCTGGGTCAGTCCTTACATAAAAGAACCCAAGTTCCACCTACAAAGCCGTCTCTCTGTCTTTATTTTCATGGCAGACACTTTTATATCAGAGTACTTTCATCACAGTGGCACCCATACCAGAGCTACAATACTGTAGTTAAGGGTCTGTTCTTTGGCATTTCTATTCTAAAGCACTATTGTATGAGGTTGCTCAGCAGCTAAAATTCCTTCCATGCTGAGACTTGGCATACAAGTGCTTAGCTCAAAAACAATTTAATTTTTTTAAAATTTTGTTTTTAACCCTCTGGTGTCCCTTTGGAAAATGTAAAGGTGAAAAACTATAAATGCTGGCTGTCTTTGAGTGATTGCTGGGTTTGTGATGGTGTGAGTGCATTTTATAATGAAACAGTGCATGCTGTTTGTCAGTAACGCTGTTTTCGGGAACGAAATGAAATCCTTGAATTACCCTCCATGAAATAACTAAAACAAGCTCCAGTAGTAATTCTGTCTGAATGGGTGCTGCATTTGCTAGAGTGTGAAGGTAGGTGCTCTCCTATAATGATCATTTTTAAATATTATCTTGATGGTTATTTTACAGGTATAGACAAAAATAAGTATATTAAAATCAGAAGACTCTTAAAGTCAGAATAGCTTTAATCGGGAGATTTAGGAGATAAAACAGTTGCCACATGGACTGAAACAGAATTTCTGTCTTCTCATCCCCTTCATGAAACAGTCTGTGGAGCAAGGTTCACTCTGAGGATTTCACACCAACCTTTGAAGCCATTATTAGGGGTTGCTCATAGTGGCAATTTGCCAGACTGATGGCCTTTTGGTCTGTTCTCCTGTAGTTAAGAATGGAAAGGGTGCCGAGCAGCTTAATGTGGATTAATGGTGACACTTTAGATTATATCACAGTCATTTCAGAAAAGGCAGGAAAACACTGAACCATGCTACATCAGTATGTTGATTTACAGTTCTCATACACCCACAGACATTACTAGTGATAGAAAAGAAAAAAGAAATAAGAAATATTAAATGCACAAAGGATTTTGGGGTTGGTTTTATAATTTTTTAAGTGACTGAAACTGAGAGTTTTGTCTTAAGGGTTTTGTCTTAAGAATTGATGGCAGATTATATAAATTTCCAGGAAGAGACACAGGCACTAACTGACAGTGATAACTTTCTATTTAAATAAATGATGAAACTTGAGTATTTATTTCCAAATTAGAGACGAGGTGAAGGTGTAACATCCCAGCTGTAACATCCTTGTGCACAAAACAGCACTGAGGGCAGAACTTACCCACTGCAGGAAGGGGAAACATGTTGAGCCATATAATTTTTTATGGACATCAAAGTGATGCTTGACATCTGACAGTAGGACAGAATTTGCTGAAGGTACACTGGCCAGAATTGTTTATTTATTCTACAGTGTAAATGACAAAGGTAAATAATGAACATGTTTTCCACAAGTTACCTCACTGATGGTATCTGAACTATCTAAACTGGGGTTTAAGATATCTGTGGGTCTGTTTGGAAGAATGATAATCAAGTATATATGGCCCTCGAGTCCTTAACCCTGCCATGCAAGTTTGCCAGTAGACTAAGCAGTCCTCAAAAATTTAGTCATGCTCTGAAACGACTTTTTCACTTGTTTGCTTCTGAATAATAATTTCCTTTCCCTCACAGCTTTGCTTATATAATTCAGCATACCTCTAGAGACAGAAAAAATAGGTATCAAATGTTGTCTAGTCTGAAAAATGTTTGTATTTATGACATGTTTCTTTCCCAATTTTTCAGTATAAGCCAAAGAAATGATTATACCTTTAAAGGCATCTATATCTCTTGCTGGAAATGGAAAACCAGACAAATTCAAATACTGTGTCCTCCTTGATGCTGCAGTTCCTTTGTGAGGATTACAGGTAGGTGGAAAAATTGTGGGCATGCACAAGATGAAAATTGAAGAGTGGATTTTTCCCAGAATCAGGCTGTTATCACTAACAAGTTGGTTCTTCTAACCTCCTCCTTTTGGTAATATCTAACATCAATATCACCCCCAAAAATGTGTAGACAACGTACAGATGACCCAAGTAAAAAACCCAAACATATGACAGGTAAAGTCCAAAACCTATATATATCTATACTGGTGAAATAATACTCAGTTCTGTTACCTTCCATTTTACTGGAAAATCAAACAGAGAAATGTATTTGGAATAGCAGCAGAACTCTAATTGCAAATCAATTGTCTGCTGCAACAGTAAGGGAAACCATTTACAAGTATTAGCCAGCTATGCTTTTCTTTTTGTGTAAATATCCTCTTTTTCAAGCTTAGTCGAGTGTAATAATCATCTTTCCTTTCTTTTAACAAAATGTTCAAAATATCTGAAGCAATTAGACTGCATTACTGTCTAATTACAACGAATGGTAATTTTCAAATCAGATCTACTGTCTTTTCTGTAGCTATACAATCACAATTTAGTAAGCTCTTAGGTTAGTGGGTTTCTCCTGGAATCACTGGCGAGGACTTTAAGTGCAGTACAGCAGTGTGAACACATTTCTGTAATACACTCAATTAGTAAATAATTCTGTTACTCATTACCCAATTAAAGATTACTTTTCTTTTTTACATGTTTTATGCATGTGTGTGAATTTGGTTCTTTATGAATATGAATAGCCTATAGAATTAAAACAAGATGGACTCAGAGAGTATTATTTATGAATTATCAAACTAAAAAGGTCCTCATCATGGAGTGGCTATTCGCGAGGTTCTTAATTGATTTGCAAATGTAGGTGATGGATGTGTAAAGATTAAAACCAGATGTCAGTCTCTTGATCTTTAAATTGTCAGTTAGTTGCACTATATTTTTAACTAAGTCAGTTTACTAATTTCTTCTTTCAAATGTATGTTCTGTGTTTTGCTTTAATGATGGACACTATTTCTTGCCTTGCAAGATGTGAAGATTGATGAGAAAATTTAACAAATTAGAAAATAGATAAGGAACATTTTTATTAGACATCCTAATTTTTTAAAGAAGAATAGTAAGTGAATAAATTCATCACAAAATGACAGGATAGGGCCACTGTGTAAACAGCTGAAAAAACCCCCTCAGATTTTTGTAAAGAACTAATTACACTAAGTGAATCAATAGTTTATTTGAATTGTAGAGAAAAATAAAGAAGCAAGTTCTTATAAGAAATTTGGTATAACGCATGTTTTTAATCTCCAAGTAAGTTTCATGTGAATAAAACTCTGATTTCAATTTTAGCTTCAGTAATATTTCTATAAAGTCATAGCAAATCCATAGAATACACAGAACTAGATCTTGATTTAATTTCTTTACAAATAAAGAAATTATACTATTTAGGGTAAATTGTGTGTACTAATTACTTATTATCTTGTCATTCTAAAAATCAATTTTTTTCTCTCTGAAATGTGTAAGCTGGTTTCTTTATGTTCTAGACATAGGAAACATATGTAAAAATGAGAAAGATCTTATCAGATGACAACAGGGAGGAGTATTTGGGAATACAAATTGATTTTAAGACTATTTGTGACAGTAACTGGATGTTTCTGAAAAAAAAAATCTCAATCTTTGCAAGGATGCCTTCTGAAATACCATACAATAGTAGTGATTCCTCAACTGGAATTCTGTGGGCAGTGGATGCTACTTAACAAATATAAATTCAGACTTGAATGTATTCAGAAAAGCATCATTAAGATAGCCAGGTGAATAAATCATTTACCTTATGAGATGAGAATTGAAAACTTTTAATGTAGCACCAGCTGCCTTGAAAAGACCACCTTCTTTTTTCCAAACAGTATGCCCATGAAGATGCTTGCAGTTTTGCATCCTCTATAGATAACTACTGTCTCAATTTCAATTAACAGATCACCAAAAGAGGGTACGTATTTTCAAAATTTTTCAATGCTTTTGTTGTATAAATCTGGACTAAAAGAAGAATGAAAATATAGTATCCGTTTGTTGGGTACCTCCTCTTATTTACTGCTTCTTCTCCAGTCAGGTACAGCCTCAGCCCTGCAGCACCAGGACACCAAGGCTGATCTACTCACAGCCAGAGTGAGTATGTACAGAGACAAACCAACGCAGTGCAGGAGCTGGGACAGCTGGAGCTTTGCACATTCATCATACAGTGATCAGCAGAAGGTTTCTTTTGTGTTTGCATCCCAAACACAGCAACCTGAGTTTTCCAGAGTTAAACCGTCTACTATATATATATATATATACATATGCACTGTTCTTTTTCCCACTGTGAAATAAGGGGAAGACTCTTTAATGGCAATAATCAGGTTATTACCATTTACGTCTAGCATGGTTGTATCCTTGATTCTTTTATCTCCAGTCACTATACAAAAAAAAATAAATAGGCTTTGCTGATGGATCTTGAAATCTAAGGAGTCTCTTTAATGTGAGAAATCAAGATGAGAGTCATTGCTTGAATTACTCACAGCTCATGTACGATTTAACAGGCAACAGCAGGGATATAAGAATGCCTGAATCTCCAGAGGATGACAGAGGCATGGATAGATAACACCACATTCCTGAAATCTCACTCCAGATCAAAAAATGAGTCCTCTTGGGTAATGGTGTGTATTGGGTTCATAAAAGATGATAAAGTGTTGCACTTCTCTAAGTACGTGTATGAGAAACGATTGTACACCTGAAGTTTGGGAGCGCTAGATTTCAGACACACAATTCTTTTTGGCATTTGCAGCTAGGGCTCTTACCTGTTACAAGCTGCCTCACAGCAGCTGATAAGTGGAAAGATTTGGGTCACCTTTACAGTTAAATCTCCCACCTAGTGTTTGGCAAGGAACCTCAGAGGTAAAGGACAATATTGCAAATATATTTATGGAGATTATCTCATTGTTTATGCATCAAGATAGCACTGGAAAATAAATAAGGATATTCAGGGTTTTTTTCATATGTCACCACAGCTTGTATGGGGTAAGTCTTTAGTGACTGAGTTTTGGAACACTGGCAGAAGAACAAGGGAAACCATGTGAAAAGGTTAGCCAAAAATGTCAGCTTTAACTTTAGAGGAATAACATGTTCACTCGGAACAGAAAATCCGTAAAACAGATATAGGACTAAAATGAAACCAGCAGGACAGCAAGAAAGTCTACTTTGTGTATAGAGTGCATAAAATTGCTAATCATTCTGTATCAAAATTTTCCTGTTTCTCTCTCACTTATTAACAAGAAATTAAAGCAAACTGATTTGTTTTATGCAGATGTTGGATGATGCTGAGAAATCAGTCCATCTCTTTAGGTACCTGAGTATGAATAATAAATTTTTCCTTTAAAAACTTATGTTTTGCACATTTTGCCTGATTTAAGAAGTCACAAAGCAATGGATGCAAAGGAACTGAGGTGTTTTGTATCTGCTTATTCAAAGATGGGGTCACAAAAATAGGAAATATCAAATATTTGGCAGTTCAAATCAGGGACTGGAGCTGCAACTCTCGGTATATTCTGTCAGATGGACTTGCAAACTACTGAGCTGTGCAGACCCTGTGTTCTTCAAAGATGCTCCCCTTAAGGAAAACAACAATTTTTTTTAATACTAGCACAATGAATGGTGTTCATACATGTTAATCATATAAAACATATTTATTTTTCTATCTCCCTTTTTTCATGTTGCTTTTCATGAGGTGAAAATTTGGACTCTTCTCAAGGAAGAATAAAAAAATTATTTTTAAATTTGTTTCTTATTCATACCCACTAATTTATATTAAAGAAGGTTTCCTTCCTTTATAGTAAATTGAAACAATTCACATCATGGTCAGAGCACCAGGTGTCATTAGACAAGTCATTTCAATAAATAATAAAATTCTTGTATTATTTGATGCAATTTTACTGTATTAAAAAACAGCTGAAGCATATACTGTACTGTTATAATTCTCTAATTTTGTGACTATGTTCTCTAATTTAAAAATCCACCATGCCGCTTTTGAGTTGGACTCCAGAAATACTACTTTCTGTCAGTCTTAGTATCACAAGGGCTAAAGAGTTGAGAGAAATCTGTTTCATGTATTTTCTTATGGCCTTGAAAGTGGTAGCAAGTCTAGGACAAGGATTGTTAGCTCATTAATCCAGCTCTGACACTATGGGAGGTTTTCTGTCTAGGTACAATGGGGTTTTCCTCTTCATTCAGGCTCTTCAAGGGTTTCTGCAAATGGCTGCAGACGGCAAAAGCCAGGATTTCGGAATAGCTCTGTGATGCCCCACAAGCTCGGCTCTGGTGGAACATAGGTCTGGGACATTTGTAAGTGTCACTCAGGAGAGGGATAACCATGTTCAGCTACCCCTGCTTTGCTGCCTCAGCCAGGCAGGACCAGTGTGGTGCCCTGACCCCTGTCCTTGCTACAGCACCTCCCTGGAAACGTTCAAGATCAGGTTGGATGGGCCTGTGAGCAAACTGACCTGGTTGAAGATGTCCCTGCTCATTGCAGAGGGGTTGAACTAGATGACATTTAAAGATACCATCTAAACCAAACTGTTCTGTGACTCTATGATTCTATAAAGCATGAGATGAAATTTTCTTCAGTTTATAAGTGTATAAGTCTTACTAAGTGGTACTGCAAACCCACAGTGCATGTCATTTCAGTATTAAAAAATCAGAGAGTATCTCTTACATGAAAACATTTTGATATCCTGTTACTTTAGATCACATTTAAACATAATTTTTAGGTATTTAAATAAGACATACTCATACCTCTAAGCTTTTCCCAACAGGGCCAGCATCAGTGCTATAGATTTCACTAAAAAATATCATAGGTAACTAGTATGCATTTCTAAAATTACTAGAGATTTGTTTTAAAATAAATGTTGTCAGCTTGAAATTTAGTCATTGAAAAAATAGTCAAGACTAGTCATTTCTGACATATCACTTCTTATTGAATTACTCTGCTACTGCAGGATGGTTTTGCAGCCATACATATTCTTTACATTTTTTTAGTTCTTCTTGAAAATAACTCCAAAATTATAATAGAAGATAGAGTAGACTATCCAGAAAGACTGGAAAATATACAAGCAAATAAACGAAAAGATGTAAAGTAAATAATAGGTTTGAATTTCCTTCCACTACACTCCTGGGGTTTACTTATTACTTCTTTTTGGTCTGTAATCTCTATAAGGCTTGTTCTATCCTTTATATAACCTAATCTGAAGTTGATGACAATATCAAGCTCTGGCGGGTCAATTATTTTCATGTTGTAGCTTTCAAGGTGGTGCCACAAAGGAATTAAAACTTACTTCGAGTAGTCATCTTTCCTATTAGTGATTTTGGATTTTAAAATATTGTTTAGTAATAGTAGGGTAGAGAGACAGTCATTCAAAGAAGTGAAGATTGTGACATAGAGAGGTGGAAGATGACATTACAAAATTTGGTTCTAAACTGAGTCATGCTTTATGGAGCAGACTTTGTGCTGTGCTAACTATAAAAAAGGAAGCGTGCTTTTGTTTTGTTTGTATTTTTCTTGTTGTTGGTGGGGTTTTTTTCCTTTTTTTTTCTCTTTGTTCAGTTTACCTGTGATAACTATTCTAGAAATATCTTTATCTTGTGCAATGTCAGTAAGAAATTCAAGTATGGAAAAAAGCTGGCTTTTAAGCTGATAGAGCCAAACAGTGATTGTGTCCAACCCTTTGAAGGATTGTTTATTGAGCAAAGACTGACTGTGACCCCAAGGCTTCCCTTTGTTCCAGGAGCTCTGAGAGACATGGCAGAGGAGCAGGTGAATCTTTGCATTTTGGTCACTGTGAATATAAACAGCTATGATGCAACAACTTAACAATGTTGCATCATCCCAATTGCTGGCATGTAAAAGTATCATTTTATAATAAAAATAATTGTGATCTGACTTAAACGTCCTTCAGGAGAAGTGAAAGGCTATCTCAGACCGAGCCATTCAAGACAACGTGACTTTGCAGTGCTACAAATCTGACAAATGCAATCTTTCTGAAAGAGTCAGTTAAAATAATTATCGTTGAAATGTCAAATTTTAGAACACCCTTTCTTCTTAGCTTTTGTTCATGTTGCCCTATGTGCAGTCTCTGAGCACTTCAGAGAATATTAAGGCAGTGGATCAACTAATATTACCATCATTGAGCAGCAGCAAGGATGGTGCTTCATTAGCTAACTCTTAACCGCTTTCAGTGGGAAGAATTGTCTAACATTAAGGTTTTCAGGTAAAGATGAGACTTACATGATTGTTTCCTGACTGTTGAACAGAGGAAAGGCCTACTGGCATGATGTTAGCTTTGAAGGTAAAGACAGTTAGATGAAAGCCGTCAGCCTTTGGTTTTCACAATGTAGTTTTCAAGTGTTAGATGAAAGGTCCCCATGGCAGCTGTGGGAATACTTCTATTGTGTCAGGACTATTTTGCATCAGTGCCTAAGTACACCAGAGCCATCAGCCAGGTGTAAGACTGCTATTGAGTTGGTACTACAGCCACAGAAGCATGGAGTTTTGTTTGAGGAAAATAAATGTGGTTTTGTGAAACTCTCTCATTCCCTGGCTGGACTATGCCCATTTCCCACAATAACTATATTACTGTGTTTACTGTTCCCACAGACAACTTGCAGATAAAGGACAGCAGACTGAAGTTTAGCATGACTGGTAGAAACATAAGCATCCTAGAATACTTAGGGAATTCTCTCAGACTGTATTGAGTCCATTAGCAATTATCTTTAAGAAGGTACTTGTGGTGATGCCTTGTAGAGGCTGACCTGGAACAGAGGCTAGACAGAGTGAAAGGATCAAGGGAAGGTATTTATTGAAAGGCCTTCACAGGGTACTTCTCGGGCAGTGCAGGAGTCTCGCCGAGACTACACCCAAGATGGACGACAGTCACATGTTTTTCGGACAGATATGAGTTTTGTCTATTTGCATATCAGAGGTTAATTGTCCAATTACAGCTTCAGGTAATAGAGTCCCATTCTCCCAGTTTGCTCTCCCCCAACTTACTTTTGTTTACATTTCTCGGGGCCTGGGACAGTGAAGTGTCCTTGATTCTCAGGCCTAGAGAGGAATTGTTGTGTCTGACAAAAATGGGAACTCAGAGTCACACACTAAAGAATTGCAGGATTACAACTATATGAAAATATAAAAGCTAAAATCCTAAGGCATCAGTGGAGAAAGAACTTTTTAAAGGCAAAAATTATGAATTATTAATTATCTTAAGTTTAATTTCTGAAAAAAATATTCATCAAACACCTTATCTTGACTACCTAGAAGATAACATAGAAATAAGAACAACCTAGCATTTGTTAAAATCAGATGTCATCTATCCTTCTTTTGAGATATTTAATGACCTTCTGTATAGTGTCATATATATTGACTTCACTAGAACTTCTAACATCTTGCATGACTAGGTGAAACTGCCACAACATGAGTACACAGATGGATGGGAGAAAGTTCTGAAGTTCACTGTCAGCTTAAAAGAATGGTCTAAATAGGATTCCACAAAGATCTGGATGAAGCTACTCAAGAACATTCCTACTAGCAGTTTCATGGAGCACAGACCCTGCTTACACAGTGGCAGCGACTGCAGGCATACTTTATAGTGCTGGGGTTCCGTGTGATCCTAACATTGCAGAAATTACCCTTGAAAAGACAGAATACGGTTCAACAAGGACAAATGCAGAGTATGACGTAATTTTTAGCAGATCAAAGGCTGAGTGTGAGCCCTGGATGCTGCACTGTTAAGGAAAGGCAAGTGAGTATAAATAGTGTAACTGCAAAGCAAATTGAGTGGCCTTTTAAAACTAGTGCTGGCCAGTATTTTTCCTATCTTGGACATAACGGTTTGAAAAAGATTTTCACTAGCAGGGGAAAATCCAAAGGAGAGCAAAGAAAGGATTCAAAGTTCACAATTGTGGTCTTGTTTGAATCTATGTTTTCAGATAAGCTACAAAGAGGAAAAAATGAATCATTCTCATGTCCACTGTGGATGAAGTGACACAGTATCACAGAATCAGAGCTGAAAGAAACTTTGTCATGTTCTTGCAGGCAATATCATCCCTTCTAAATATAATCTGTGTTAACCTTGAGTCATTAGTCCGGGTGGAGAACTATTGTTAACAGCCACTACTCTGATATTTAGAAACCTCCTTCTCAAGGAATCAGATTACAAAAAACTCAAATGAAAAAATGAATTCTTATTCAAAATGAATATATCCTAAAGCCTGCTGTGTGAGAATTATTACCATCTCTTGTTTTAAAGACCCTTGTACGTAATGTCTGACACTTGGATATTGGCAGGCTAAGAGCGTAGGTTAATAAAATTGTCAAGAAACTTTCAAGAAATTCAATTTTTCCATTCATTGTTTCGCATAAAAAAGATGCATATAAGCACTGTCTCTATTATAAAAAGTATTTCATATTTCTCAAAACATTAATTTTCTTTCAATTTTTATAATTTAAAAAAACCTTAACGTTTATTAGAACTTACAACCTTCTAAGATTTTCCCCTTCCTCCTGAAATTTAGCTAGTTTAGCATCTTCTCAGAGGATAAATGCAGCATTCTAGTCAGATTCAGTAATAAGTTTCATTTAAAAAGCAGTGTGAGAAAACAAAAAAGAGCAAAAAGTAACAATCCTGGCAACCTAAACATAAATTGCCAAGTCTACTCTGTGCTCTTTTGAACTTTTATAAGAAGCAATCTTGAATAGAGAGCTGCACTAAGCTTTTTCTTAAAGATCTGAACTGCAGAGAAACAGTCCCTTTAGGAAAAAATTCTTTTGAACTTTATATATTTGAATCAGCTGTTTTAGATGGAAAACTTGTAGGAGCACTTTTGCTACATGAATTTAGAATAAAAATAGCATATTTAATTTAGTGCATATACATTGTTGGAGGAGGATTTCTGAAACTACTTTTCTTAAGCTCTCTCTAATCTTTCAAAGCTTATAGGACTTTAAAAAATATTTCATGTTCCCGCAGTTTTAATTGAGCTGTATGTACAGTTTAATGCAAAAAGAGAATTTTGAAGATGTTCAACAGTTCAACATATCAAAAGTAGTTTGATAAAATTTTACTTAAGGTTAACAAGCCATACCTCACACATTATCCAAATTAGCGAGAGATGCCAACAGATTACATTTCTGCTGTTGAGAAAACAGTTCTCTATCATATTCAAATTTAAATGCCATTGGGACTTTTCTTTGCATCTGTTTTATATCCAATGATTTTTAACAGACTGAATTTTAAATGACACACTGGGTCGAATTATTCATCCAGAAAACACACAGAGCATGTAGTCCACCTTCCTTCCTGTCTCTCCCTGAATTAGTGTTTTAACAAGTGGATGACTTCTAGAAGTAAAACATTTTAAGGGATGGAGAACTCATATACTCTTGGTAGTCTGTTACAATGGCTACGAACTTTTACTACTTAAAATTCTTCACATATTTCTGGTTTAAATTTTTCTAGCTGTAACTCCTATAATTTGTCTTTTGTTACATTTTTGGGTGAAATACTGAAAAGCTTTTTGCTAAGAAATTTTTCAATCCCTTAAAATGTAATCTGATCAGATCTCTCCAGAAGCTTTTCTTCTCTAAAGAGATAGATTTTGAGTCTTTGATTATAAGCCATGCTTTCCGATACTTTGATTATCCTCCTGGCTCCATTTTTAATCATTTTCCTTTGATGTACTTAAATTTACTTTGGAAAATTGCATCTACTCTAAAACAAGCCTGTCTGATGCTTGTACTTACACTACAACTTATGCCTATGATGGCAGTAAGGTGCTCCTCATCCTGGGTGCACTGCTGAATGTCATTTGTCAGTTTGATGATAGTGCTAGTCTTGAATTAGCAGAAAAAATAAAAGAGTCTGCTGGAGAGCTCTTTTCAGGGAATTTGTTCCAATATCCACTTTTTACTGTTTTTCTGTCCAGTCTATACCAATTAATCTCATTATTTGCCTTCGTTGACTAAACTACATTCCAATATTTCTGCAGTACATTCTTCAAAAGTATCACACCTTGTTGTGATGCTCATCTCCCATACAAAGTAGTGGTAAATTCCTGTTGACTTCCAGGAGGAGAAAGGAGGATGCTTAATTTCTTACTTCTCAATATTTCATAATGTATTTATTGAAATCTTGCTTTAAAACATGATGTCATCAAAGTATTGATATATTTTAGCCTGCGACGCCTTCATTGAGTTTGTAGATCAGAAAGTAACAATGATATATAGAGATATAGATACAGATTTTGATATAGAGATATATATATCAATATCAATGTGATTAAAATAGCAGCCTTTAAATTCTTAAAATCACCCTATAATTTAAATCGTTGTGAGATTAAGCCCTCTATCTTCCTAGGGACAAATGAAGTTTCCAATTTGCCTCGGAAGCTTTAAAAGTTGTATCTATGGGAGCTTGGGTAATGTTAAAGATTTTACAATAGAGTTCAAATTTGCTATTAATTCAAAGCAGTTTTTCGTAAGTTGTGTCAGTTATACACAGTTCATGGTCATGCCTTTAAATTTCCTCTTGCCTCCTCATTAAATAGAGGCATAATTATTCATCATGTAGAATGGAGAGAAGACATTTTCCTTTAAATATTCTAATTTCACACTAGGCATCAGGTCATTGTAAATCCACCTTTCTCACAGAAACAAGTAAAAGATTAAAAATTTCTACAGAGGTTATCGTGATTTCAGTTTCAGTTTCTCTGGAGGATGATTTACCAGATTAGGGAACAGGAAACAAATGTGTTATCTGAAAAGTCTAAAAGATTTTTCCTGTGCATCATACTATGATTTATAACTCTTATGTGATTTTGCAGTGAAAATATTCAGGGGATGTAATGATAATGAGGAACAATCTGTCATTTTGTTAATTGCCTTTCAAACAGATGTAGGCTGCTATTAGGCTGGCCTTGGCCTCCTCTTAATGCAACTAAACAACCCCAGCTCTCCTATGATGTCTTCATAGGTCCTGTGCTCCAGGCTCCTGACCAGCTAGTCATATGCTGCTGGATGCTCTTGAGTTCCTTAACATCCTCCTTGAGCTAGGGGGCCCAAACACAGATGCAGTAATTTATACCAGTGAGGACTTATTCAGTGTCTCATTCACAATGGCAACACAACTGGTTCATATACTACCTGGTGTCCGTCATAACCTCCAGGGGCTCTCAGGAGGGCACATAGCAGCCAGGCTCTTGACTATTTCTTTCGAGAAGTTTGAGATATTGATTTGACTTGCATGAATTGCAAATGTTTATTTTTTGATGCTTCTTTTTCCAGTCGTACATTCCAGCACAGAAATAATTAAAATAGAAATCCTAAACAACTAACTACCAGCAAGCAAATAAATAAACAAATTACTAAATAAATATTCCTGTGCCATTCAGTGTTGAAAAACCTGTATTGACTACAATGCTATTAATGGAGGTGGTGGTCGTACACAGCATGGAAAATAGCATTTTATGGAATTCTTCATTCCTTAATTTGGCATTATGTAGCAAGATGAGAACTGAAGAGGGGAAATGAATGACTGCAGAAGCTTCTAGGAAGTCTAGGATATAAGCACAGATTGTTTTCTCCCAGTTTAGGGTCTCCATACTCTGTGCAGGCATAGACATACCTTACTAAGAATATTGACTATAAAGTTTTTACCTATCTAGAAATTTTCAAGTGAGATCCAGATTTCATAGCTGAATATTTTTAGTGCCTCTTGAGACACTATACACTATGAGACACATACACTGTGTTTTTGAGACATTGGGGTAGATTTCTATTGTTAGTTTGGAACTATCCCAATCCAGCCCTGTGATGATGTCTAGAAAAGTAGGGGAGCTGTGCCCTTTAGTGACTGAAGAAGCTTCTAAGAAGCCCAAGTAGACTTTGACATGAAGACTAGAGGCAGGATAGAATTACTGTCTCTGGTTTTGTATCTAGTCCCTGGGAAAGTGACACCAGTAAGCCGGGAGAGGTCTCCAATATGCAACACGTACCTGTTACAAAATGCAGCAGTGGTACCCCTTGGAAGCCTTTTCTATCTGTCACCTATATATATTCCCTAGTCAAAGATTCCCATGAATTTGGGGACTATTGACTATATGAGGATTTTGGTATGCAACTCACAAGGTCAAAAAGTACTTTTTTCAGAAATACTGTGGTGTATATAATTTGTATTTTTCAGAGGAGAGAAAACCATTAGAACAGACATTAACAGGAAAGAGGATTTCGTCATGTGGCACATTACCCCAATCTTATAGAGATCTAAGAAAACTGTAGTCTTTTCTTGGTGTTTTGTGGTCAATATGTTTTGTAGCAGACTCCTTTCCTTTTATTTTTAACTTCTAAGTCTCCTTGATGTCCGTTATACATGTTCCCATTTCTCTGCATCAACAATGGTACCTGTCTGTTTTCTTCTGTATTTCAAGGGTTTCTATTTTAAAGTGTTACCTCTTCTTCTGTTACTGCAGCTTACTTCAGCACAGTAGTTTAATTGATTTTGCCCTTCAAGTGGTACTATCCACATTTTGGATTTTACTTCTTTGGGCTCTTAACCCAAAGTTTTGCAAGATATGTTTAACATTATAGATTATAATAATTTTTAACATCTACTTTTATTATGTCTGTGTTCTTGCTGTTTCTCTTCAAGTTACAGCATGTTATTAACAGAGAGTCAGGACAGATACCAAATCTACAATTGAAATAGCCTCAGCTGAGCGCCAGTGTATCATAATTTATTATTATTCAGCTATCCCACATTCTCTCATGTAACATTGCTTAGAACATTCATTCCAGGATTCTTCTTAGCCTATGGATTATGAAATTACTAAAAAATTTACAGACATCCAAAGCCAAAAATGCCTGAAGTAGTCACACTGAAACCATAGGATTCAAATCTCCAGAGTTCCCCCACTTTATGTTGGTATCACTTCATTTGAATCAATGGTGTGATATCCTGAAGAATCAGAACACAAAGGGTTAGTGCAGAATCCAGCTTTATTTAATCTTCATTAGTGATCTGGAGGTGGAAGCAAACAGCTCATTAACAGAATTTGCAGATGCTAATAAATTGAGAGAACTTATGTACCCGAGGGAAGATTGCAAAATAACAAAAGGGCATCCAACAGGGGTTTAAAATGTGGACAGAAAGAAACAATTTAACTCAGGAGAGCTAATATTAATACAACTCAGAAAATAATTAAAAGCACAAATAAGAATGCAAATTAATTCCATACCTTACAGTAGAGAATGAGACATTGCATCAGCAGAAGGATATCTATTCTCTTACATATTTGGAAAGGAAAACAAAAAACTTGACTTAGAATTATAGCCCATCATTGATGATAGGCAAAATAGGCAGGCAAAATGGATACTAGGAGGCATAATGCAAGATGCTTTTGCTTTAGGATTTTCAGTGAAACTGATGAAGCATCTAATTCACTATACCTGATCAGTGAATTCCCACAGCAGATTTTTCATATCTTTGATTGTCCAAATATTCTCATTTTTAAATCGATCTCTCAGAAAGATGACTAGATTTAAACACCATGAAAATTTATATGATAATATGAAGTTTGGAATTTGAAAATGTAAAGATTGTTTATGACTTTTGACCTTTATTAATTTTTATGAATTAGTAAAGATTAAGAACTCTGTTAAAATTAGTAAATTCAGGAATTGCTGCTATTGAATAAAGAGCAAATATTACAACCCTTTGACCTGGCAGGAAATATTCACAAAGCTAGATAAGTCTTTTATTAATTTTATTTACAGAGGTAAATAACAATGTTATTATGGTTTAAACTATACATTGTTGAATATAACCATTAATTTAAATTTCTGTCTTTGGACCTTTATAGCTGAAGACAGTGACATGTTAAAAAAAAAAAAATCAGTGAAAACAATAATTATAAGAAAATCATAGTTGTTTATACTTCTTTTTTTATTCCTACATTAGATTTTGTGTTTCCTCACTGTGGGGAATAACATTTCAGATATACAGAGAAGTAAAAATTGTGCTGCTTGCTTTGGCTAGCTTTAAAGCTAGTCATGAGCTCATGAGGACATAATGCCATTCAAATGTGAGCCTGAGGTTTTGCTAAACATTTCCAAGGATTTTGACAGCTAATCTCTATTTCTTTCATAATTAGGAAGTTAAAAGTATAATTTAAAAGTTCATTTTGTGTAGTTCATTGTCCAAACATAATACAGGTCACTGTATACTTAATGTCTTCACTCCAGTAATTTCCTACCCATAGCACTTTTGTCCTCACCTTTTATCCTTATTTATTTGTTTAATGTTCATATCAAACCAGAAAATGTTCCCTTTCTATTCCCAGTACAATCATTCTTCTTGCTCTTCTATCTTCCTTTTATTAGAGTGATATTCACTGCAGTAGCACTTCCTCTGCTTTACCTTTCCTTCTCTAATTGCATTGCAGACTATTTGGAATGATTCCCTCTGTCTCTAAAGACTCTTTAAGATGAGATTAGTTGATCATCTCATCATTTTTGCAGTCCCTTAGTTGGTGGTGGCCTACAGCTTCTCATTTTGAGCTTCAGTTAATATGATGTTCACCTGTCATTGCCACTCAAGCATATGTATCGCAGCTGTGAAGCTGCAGAACATGCAAGTTTTGGCAGTTATCACACTTGCTTTGTGTTTGAGGCGGATGAGATAAAAAAGAGCTGCAGCATCCTGAGACACAAATGATCACATATGGGGTAGAAGGAAAGAAAATAAAGATTGTGTAGGCTTTGACCTCAAGTGCACATTTTTGTGTGACTAGTTGCCTAATGATACACATCTGTGAAATCAGCATTGTATGCCCTCTGAAAAAAGGCTGTTCAATTTGTTGATGTTATTGTGGACTGACAGAGCATGGTCTGAACAGAATTTGTAAAGTACAATTGAACTCAAGAAAAATGAGGAATACTGGAAATATGTAGGCTTTTCAGACAGGCAGAGGAGGATGAGCAATGGAATGGAATTTCAGCTAATATGGGTGGTATGTCTGGAATCCCTATCTCAGATACAGTATTAAAATTGAATTTCCCAGAAGAAATATAGGACTGTCAGAGAAACCCCACTGACAGCATGAGAAAAAAAAAAATAGTCCTAAATTCTGTTATTTATCTACTTTACAAGCGTAAATCAGTCATTATGCTTTAACACAAAATAGTTAACATGTCACTTTCCCCTACGCAATTCCTCAGGTATCCACTGAGACAATCTTCTTGGCTGTCAAACACATGTACCTTGGAATTGCACACTCATACATTTAGGGCCAGGTTCGCTGTCTCTCACCAACGGGAGCCCTCTCATTCATCACACTAGGTCAGGTCACCAGACTAGTGCTGGTGGGCTTGCTTGGCCGGCTTCCCTGCATGGCAGCTGCAGAGTGCTGACTGTGATTAATCATGTTGCAGTTACAGTGCTATATTAATTGTTTTGCTTCACAGACAAAAAGAAAAACTTTCAAAATTTTTAGGTCTTTAACAAGACACAAGTTGCCACTTTAGCTTCTTCAAATCAGTGTTAAAACACTGAGAAATAGTATTAGTCTCTTATTTTCTCTTATGATTATGATTCAGGCTACTGAGGATCATGAAATATCTTCCAGTCAAATAAGCTAGCATTATTTTGAAGATTGTAAAATAAATTAATAATTAGGAAATGTTAAAATTTATTTTTAATTTAGGGTTTCATATTTTCTCTAAAAATGTTTATCTTTTAAGCTTTTATGATCAATAGCTTTCGCAGTTTGTACCAAACTTAAAGCCCGATTGTCTGAAAACCCTTTTTTCCCCTCTCTTTCAGAGGTAATTAAAAAGAAAATCCATACTTTATATATTTTGAAATAAAAATATAGCCTGGGATTTAAATAGTAGTTTAATAGATAGTTTAGGAATCTGCAGGATTTATTTCCTTTTTGTCCCAGGAGCTAAGTCCAATCCTCCTCACAGCTAAACTCAGCATCATGTCTTTGGCTGGTTTATGGCCAGAGTTCTTAGTACCATTCTGTTGTACCAAGTTCTATCTTGTCCATTATTTTCAAAATCCATCCTAAAACTTTAGTTTGTGATTTCAAATCAGAGTTTAGTAAGCCTAATACATTTTCCCTACGGAAAAAGGTCAATGGTTTCTTGGATTCCCATCCTCAACCACAGAGTCTGCACATCTTCCTCACTGTTGTTCGTCTGATACACGTTGGGTGAGCTGATGATCAGAAATTATCCACTTGAGTGGTGGAGGGCGAGAATGGTGTTTCTTTACTGATATCTTAATTAGTTCACTGTGGTGAAAAAGCAATGCCCTCATTGTCAGAAAGCCAACAGACATGTATGGTAGAAAGAGTTGTGCAGGGGAGGACAGAAATCTCTTCTGACAGCAGAAAGCATGAAACTCACCTTTAGCATCTGGTCCACAGTTTGCTGGGTTGAATAGAATTGTTCCCATTGGGTTGGAATCCCAGGAAATTCTGAATTGTTTATTGATTTTTATGGTGTCCTCATAGTTTTACTTATAATACTGTGCAAATACTCATAGCCGAAATATCCACATAGGTGTGAAAATCCAACAATACACTTTATTTTTCTGCTTATTCTATTTTTAGTTCAGCATTGTCCAGGCAAATAATTACTGAATCCTTCTCTCATTCTTGCTTGTAGAATTATAAGTATCTCTGTTGAAGACAAGCAAATTATGGTGCTGCAGAAGCGGACAGAGGAAAACATCAGAGTGGTGGTTCTTGGTTGAATAATATCTCCCTTGATCTAGCTGAGGATGGAGTGACATGATAATGAAGATCTATCCAGCTCCTTTTTCCTTTCTGTTTGGAAGCTTCTAGACCAAACAAGTTTCCTGTAACCCAGAAAATTTATTCTCTACTCAGTGTCTCTATTCAAAGCAAAAAAACAAAAACCCAAAACAAAACAAAACAAATTCAATGCATATGTTTTCCTTCCTGTCCACTGTGAAAGGTTATCTCTTCTTTGAGGAGCAAACTGCAGAGAAGTTATAAGTTCCACTAGATTTACCTGCACTGGTTTATGATATTAGTACCGTTGGCTGTGTGCCTTGCCTCTCTGCTCATGCTGAATATACTATAACAGATGCATTCCCCTCATCAAAATTCCTTCTTAGGTTTGTTTTTTATCATTATTCTGCTGCCTTTCATTACTTGAATTAATATGTTGATCCGTGAACTTGAGTGACTCAGGTAAAAAAGCATGCTTCCTTCTACCCCTCCTGCTATAAGCCAGTAAATTCTGATAAAATAGATAAAAAGTGCATATCATGTTTTATCATGTAGCCATTAAATCCATTGGCGAACATCTGTCAGAGTGCTAAGAAAAAGAGCAAGAAGGCATACTCTCAGCATGGTTTGGAGGAAAGAGGGAATTCTGAGGCCAAATCTTAGTCTTAGAATGCTGAAAAAAAGAATCAATTTCATATATTTTATTACATTTCATTCCCATCAAGGTTCCCTCAAACATTTTTTTTTTAAATGTAAAAAGCCTACGTATTGGAAGAAATCAATCTGTTATCAACTTGTCTACATAAGGTCATGAACTTTAGCTTTTAGGTCAAAGAAAGGAATCAAAACTTTGTTCCCAGAAAAGTCACCATGAGACTACCAGCCACACTGACAAAGGATCTATTTTTGATACAGTACCAGCTAATTGTATGTGATGATACATATTTCAATGCATCGTACAAAAGCAAGCAGAACAAAAGTCTTCTAGTGAGGCAAACATAATATAATGCAGTATATTTTGTCATGCAAAATCCACTTTTTTTTTGTGCTGAAGGACCAGTACATATGAAGAGTTGGAATGTTTTAACACGTCCCTTTAGAAACCGGGATAGAAATAAAAGTTCAGGAGACAGATAAAAGTGATAAATAGAACACACCAAATTTTCCAATACCTTGGCTCTGAAGCAATGCCACTTGGTTTAAAGGATAAATAATTCAGGAGGAGGAGAAGTATCTAAGAGTGACCTAAGAGTAAGAGGGATCTCCTGGTGGAAATACATTTGGTGCCTCTACACTGACAGAGGAAATAAAGTGAAAATAAAAACGGAGTGTATGGCTGAAATAGCAGCACTTTGATCTTGGACTGTGCTTTTAAACAGCTCTGCATCCTTCAGAGCCTGGCATATGTTAAATCAGCTCTTATATTTCTCCACCTACATGGAGGGAGAAATGTTGTTACAGAGGAGAACAGGAATAAAAAACTCAACACTGAATTTCAAAATTTACATACAGAGCACCCAGTCATCATCCTAATCAAATATCTGTTCCCATAAATCTTTATTGTTCTTAATAAGCAAGAGTCCCAACAATTATTGAGCTGTAAGTGCATGTTAAAGCCTCCCAACCCCTATCTATATATCTAAGATTAGTCAGAGAATTATACTAAAAGTTTCTGGTGTCTAAAAGAATTTATTTAATTTTATGGATAATAGTTTGTGGGATTTCTAAAACAACAATAGACTTTTATTTTTTTCTAACTCTTTTTCTTTATGAGAGTTATATTCAACAGACACTGGAATGGCATGCATCTCACAGGAAAAATCAGAAAAATTGTGAAAATATTTGTCATTCTGTCTTCATTGAAACTTGCATTGGCAACATAACCCAGTGGTGGAAACTGAAATGGAGGTAACAGTTGGTAATAAAGGCAATGAGCAACAAACTTTCCTGCTTTTCTTCTTTGCAATGCTTGAAGGCATTACAGACTGTTGCAAAGCTTTCTGCTGAGACCCTCACCAGCTAAACTGATGAGAGCTGCCTTGATCCTTCAGTTTAATTTTCTAAATCCCTGGGTGGATGTGCCAGCTACTCTGCTTCAATTAGATCACAGGGGGTATGTGAGTGAGTATAACCAAAACAGTTCTCTACTTCTGTAGCCAAGGTTATTTCAGCTTAGAGAAGCTGAGCTACGTTATCCAGCTGAACTCACTCCTGAACTCTTGTACTGCAGCTAAACCTTAGCATGGACTAGCACTTTTCCCTTTGGCTTTTCCATATTTGACTACACTTACAGTGTTGCAGTGGGAGGGCACAGGAGAGGATGTAGAAGCAGTTATTCCATCTCTGCCTGCTGGCTACCCCTCTGTAGCTCCCAGCCTGACCCACGTTCCTTCCTGCCTCCTGTTTTCAGGGGGAAGGCAAAAAGCCTCTTCCTGTAAACAATTGGTAAAGAACTGGCACAGATTTTCCTCTTTGATGTACTCACATATTTTCTTATGTATTTCCATTCTTATGTATTTTCTTAACAAAGAGATTGCCTGCATAAAATGTGAGGCAATCATACTTCCTGTTAGGAAGGTCTGGAGTTTAATTCAAATGACTGTTCTGGTTTTGTTATGTGTGTCTATTTTGGGAGAGCTAGGAGGCAATCATGAAAGGAAACTAATCCTCTACTGCCAATCTTCCCAATTCCCATTCAATTATTTAATTCCACTTGTATCTCGATGCCTAATTGTTCTCAACACCTCTGAAAAACACCAGTATACAGCTTAAGGTACTCCATATAACACTATTATTTTAGGTCATCTTAGCTACAGAAGATTGATTTCAAAATAGGACACTCTTTAACATCTTGTACCTTCTCCCTGTTCACTTACATATTATTTAGGTCAACAGTTTTAGAATAACTACAGACTTGTTCATGAATATGTCTGTTGTCATTTTGACTACACTAATCTTGGCATCGAATTGCTCATCAACATCCAAAAAGTTTGCTCTGCTAGTAGGAGAATAATTGAATTGCCAACAAAGATCAGTAAATTAATGCTATCATTTCCTGTTTGAATTCTCTAGTTCCTCAAATCCTGTTCATAGAACAAGGAGAAGAACTTAACGGAAAATGTCATAAGAGTCTGATTAGAAGTTATATATTGTAGAAGGCTTAGAAATGTTGTTGCAAAACTGAATCCCTGAATGTTTTTACGTATTCATCTACCTACTAAGTAACCTTACCCAAGATTCAGCCATTCCGCAAAAAATTCTTCTGTCTCACTGTCATAATATCTTTTTCTTGCCTTTCTTCTTGCCTTTCTTGTTTTCTGATTGATTTTCTATTTTTTAAAAATCTTTCTGCATACTTAGATACATTAGTAATATAACTTTTCAGTGCTTGTGCTTTGTTAAGATGCGTCCAGGTGAGGTATTCTTTTTTCCACTGTTATATATTTTTTGCTACATATATTTTTATGCTATATGCTTTTTGTGAAAAGGTGACAATAGAGGTTGTACAAAATATTTCCTGCTATTTCTGATTTTGATTTTATTGAATATTTTATTTTTTCAGTATGCCCACTTTATGTCAGAGTCTTTAAGTATGTTTGTGCTGTATGTACTGGTTTTAAAACACCTGAAACAAGACCAAAGGCCGGCTCTGCAGTCAAGGCAAAGATACAGCTGTAATACAAGGTAACTATTTTACACAGGGCTAATGTCTCAGTCACAAATACAGAAAATATTAACATCCACCCATCCATTCTCTGTCCTCCATTTACCTCTATTGAAAAATTGCTACCCTTCCAAGTATGCATGTCCATGCCAAGAAATATCACCTGGAACAGGAAGGGACAGAAAGTAGGAGCAAGACAGTTGTTCATGACCCTCTTGAAAATAAGAGGCTTTTGAAAATTACCCAGATGTAGTTACACAGATCAGCTGTGTAGTTACACAGAGCCTATCAACTCTCCAGTCAGATGAATGTTGATGATACAAAAGTCTAAAAAAAGGCCTAAAATATATTGTCACATGGAAAGAAATTTCGAGATTTTTTTCAAAATACAGAAATAAATGCAGTTGTGGAGATGTTTTTCATGACAACAGTTAATTATTTTTCCTTGCTGAGTTTTTTTGGTTTTTTGAGGTTTTTTTAAAAAGGAGCATGGACTTTTCTAGTGCACTGCTTTCTATGGGGGGGATAGGGTCAGAGAGTTGTTGTTAATAACTCACAGCAGAAGGACATCTGATACTGGGAACCAGCTTCTCTGCCCAAGAACAGTCTGCAGGCTGCTGTAGGACCCCTGCAGGAGTTCAGCCTGTGCTGGAGAACTGTTGCTGGTGAAGCAGAGGTTGGCTGAATTTTGCCCCTGAAGAGGCAGAAGCGGATGGAGAGGCACCGCTGCATTAGTCTTTGCAACTGATCCTGATATGTTAGGGCTGATGAACCTGTAATGCTGCATGCACAAGGTCTCTGAAGATATCTTCCCAGCATGTAACATGCTTGACATACAATTGCCATCTCTGGAGACACGCTGTCATAAAAAGGGTGAGGTGGATGGGAAGGCTGGTAGCACATCTTCTTACCAGCTATTTTTCTACCTGAGGAGGATATGGTTGTTCTGATTATGTTTTACAATATTGTTTATTTTAAAAGGAAATTCTGTCAGCTGCATTTGGACTTTCAAGCTCTCATATCTGTTTTTACTGCTGTGTGGATGGTATTTTCCAAAAGCTTCCTCCACGTGTGGCATGGAGGTATAGAGATTTTTGCATACCAAGAAATCATGTGGTTTGGGTTCATTTTTGCTGAATGGGAACAAATAAAACCCACTCCTGTGACTGTAAATGTTGCATTTCATGCTTATTTAATTCAAGAAAAAGTCTGAAGATCCTCTGAAAAAAGAATATTCTAGAATTAGGGATGATTATGCAAGGAAGGAAGAAAGAAGTGAGTGGCATCTGAAGGCAGTATGGAAATCAACATCTGTTAGGGCTCTGTCTCAAGCGGAATTGTCTACAGAAAATCTGATGCTAGCAGAATCTCAACAGTTAATACTAAAGATCATTATTCCTTAGAACTTCTGGAAGAATATAGTAAATGACCCATTTAGAAAGCAGGGAGATATATTTTAAATTTTGCCCAGGGTTCTCTGTCAAACAATTCTGTTTAGACTGAAGTGCTGTGATCTTGAATTCTCATTCAAACATTGGGTGCATAATGCTTTTCTCAGGTAGCAAGATGCTTAATGCCCAACTTGTTCAATAAAATGATCAATTCTACTTCAGGTAAATATTTTCTTTTTGTCAAACAGTATTCAGTGTATAATATTTTTTACAAAACTGGGTGGAAAAGGTAGTTGGTGATCATCGAATTTCTGTATACCAGAGGTTTGGGAAAAACAATTGCATAAAAGTGGAGCATTAAATATGGTATCTCCCACATAAAAAAACCTGTATTGTTATTATATCTGAAAAGTGGCTATAAGCTATAATACACATACAACAGACTAATTGGAAAGGAAAAAAAAAAGGAATACAGGAGTACCTTTTCTTCCACGGGGTTATTCCAGATTCATACTAACATAATTCATAACAAAATCTGATATAAGTTTAAATAGAATTTGCCTGTTAAAAGCACATCAAGACAGGTGAGAGGGAAAAGTGCTCTTTGGATAATATCCAGACATTGTCATGTTTAGTTTTTTGAATGTGTGCTGACAATACCAAATCAATATTTTAATCAAGTATTAATCAAAAAATGCCTGATGTTACTGGTAAGCATAATAATATTTGGTGTATTTAAATTCAGTAGAAGTTGAGCTCAGTTTTTGATCTGTAAAGGACATGATGAATATTGCAAGGAGTATTTGTTTGTTTCTTTCACACTGTCCAGCATTCACCAGAAATACTCCATCTCCAGTCAATGTGATGCATGTGATTCATAGATCCATGGGTCATAGAGGAATGTTTTCTTTCAGGTTAACGGCTTTTTTTGGTTGATAAATAATTGTTTTCCGTGTGATAGAAGATGTGTGCATACATTAAGCAAAAGAAGATGAATAAGTAATTTGTTGTCTTTCTAACCCGGCAATGCATGCAAATTTCTAAGTTTAGAGAAATTCCATAGACAACATGTAGCAAAGAACCAGTTTAGTTCCTCATTTGAGTAATTAAAAGTGTAAATGTGGAAGTACTGTTCTTAACATACACACCTTTGAGTCAACAGCTAAGCTATGTAATAAATTATTAAATACATCTAATTGAAGTAAATATGAATCCTTGGTTGAATATTATTCAAATTTCAAATTCCAACACTTGAAGAAGATGTTGAGGCAGTTCACTCTGGCTAACTGCAAGGTTCAGTCTGACATTTCAATCACTTTCTAATCTACTGATATTATCAAATGAAGGGGAAAAATGTGGCTTTTTTTCAAACAACAATTATTTCAATAGACTTAAATGAAAGAATTTGAAGAATATTATATCATTTACACTCTTTACTTAGTATACAGATACCTCCAATTTTCCTTTATTGCAAAAAAAAAAAAGGGGGGGGACAGTTTTCAGTCTATTCAGAAAGGCAATCAGTAATGTGGCTTAAAACCAGCAAGTTTTAAATTATGTTGGTTTTAATCACTGTCAAAAAAATGTGGTAGAGTTAAGAAGTGCAAGTGCTGTCTCCCAAGATGCCTGGGGTGAAATCTTGAACCTACCAAGACGAACAGGAATTTTGTCGTTAACTCCAGTGATTTAAACTTACACGTGTTTGTGTGTCAGAACAGTGACTAAAAGCATAAAATCTCAGTCCCACTTGGGAGCTGTCTCTGATAGTACAAATTTAAGAAATAAGTTGAGTAAATAGTAAGAAGTTCTTTACCACAAGATATGTAGTTACAAGACACAGAAATCTAAAGATTAATAATTTTGCTTAGATATTTCCCATCCTTACATCATATTCGAGTAGCAGAGACAGAAGCAATTTATTTCTAAATCTATATCTATCCAGTGAGAATATTAGCCTCTTAATACTCTGATTCCTGTAGATTTGGATTATCTTCATTGATATTACGCTAATATTTTCTTTGCAACATTCAAAATATATTACAATATTGTATACCAAAGTCTCAAATTTTAATCACAGTCATTGTAAGAAACAATAGACGGCTCCATCAAGGCACAGGTTTAATTTATATAGGGATTGAAGGTTATGATTTGAACTTAGAATATCTGAACACCCCCAGCAGCAATGTCTCCTGAATTGTGTGGAAAGAAATATTTAGTTAGGATGGTATATGTTTAAAAATTGAACACCTAGGTTATATTTTGCTCTGTTTAATGATTAATCTTCATGTTCTATAAATGGAAAATAATGTTTAAAATTGGGAAAAAAATTGAGCTCCATGCTAAACACATTTTTCTGCAGCAATAGACATACCATAAGTAATGGATTTATGTCAGACGCCTTGCACTATGAAGCAGTACTTGACAGAGATAAATCAGCCTGAGAAAACTGAAAAAAGCATGAATCAAAAGGAAGGGGAAAAAGAGAAGGTATTAAGACCAGACAAGTAAAAAATAACTAAGTTAACTGAATAAACATTATGAAAACAAAATACAGCCAAGGGAATAGTAAGGAAGTAGCATAAATACTTCAAAGCAAGTCTTATTTTCATGAAAAACGATATTATGATTAGTCTCAGTTTTCTAGCCTAAAGGTATTTTTCTAAAATTCTTTTGTACATTATTCATATTCTTAGTATAAAGAGCCATGTTGGCTCTGTGATGATTGGTAGCAGGATAACAACGGAAAGAGCTGCTTTGCTTTCCGCTTTGCATTCTTACTTGGGCTCAAATGGTAAAGTGGCAATGGAATTTGGCACTCAAGTGTCTACCTTCAGTCTCGCAGCTAGAATTTGATTCCCAGCATTCACAGCATCTTTTGAAAATGATGAGTCAGACAGATGCTGGCAGACTTCCAGATCTTGGTTACATGTGTGAAAGGACACTGCTTTTCTTTTAAAGAAGGGAAAGAAGAAAAAAATCTCAGATGAGCAGTCATAGTTTTGTGCCCAGAGAGATGAAGGATGACCTGAAGCCCTGCACCCAATTAGGGAGTAGAGGAATGTACAGTACCCATAAGAATACATCTCTTACATTTCAAATTCTCAAGAGCAGAGGAGGAAAAAAATTTTTTAATGATGATTTTTGTTTTAGAGAAATGTTTTGTAAGATCGAAAACAATCCTCTAAAAAATGAATATAAAATAATAAAAGAAATCTATACCTTGAAAGTCACTTTTCGCCTTTCACCGAGTATCAATTAACATAACGAAATTGATCCCAGACACATTTTTCTTTATCAAAACCTACACGAGCTGGAGATATGATGTGAATCTCATCACAAGAAGGAACAAGTGAAGATCTTCAGGCAATGGAGAATGTTGAAAATTACCTGTACCGCCAGCAGCACCACCTTGCTCAGAAGACCAAGAATTGAGGTTTGAAACCTGGGTCCAACCTGGATTCCAAAACTCCCTCAAATTCAAGAAAAGTTGGTAAGGATATCTTTCATTTAAACCAAAGCCCTTAATTTGTAGCGAACTAGAGGAAGGGGTAAAGGGGTTCAGATTGCCTTTATGCCGCACACAAGGGTGACCTCTTCTGGTCAAGGACAAAACTGCCGACCATTCCCCACCGAGTTTTCAACATCTTCTTTCAGCCTAAGTGAAATTACTTCCCTCTGAAAGGAAGCACCCAAAACTTCCCTAACATCGGGGCTTTGTTTTCAGAAAAAAGAAGAGTCCAAATGTGCCTGCTGTATCAATCTGGAGTTTGTGATGATTTATAGGTATTTATGGTACATTTTATGTTACCCCAACAATAGACTACCTGCTTCTAAGATTGCCACTACCAACTGCAAAAGTTCAGAGTGCAAATCTGCAAGAAAAAAAGGAAGAAGAGTGCTGATTTGTCAGCTGTATTTGCAGGTGGAATGGATGCAACTGCATACACAAATTTAAATTCCCTGCTGCATTTGCAAAGGAGGTGGCTTTGTCAGTAACTTCTGCGAATGCGGCTGGAAGGAACTTTAGGACCATCCCCAAAGGGCATCATAGGCCAAAAAGCGTTGGATGAGAGCCCAGAAGACTAGAGTGGAATCCTGACCAGCGGAGGTATCAATAAGTGTTTCGTAATCAGGCTCAGCAACACCACAGTTAATCCTTAAGTCTTAAAAAATTCATTCATATTTTAAACTTTTATGAATGCATAGTACCACATGTGCTGGAAAATGATTTCATTTAAACATTAAAAGAATAATATTTATTATTTTAATCGTAATAATTTACTGAGATTTTCTCAGCAGAAGTGTTTAAAAGTTTCTGCAAAACAGTGACATGAATAGACTTGCAAATTATCGGTTTCAAATCATTTTGAAAACTGACTATCTTCTTTCGCTATTCGGATTAAAATGCAGACATTAAGTCTTTGTTATGGTTGGTGGTTGCCATAAGACATACATAAAATATATGAAAGGCTGCTTAAATATTTTCAGTGCAATGACTGAGTCTTCTCAAATATTGTAGCTGTTACAACAGATGAAGTTCCATCTGTGGTTGGTAGTAATGTAAGTTTAATTCAATATTGTGTTAAAGTCATTTTCTTGTTGATGGAATTTCAATTTACCAGGCACTAAAAGGGCCTTTTCCTAAGAGAAGGTTAGAAATTTTTTCTTGGGAGTGATGAAACCTGTGAATACCATTGCTGCCCTTTCAATAAGAGATATTTTATGACATCAGTTCTCAAATTCTGAATTCCTGAGACACAGAAGTAATAAAAAGCTAAATTAATTTGTTAATCTCAATTGCTTTTTGAAATATCCTTGCAAAAGACATCTGTCCTTGTCTCTGAAGAGCATCCAATCAAGCATCCACAGACTTTGTGTATAAACATGCTGATTATTTGTAAAATTTTATTTAACACCTCATTGTTTAAGGCTTAAAAATTAACTTAATAGGAAATATCAATGCTGTGATGTTAACTGGGTGCCTGAAACTGTATTTGAACAAAAATATTTGATCTTCCCCTAAGCTAAAAACTGCTTCTAGATGTCACCAACAGATGAATATATCTGCATTTCCAAGAGGTACAAAGAGGACGGGTTTCAGTGTAGATCCCATCCAGGAAAAGGTTTGATCTTAACAAACTTAGATTATTCAGTGCTGTGAACTTCAGCCCAGCTTGGACACAGATAACAGAATTGTATAACTGTAATTTTATTGATTTAATTTATATAGGATTTTTCTTTGTGGTTGAAAAGGAGCTTTAAATGTATAAGGGAAGATTTGGTCTCTGGGAGTTAAAATGCTTTACTTTATTGAAGAAACATCTGGAAAACTTAGATACTTTCATATACGATGTTGGCAACATCAAAGCAGAACTCCAAGCATATTCAGATATAATTGGGAAGTCATTGAAAATTTTTCCATTATAACTTCTAAACTGCCCCAGCTGCTAAAAAAAACACTGTCACACTGCCACTGACAGTCAGACACAGACCTGTTTGAGGGCTCTGGCTCATACAATTCAAGTGGCTGGGAATCTCACCGCTGCCACAGGAAACAGGCAATTTCCAGGATACCTCTATTGAGGGCAAAAGCCTTTGTTAAACACTTGGCTTTTTGATTGAAAATATGCAGCATGGTGGGATTAAAGAAAATCAATTCAGTCACCCAAATGAACTCTTGTAAATTTGCAGCTCATTGCCTAGTTCCTCCTGTTTCTCCAGAGGGAAGAGAGACAGGGGAGCATTGCCATTGTTGTCAGCTTTTGGTTTATTTTCTCACGTGAAATAATTCATCACATTTAACTCTGAGAAATAACTAATGGTTAATATGAGTGTATATGTGTGGCTGTGAAAAGAAAATACTTTGAAATACTGCCTTGAATTACTGCTTTATTTTTTGACATTCGACTTCAGAAATCTCAGGAACAGTCTAAGAAATGCCCCTTTACACTGAAGGGCTAAATTTTTGGTATGTGCTATCGAAAATATTTATTAGCGCTATTGCAATGTCTGTTGTCTGGTTTTGATGTGTAGGTGCAGATCCACTTCTTATTTCCACTTATTTTTGAAATTTCAATTGACCACTTGGCCATAGAAAACAGAAAAGCATGGACAAATTCTATGGAGGAAATATAATAAGAAGTTTGAGATGCTGCAGAATTCATAAATATACTAGCAATCTTACTTTACCTCAGATCTTATTATCCTGCATTGGAATTTGTGTTAAGTAATGCAAGCAAAAATTCACAATTAAGAACTTTTTTTTATTAAAAACCAAATACACATATAAAATGGGGCAGCATGCAAAAGTATTGTCAAAGCTCACATTTTATATCACAGCTGGATACCTCAACAGTGATAATTCATCAATTTAGAAGAAAATTCACTGGGATTACAGATTATTTTAAAAGAAAAGGAGTCAGTCATTTTTCATCCTATCAGACAATCATATTACTGGGGCCAGGGTTTCTGTTTCAGACAAAGTGGGACTGATGAGCTTTAAAGTTCCTCCACTAATACACTGTTATATAATAACCTCAATATATCAGATGGGTCAGTCAATGCAATGCAGATTAAAGTGCCTACTCATAGTGTCTTCCAGAAAACTGGAAGCTCTGCCTGAACCTTTCAAATTAGTTGTATACTAGAATGAAGAGCACTGTGGGTTTAGTTCATCACCTGACATTTTGGGCAGCAGATTTCAGGTCAGAAGCCAGGTCAGCATCTACTCCTCAGATTTGCATTTCCACATATAATTAGATATCACATGCCAGAAATCAGAAAAAAGATCAAATTCTAATATATACAGGAAACCAAGAGTTATACTTAAAAGTCCTAAATCATCCTGACCAGGATTTCCCTTACCAAAAGAAAGACTTAGCTTCTGACATCATATCTGGAACCTACATCATTGATTTAATATCTACAACATCAGTGATCTGTTCATGCCTCAAGGTTAGCTTGCCACAGCCATTTTCAAGATACATAGAGGTACACATAGTCATCACCTCTCAAGATTATCTTCAAATGTCCTTTTAGAAGTAAACCTTCTGATCTGATATTCTTCCTTTGATTCTTACAAAGGATTTTGATCTTGCTTCTTTTTCTGCCTTTTGTTAACAAAGCCAGTCACAGACACAATTTGCTGATACAGCTAGAAAAGGGATATCTTGAAAGCCAAAGTTCAGATATGGCAGTAATCAACCTCTAAAAGATCCATGATAACTGGTAACTACTTCCCAAAGTTCAGATAGTGCTACTGTGTCATGGGAAGGGAGCCTCTCTCATCTACTGCCATCCCCAGTCCTTGTCTTTATCAGTATTAAGCTGCTTCAATCCTCTCCCTCCCAGAGGAAAGAGAAAAAACTTAAAACCTTCCCCAGTCACAAACATATACATAAGTTTCTATGACTTTTGGGGCTGGAAACCCATCAGCCCTGGATGATTCCCAGCACCTGTGCATGATTGCCTTACAAAATGGGACCAGCTGCCTTTTTAAGGGCCCCAGAAGTCCCATGCTCTGTAATACTGGAGTGGGGGAGAAACAAATTTCTTAAATTTTACTTAAGCAAGCACTGGAGTGGAAGATAAATTAGAGCTTATGGACTCATGAACAGAAGGTTAAGCTAAAGTCAGAAACAGAGTAAGGGCAAAGTTGGGAGGGAGTAAGGGGATCTGCTGTAAATCAGGAAAGAGCAGTGAAAAAGAAAGAACAACAAAGTTGAAGAAAAAGAAGTATTCTAGAGAAGATGTAAAGCATAGGCAAGGAAGTAAAACAAGACTAACTGCGTATGCATAAGGAAAGAGGCATGAGGTACAGTAGAAAAAGGAAGACTAGAATTAATATGAACAGGCGCAAGGATGTTAAGGTGAAAAAATCACTTCTGCTTATAAACAAGGAAAATAAAACCTCAGCTGTTGAATTACTATGTTATATTTACTTGGTGTATAGTGAAAACTGGAAGAACTTACTTGTAAGGAGGAGCCAACTTTAGAAATTATTTCAAAAGTAGGGTTTGGACATGGTAGACCAGAACAGCTGTTCAGAAGCCATTACGGTCCATTGTGCAAATTTTTCTTAGTTCAGTGCTTATTGGCTTAATAGAGTGCTCAGCAGGAATCCTTATGGTCCCCTCTATTAATCTTGCTGTCAGCCCTGCACAAATTCCATACTTAAAAAAATATCCCCACCCCTTAACCCCCCTACACTTCCAGCATGACAAGAATGCACAGGGAGTCAGACCCACTCTTCTAAAAACAGAAGGAGGCTGCACAGCAAAGATACTGTGCATTGTGGGGGTAACAGGGGAGAAAGAGGCACATTGCTGTGCTTGACTTCCTCTCATTCCCTTTTCCTTTATCTAAACACCTTAATTTTGTCTGACTCTCTGTTGTTTTTCACAGAACCAGGGGTTTTATCTCTTCTAAAATATAAGACATCTGTCCCTCATCACATTCCAAAACACAAGGGACACAGAGTTCTACCCTTCACTCATCCCTATCTGCATCTTCCACTCAAAATGATCATATAAGTAGAGCTTCTAGCTCAAGGACTGACAGATATCTTCTTTATGTTTGTTTCCATGAAAGGCATTTTTAAAAGGATTACTGCAGGAGGGGATAAAATTTTTCCCTCTGCAGTTAAAGCAGAGTATATTAACTTGTTTTTTAGGCTTTTGGAATGATACTTGCTAGGCAATGTCCATCTACAAGGTAGTAGGTACAGTTGCCTCAAATAGTTAGAAGAAAGGTCACACTGAAATTGCATGGGATTTTTTCTTAAAATATTTTCGTTATCCAGTATACGCAAAATAGATCCTGAAACATCATTAATTTTATGCTTTCCCTTCATTCCTCTGCATGATAAATTGTCAGAGAGTTTTTCACTTCCAAATTAAGTAAGCTTTATCTTTGAACTAGATGCCAGGCTGAGGTAAATTTTTCCTAATTGAACTGTAGTCCCTAGAAAAACTGCAGAGAGGTGTTGACATAACCTTAATCACTGTGGTTCTAATGGTTTGTTTAGCATAGTTGTTTGTTTTGGAATAGTGAATTCAGAGAAAGAAATCTGTGCATATTGCACTCCACAAAGCACATGAAGGTCTGAAGGCTACATGCAGTAGTTATTGCAAAATACTTAACTTTCATCTGGACTCTGCATGTAACATGTATCGAAGATCGCAATCTAGCTCAGTCTTCTGTACAAGCAGAATTTTGGTATCACTGCAGAGCTTTGCCATGGACCCTGCCCTGAAGATCATCCTCTTTTGAGATTACTCTATGAAGAATGGTTACAATTGCTTTAATTTTCTCTCTCTCTCTCTCTCGTTTGAAAATGCTTTTACTTACCAGAATCTTTCGTGGTGCATCTAAGTTTTGCATCTGAAGATGAGGCTGGATTTTCCATGTGGTAAGCAGAGTGAATAAAGCAACAGACTACAGAATGCTGTAAATTATTCACAGGATTTAGGATGTTTGGTTATGTCTTGAATTAATCAGTATGGTTTTAATTACACTTGTTACAAATGGAACACATTTTTTACTAAAGGATCAAGGAGCCAAATTTGAAGATAACAGACTTTTCACGTTTTGTACCTTCTGTCATGACAGATCAAGCTATCATTCACTGCATGATGTGTATTACCCCAAGACACTTTTTTAGCAGTAATGTTAGTTTTCTTCAGGGCAATGTCATAACAAATAAATATAAAGCATAAATGTGATGTCTTTATATCCTTAGCATCTGAGGTGTGAGATCGCCTACATTAGCAACTGCCCTTGAGCTAAACAAGATAGCCTGAAAATTCAGATCTCTAGAAGATTTTACTGTTGTTCTTCAAGTTAAGAATTTATAGATAAACTGGTGCCAACTTTTACTATATACGTAGCTTGGATTTTTTGGATTTTGTTCAACTTCTAAAAGCCTGTTATGACAGCACAGATTTGTCTATGGGTAAAATAGCTTAAAAACAGGCAGAATGCAGCTTCCCTTGTAGCTGAAAATAACCTATCAATTTGAAAGGAACTCTGAAAGAATTATATAAAAAAAACATTAAGGGACAGACATGGAGTTACTTGGAGTAAATCAGCACAGCTCTTTCAAATTCAAAGAAGCCACACTGATTTATACCAGATGAAGATCTGCCCATAGTAAAATAAGTTTAAAATTTAAATATTTACACAACTGAGGTATTACAGAAAGTTTAAAAGTAAAATACTTTTCTTAATCTTTCCAGTCAAAGTTCCATGACTTTTTGTGGTTACTGGTATGTTTCCACCATGTTATACTTTTAACCAAGTTACTGGCTCTTAATTTGCTGCAGACCATCTTATACCTGTATCTGCATGTAAATCTGAGCTGAAAAAATTAAGCTGAATAAAAATAAAGTTATTTCTTTTTCTAAAAGAGCTCTACAATTAACAAAAGTTAATTGCCCTTGAATTACAAATACAAGGTGATAACTAGAAAAGTGAGGTTTGCTAACATGTAACATCTGAGCAGTTGTCCTGGTTTCAGCTAGGCTTTCTGTTAGTGAAAGAATTCTCCAGGAAAAAAAAACCTAAGGAAATTTCAGTGCAGTTATGTTCAGCTGAAGGCTCCCCATAAATCTGATCTTCTTGCCCTTTGAGTTCTTACTCTGGATGGTGTTCAGGTGTCAAGTCCTGTGGATTTCTTTTCCCAGACATGTTCTCGTATTTATCGGCAGCTTCTCTGAAGGCAATGGCTTATTCTGTGTTGGAGTCCTTGTGTGTAAACTGAAGATATTTTAATAAAAACCTTTAGATTAAAGGTGGTTTTTTGAGGATTTCTAAGTACAGTCTCGTGTTCTGGTCCAAGTATACCTCAAGGAACACGTGATCCACTAGTGCTAATATTTTGCATAGTTCTTTGTGCTGTCCAGAGGTTCCACCAGAAGTTATCCGGAAGCCAGTACTGTACTTGGAACTGTTCTTTTTTTTTAAATACAAAAAAGTGAGCCAAGTTACCCACTGTTGTGGTGAATGAACCAACCAGGGGGCCACAGAGCCTAGAAAAAGAGGTTTGGTGGGCTGGTACCAAAGAGTAAAAACCCCATTCTGTGAAGATGGCTTCTGCCTTTGAATTCCTAGGATTCCTAAGGGGGGCTCAGTCTGCCTGACAGACAAGTTGACAGACACCCCTTGTATCCCCTAAGGGAAGGTGGCCAGACGTTCCCCACCTTTCTCCTCTTCCTATAGGTCCCTGCTAGGCCATCCGTGCCCTCTTCCCTGTATCCCTTTAAAAAGCTCCTCAGTCTCTTATCTTGCTCTCTTCGTCACTGGTCCTCTTCGAGGGAGCTCCTACAATAAACCCTTGGAATACCGGCCGCAGGAGCGTCCTCTGCTCGTTTATTTCTGGCCGCGCCTGGGCTATCCACAAGCCCCAGGCACGCTAGGCTCCGTGCCCTCCACCGCACGGGCTGGGAGGCTGGCAAGCGAGGCACCGAGGTGCCCCGGGGTGTTCTACCTTTGTGTGGGACACACCTGGACCAAGCTGCGGCCCCCCCCAGCCCAGCCAGCGTGCCGGTGTATTAATATAACCCACCTGAAAAAATGAAAAGATTCCCTCTCCTCTAGGAAAACAGCTCAGCTTAATCCACTGATCTTGCAGAAAAAAAATTTAAATCCTCTGAACTTTCACTATGCTTTCTGATTTTGGAAGCACTTAGTGCATACTACCTGTTCAGCCAGTTGTCCAAGCGTTATTAGAAGCATCTGGTGTTTCTTTACACAGGTAAGTATATGAGGTCTGAGTTTCAGAAAGTTAAAAGGTGGTTTAGCATTGCTGGAATGTCAGCTGTTAGGTCTTTGCTTTTGCTTACAGGAAGCATACATAAGGAGTTCTCCATTGCAGACCCATTTCCAGAGCTCAGGTTTGCATAGAAATATGACCGTACATTAGGCTGCACATCTGGAGCCATTGATCTTTGATTTTTATATGACTTGAACAAGTTACTTGAATGAGCATGCACTTTTCAGTGGTCTTTTGGGTCAGCATGTAGTTTACTCACCTTAGTCTCACAATAATTGAACCCTTCTATATTTTAGTTTAAATTTCCCTTTATAATCCAAACTATGATCATTGCTATTTTGAATTTCCAGATGTTTTACTTGGCATACATTTATTTTAAAACTTTTTTCGGTACAAATATCACTAATTTGAACCATCCAAGTCCACTAATTATAGATATTTCTGGAATCTGAATGTTACTTACAGTAACATCAGTATAACTACATATGCTTAAGTAGAAATATATGGAGATGAAAAATTAAGAGTTGGTCTATAAATATAAAAATTGAAACAGCTGTAGAAGCCCCTCTACCCCATAAAAAATTAAATTTTTTTTTCCTCTTTAAATAGTAGCTTCAGAGTTATTATTCAGGGCAAGATGCATGAGGAAATAAACGATATATTCATACTTTTATTATGCAAAACATTCCTTTAATACTCTAAAATACAGTAGAGTTCAAAATTGCTGTTACATATAGAATGAAAATGTTTTCAGTGTTGAGTACAGCAGCATTTTTGGTAAAGGAGGTATTCTGATCATATCAAAATATTATGGACTGAAGTTTAACACCTCAAGCATACAAGGCAAATATCTATTTTACATTAAATATATATTTTGCCTCTCACAGTTTTTGATCTATTTGTTCTCACTTGTAGAATCCTATCAGATATCACTTCATTAATTTATTTTCCATTAATAAGGAAAGAATAAGCAATGTGCTAATGAAATTCATCGATTATACCAATTTGTGAGAAAATTTTTTTCAATTACTGTCACAGTAGTATATGTTTTTCTAACATTCCTTCTGTTTTATTCACCTGTGCCCAGAAAAGCCTAATCATATATATGTATATGTACGTGTATATATATGTACATATATATTAAAAAGTATTATTTATCTGATTATAGTATTATTTAGTTATTGTTTTATTATATTATTATAAGAGATTTCTGAACCACTGCCTTGTAAGGTTAACATTCCCTCTGTTAGAAGATCATGTAAAATTGCTGCAGTAAGGATGCATGGTAACTGCTAAGTTACCTTTATTGGCACTGAGAGGCCTTAAGTGTGACACCTGAAGATGAGAAAAGATCATATACTTAAAAAGCTGAACGTGCCTCAACCAAATGACTTGGCAGCAGCTGGTAGTGTAACAGGCTGCCACATGCAGCCAGACCACACACAGTTAGGCAAACAACAAAAATTATGAATGAAAGAGTGACCTGGGCTTTGTCCTGAGAGATAGCAGCTAAACATGGACAGAAAATATCTGGGAAAGAATATCAGTGATGCTCGCCCTGAGCTGAAAAAGCCTCACCAGCCAGCCTCTCAGGGTTATATTCCAGGGTGCTCAATACTCCATTTTATCTAACTCCAGCTGTTGTGATCAGAGGCCAAGCAACAGGTGTCCATCCCTGGAAGGAAGGGTCAGGGCTCATGGGAAAAGTGGAACAAGGAGATTTTATAAAGCACACACATGCAGTCCAGCTAACAGCTCGTGAAAAGACAATGTTGCAGGTAGGAAGAGCTCACAAGAAACTGAATAGAAGACATAAGAATGTTTTCAAAAGAGTGATGTTAAATCTATATGTGGCTAGAAAAATATATAATTTTTTAAGATATCTCAATAGAACTATTTTTGCGTCCTGCACATGAATGAGAGACTGTCATACAATGGGAAGGGAACCTGAGGAAAAAAAGAAAAATATTCCTATCTGAAACATTCAGGTTTAATCCAGAATTGTGTTGAGGCTATAATTAGAGGAAAAAGGTCAAACCTTGCTAAAATTTACTTCAAAATAAGTGAACATTTGCAGTTCAAAATGCCCTTCCTAATAGTTGAAGAACCATTACATCTTACAAGTTTTTAATCAGGTTTTTTTCTCTTTTTATGCTGAACTTCCCTGATTTGGGTTTGTTTTTGTTTTTTTTTTTTAATAATTTTTTCCTTATAATCTATACTACTTGCCAACATTTATGACCTTAACTGTAGAATAGCTTCAGACAGAATTAATTCAGTCATGATACTCCTATGCTGAAGCAAATCACCAGGAAAATTAACACTCATTAAAACCAAAAGTCTTTAAAATCTAATATCTCATTGCAAAACTGTCCATTTACTAGAGCCCAATTAAAATGCATTTAGCTTTATAAGTGATGTATATAATATGGAAGAAGGTCAATTGCTCCGCACTTTATAACTCCAATTTGTTTTCAGATGGTCTAGTGCAAGAAAATTTAGAATGGCTTTTAAACTTTTCACTTTTAGGATATGTTACTAAATATTGCCTTTACATAAACATTTTTATTAAAAAGAAAACATTAATAACTCATTGTGAATAATTTTGCATTTATTTTTCTGTTCTTTGTGATAGCCACTAATGGTAGAATTTCTAGTAGTAAACAACCCTCTTTAATGAAATCCCTTACTTTCAAAGATGCCAAAGTAGTTATTTTAATCTAAATAGATCAGCATGTTCTAACTTTCAAAGACATATAGTCAAACTTTAAATAGCTATCAATGGGAGGATAGACACCTGTTTGATGGTATGATGAATTACTTCTCTCTAGGTACCCTTTTCTCCTTTCTGACCTGTGAAAGATCTGGACACTTAGCTGAGATGGATGCCTACATTCCACATCTCTTACATCATCGGATAACATGAAGCACGATTAATTTTATATAGTAATTTGATTTGGAGAAGATTTGCTATATTACAAATCTTTTGTACTAAATCTTGATAGCAAAGAGATCAATTTCAAACACTTATGTTGTTAAAAGTATGAAAGACATCTGTATCAAAAGCCAGTGTAACCAGTTACATTCTCACATATATTATTTAACAAATTATGAACCACCTTGGGGAGGAAACTAAATTCTCAACTTTCTCTTCAATAATATTTCCGTGTAAGGTGTTTGGCATCCTTATTTCCTTCCTGCTCATGTTACCAGGGTTTGTTTCTTTCTGATGACTGGTGGGCTGGAAAGATATTCTCCCTTCATTTCATATGCATATTTGAACTTGCTACTTCTAAAGTATGTAAGAAAAAAATGTTTCCATTCTTCTGCCTTTCTGTATCTGATAAAATGTCCCCTTTTCCATCCACAAATAGTTCGATCAATTTAGAATTTGTCTTGCTCCTATTATGTCTAAACTACTTTAGTTGATTACCTATAAATCAATATGTCTACATTCCATTCTCTTTTTTTCATTTGTATGAACACATTTCTATTGCTCTTTTTTTTCCCCTATCAATTGGTTTTTTTCTTATCAATTTTCCTATCACACGAGCAAAGTTTTAGGAAAAGTAGTCTCTATTTTTAAGTTAAGTTAGATTTTGCATTGGGGATTTTTAAGTTATTTTTAACCATTCTAGTGATTTTAAAAAGTGAATCAAAAATGCTTTTGGGTACTAAGTTTTCTTGTTTCTTAGGCAGTGATTGTTTATATGTTTTATTTACACTCAGAAATTACATCAAGGAGATGGTACCTAGCAGGAAACTATGTTTTTCAGCTTTTTAATAAAGTGAAAATTGGTGTATTTTCTGACTTCACTGCTCATTTTTATTAGGGAAACATCAGGGAAAAATTACCCTCTGGCCTTTTGTCTGCTAAATTATAACTACAGAGCAAGCCAGACATTGTCAGGCTTGGAAGAATTTAAATTCATCCTGTTTCAAAAAAGGTTCTTTTCTCTAAAAATATTGGATAAGTTGTTTGGTAGTTTCAGAGATAGGTATGACTTTTAATGTGAATGAATTTTGTTATTGAATGGTCAAACCAGTGTGAAACCATTTTGGGTGCTTGAGTTTTTAATGTTTACATACCCTTATGAAGATTGAGATAGAAGTGTCTTAGGAAGTGGGGTTATATCTATATATATACATATACAATTTTATTTTAACCTAAGTCATATACTTGAGGCTAGGCTTGTCCTATATCCAACGCACCTGAGTGCCAGCCCAGGCTCAGCCACGGGTTCTGGATGTGCTCTGGATCACGATGGAGGAGGCAGCATGGACCCTGCTGCCCTGGGCAGCGCGAACGTGCAGAAGAAGGGAGCACCAGCTGTTCAGGGCATGTTCTCCATCACCTCTCACAGGGTGCCACTCATCTGCCCACTCCACCGCTCAGTGCACAGGCAGCCTGTGCCTCGGGGTCCTGTAACCCGAGCACAGGGCAAGCCAGATTTGTGTCATTCCAGGCTAGGTCTGCGGCAGTGTTCCTTCTTCTTACTCTTCAACGACACAACATATTTGCAATCTATCTATACTCTATGAAATAGAAAACATTGCTGAAAAGTAGTACTTGTTTCTCTTTAATGATGTTGATTTTCTAATAAGACAGTTGGTTTTCTTTTTTTTTTTTGTTTGTTTCCCCCTACCCCAGTTTCTCATGGAAAAGTTAAGGAAAAAAAAAGAGAGAGAAAAGCAGAGCCTCATTTAAAAGCAGATGTATTGAAATTAATTAATATCTTTTTGTTTAGTCCTTTAATAAGAAAAGTATTGCTTGTGAAAAAATACCCAGCTTAACCCAATCAATAAATTAAGACATAAGTAAGTAAAAAACCCTGTGATTATTACCATCTAATCTATGTAGATTAATGTAAGTACTCTCATGGATAGTCACAAATAATGAAAAACTTCAAGATTATTTTTCTAGTCTTTTATTTATTTTGCCATTAATAGTTAAACAGTCTGGACAAATAGAAGTAGATATCAAACACATTTTTGTAATCTTTAATTAATATCAAAGCAAGCCCAGGCTGTGACTAGTTTTCAAGGGAAAAACCCATTATAAGTAAGTCTAGATCTATTTGTGCACTTATGACTGGAGTCAAAGTTGACAGTTTATTGCAGTGGTGGTATGTACATAAAATTTGGAATCACATCCCCAGAAGAAGAGTTTGACTTAAACAGATCAGAAGTTCATTTTTTGTTTCAGTTGACTAATACCCTTGGATGATAGCTTCATGGTTGTTTTATTTGATGATAAATTTGTAAGAGTCATTGCCTGTAGGAATGTGGTAGATGAGAGGAATATGGACAGAAATAAAATCCAAGCAGAACAAAAGGTCCACAGAGAGACCTCTCTGACAGGTAAGCCCCCATATTGATTGATGTAGCATTCAGTATCTTCTGTTAGGAGGTTTGTACTTGAACACTGTTTTTACTGTTATCTTGTTACACCAACTTCTTAAAGTAGGGAAAAAGACTCATTACCAAGTAACTTTGGCAAGAGAAATGAAATGGTTAAAGCCATGTGCTCACGGTATCTGCACGAAAATCATGGTGATTTTCATGAAGAGTGAGCCTTACATCTTCATAGTACCTTTCCAAGAATAAGGTGCTTCATACAGTACATAAATATGAGAAGATCCCATATATTTTTCTATTATTATTATTATTACTACTGTGGCTGATGATTATCCCCCATTAATATAGAAATGAGGTTTGGATGTCATGCAGAAGTTCAGAAAGAAAAAGCGTTTCAAACAATAAGCTGTATGACCTTTGGATTTTAGATAAGTAGGAATAGAGAACTTATCATATTTCCTCTGTAATTGTATATTTGATAGAAAATATGCATGGAATTAAAAAGGACATCAGCTAAAAATGTATTCACATGCTCATGAAGGGTAATTAAAACTGATAATATGACCTGACTGGAAAAGGGAGGACAGGGTACATGCATGAAAATTTAATGACATATTTAAGTAGGGATTTTTAAAGTGCTGAAATAGATTATATTTTTTAATAATTTTTAATCTATTCCATAAAATCCCCTACTGCTACCAAACTCATTTTATCAACTTTTTTAGAATCTGGGTTGGTCCTGGGTAACAGGAGTAGGATTTTAAGACTGTTTCTTTCTTTCTATTATTTTAATTAATTATTTAAGTACCACAGAATATTTGAATAAAGGAAAATAGATATTCAGTCTGAGGTGTGATTGCTGAGGGGACAGAGGGCATCTGAACCTTTAAACATCACAAATATTTTGGAGACGTTGGAAGAAACTATGTAAAGTGTCTTCATTTTGGGAGTACTTTGTGGAATCAAAGACTGTCAAGAAATTATATGTGTGCACTGCGGTGAAGGACACCACAACTGAGAAAGGGCAGCAAGAGGCAATGTGCCAGATCCAAACAGAAATTTGGAATAAAATGAGTTTACTCAAATATAAAACATTATCATGTCTTTGAATACAAATAGATAATTCTAAGAACTCTAGTTTCTTATACTCTTTATCCCCTTGCAAGATAAACCTGGGAAAAAAGTGAAACAGATTCCATAATCTCCCATGCCCAGAGCTTGTGGCAGTTTCCAACAAACTCATGTGAAGACACAAAAAACATAAAGGGAGAAAGACACCTTAAAATTTTAAAAAAGCATTTAAGCCTTTAACAGGATTTTTGATTATTGTTCTTTCTTTGTATATGGGAAAGATAGCCAGATACTGGTACTATAAAGATATGAATAAACACACAGTGACTATCCACTTGATTGGTTTTGAAACATATTTAACCTTGAAAAATCCGGACAGTAGTTGAACCAGAGGGAAATACACGCAGTCTAAAATGGAATTTGGAATTCACTAATGATGTCCCTCCTAATCACACAGAGCCTAAATTCCCTGAGAATAAAAGCAAAAATCTGGTCAAAATTAAAATTAAATTTACCCTAAATCCTTTTTGTGTCAGGAAAGCTCTCGACTCCTCGCTCACCATGAGAATGACTGCAAGGCAGGCAATACCCTTTCAAAGTCCAAAGCCCCTTTGCCTTTGAGGCTTATTTTGTGCCAAAATTTTAAAAGCTTCCTTAATTCCTTTTTGTGTTTACTGTCGAATTTCTTCCATTCTGTCAAAGCTCTTTCCTTACAGTTTCAGGGCTTTAAAGCCTCACGGTGACCTTTCTAGTTGACCCTGACCCATTCTTCATGTTACCATGATGTAGTGTCAAAATGCTTCCATGAAGTACAGTCCCTGAAGGGGTTAATGCTCCCCTGCCATTCAGCTGTTAGTTTCTCTTGAATTTCCCACTGGACTGTCACAAAGGATAACAGAGATGTAATAAAAAGGTCACGCAGGTGCTCCCACAGAAAATGTTATCAAGTCCTAGCAGTGAAGGAATGTGAGCAAGCCTGTTTGAATGAACAATGAAGAGACAATAAAAGGAAAGCTGAATTACAGGCAGCAGGCAAGTTGCACTAAAAGAGTAAACAGGATTTACTGTATTCAAGGAGTCTGAAAAATTGCACTCATTAACCATGTATCAAGTAAATCGATAATACCATTATGTGTTACAATGAGAATTAGCTTTAACAGCTATTTCATACAACTCAGCAGGGACTCACAGCTAATTCAATTTCTACCGCATTGTATTCACACTAATATTTCTTCAAAATGGTATTATTTTTGTTTTGTCATTCATCTATTTCCTCACCTTACTCAATACACCTAAGAAAATAAAATACAGCCCTCAAGGGGTGTAGCTGTAACATAAGGTTCATTGCTCCTGCACCTTGTGTCAAAATACTGAAGACCAAACTTTGGCTTGCATGTACAGCCACTAATGCCTTCATTAGCCAGTCAGCTTTCTATTGGACAGTAGATCAATGCCAGCTCCCAGTGATTCCTTAAAACAGGTCATCCATGAGGACTGCTGCAGTAAGGATCCTTCTGTCTACCTCTCTCCATGATTTTCCTGTATCAGAGGCTTCCTGGATGGCTATTATTCTCAAGTGCAGCAGCTGCATGCTTAATTGGGAGCCAGCAAATGAAAACAACTTGGTGTTCACACCTTTACTGTGCTGCATGACCTAATTTAATAAATAAAGGCAAGAAAGAGGGAGAGATACGAATGAATGTTTTGTTAAAAAGTATCCAATAAATACGGCTGATGTGGATGGAAAACTCATATTCTACAGAGAAAGCAGAATAAAATGTAAACAGTGAATTGCAGCAAGGCAATACAAGTATGATATTTAAGAATTTCAGTATGCAGAGACTTGTGGCAGAAGTCTTAGCCTTTATGTGAGAGAAATCAGGACAAATATTCAATAGTGCATAGCCAAAAGAGCCTGTAATAACATGCTAACAGCCTTCCACTGGGTCATTTCCCTTGGTAAAGGCATCATAATCGATTTAATTTATGATCTAATTTTGCTTCTTTTACTCCGTGAAGATCTTTTTAACAGAAAGTAATAGGTACACGAAGATTTTTTTGTGTTGAAAAAACCCCAAACAATTTCCAGAGAGAAAATGAGGAAACTAGAGAGATTGAGGGAGGAGAATCATATATGATTTTTTGCATCACAACTGTTGCTCTTCTAAAATTTTTTCCTGTATCTGACTATCCATTCCTCTAGACAAGGTACTAAACCCCGAGATATATGAGATTACTAAGTCTTATACAATAGTCACTGAAATTCACATCCACAAGTCATTTCCAGCATCCTAGTATATGTTGCAAATGAGACACACATCCCAAACATGCAGCCCAGACTGAAAACATTGCTTCATAATGTATTTAGCCTATGACAATGCTAGTGAACCCTAGTGAGCTGCTTCTTTTTCTAAAATTTGAGATTGCCTTCATTCCTTGTGTGATTTTTTATCTAAAGTGTACTTTTATACCACTCTAACGAAATAATTGAAAAACCTGATATTTCCTATTTGACCAGAAGTGGAAGTCTGCAATGGATCAAAGTGATCAATGTTTTAAATTGACCACTAGAGTTTATTTATTGAATTTTTTATTTGTGTCAAATGACAAGTAGATTGAGGAAACTGTTCCTATATGAGAACAAAACCAGGATAATAACTGCTGGTGATTATTTGGTCATTACCGTGCATTGCAAAATAATCCTTTTTTCATCAAAAAAAAAAAAAAGTCAAATAATTGCTTGTCATATGCCATACAGTGCACACAGGTTTTATTTGGAACTCAGTTGTCCTATCAGTTTTTCACCTACACAGCTATTCTTCGGGATCCAGGCAAGCACCTGGATTCTAAAGTTGCCTCTTGCAGATTCTTTGCACATGATTGTGTATTTAAAGTTTGACTGAATAATAGTAAAGTAGTTATTAGGTAGTATCGGGTAGTTAAAATATAGGAACACATGTGCAGTTTTTAATGGGTTTTTTTGTTGTGGGTTTGTTTTTTTTCCCTGAGGGAATGTCTAACTGGATGGCAAGGCACTCCTATTGCATGCTTGAACTGGTGATTGTTTCAATTGAAAACAAAGTTGTAGGAGGTCAGAATGGGTCACTTGTACGATATTGAGTGTTTCTAAATTGGCTGTTTTCTTGGTGGTTTATTAAGAGCTTGGTTTAATATTTGCCAGTCTTTTCCATGTAGAATGTTGCTGTAAGGGACACAATATCAAAACGTGTAAGAAACTGTCCTACCTAGGCAAGGCCCAGGGTTGTTTATATTTTGTCTTCAATTTTCACTGAAAAACATTGCTTATTATCAGAAGACTGAGTAGATCATCAAATACAATTTATTTATTTTTTGAGAACTAATGACATCTGTAGAAGTTACACGTCGCTTCAACTGAGACTGCTAATAAAATTAAATAAAGTTTTTTCAAAAGCAGACAGAAATTGTAAGAAAGTAATTTTGAGGGGAGTAATGAAGCAAAGGCCTAGAAGCAGATAAACAGGAGGAAAGAGGAAGAAAGGAAATAACAAGATCAGAGTTTTCAATATGTGTTATAAACAAACCCTTCTGCCACCTTGTCCTTTTACATCCAAAGCTGCCTTTTGGGACCACATCCTCCCACATGCAGAGGGCAGACTATTATTCGACCAAGACAAAACAACAGAAACCCACAAGATGGTAACACACAGATTCCGCTTCTGTCCGCATCACTCTCTAGTTTCATGCATTCATTCATCTGCAGCTGCCTTCTCTCATCTTCGAGGCTACATCAAGGCTTCCTGCTGCCAGGCTGTGGCGAGACGTCTCGGCTCAGACGTCCTGGAGGCAGAAGGAAGGCACCCATGAGTGATTGAAGGTAACAGATAGATGGACTAAGTGCTCATTAACAATACGTGTGCCTATGAAAAATCTGGTGCCCCAGGCCAACTGTCCATTTGGCCCAACCCCAGCATTTAACAGTTGCTCAAAAATATTTGTATTCCATTATAGTTAATTTTTCCCACATATTTACTGTAAAGGATTGCCGTAACAAGTTCCGGCTTTTGAACTAGACTGACCTATCTTGTCAAAATCCAAACCATGTCAGCAGAAGCTGGAAACTTGTGAAAACTATGTGTGAAGCCTGCTGCACATGATGTATTTCAATGCAACATTTTTCTCTCCCCATGTAGCCCAACACATGTCTCATGAACTCAGGATATTCTGAGGAATGTGTCTGCAGTGAACAGCAACAGAACATGAGGAAGGCATGCTGAGATACTAACCATTGTTTTTCTAATAAAATATGCCTTGTCTTACCTTTACCAGCTACACATACAATGCTATAGAGATGAGTGTTTCAATTCTTGACCTATTCATCTTTCTTATAACTTGTTTCTGGGGGAAAAAGTTCAGCCTGAAAATGAGCCGTGCTATTGTCCTATTTCTTTAAGATGGTATTTTCTAGAGAATAACTAACAATAAGCAAAAGACTGGAGGCTGGCTTGCCAGCTAACAAAATTAATTACATGAAATTGTATAATAAAGATTCTAAGACTGCTATAGCTTCAGAAAATACAAGTAATGCTCGATTATGTGTGAATTTCCAAGCATTTTTTGATAGATCTGCACAGAATGCATGAGTATAATTGTGTCAGACTTCCATCTCTCAAATCACTTTTGTTTCTCTCAGGCTCTGGGAATAGATTTTGTCATGTGTAAACTTTAGAAATTCATTGTAAAGGCATGTCCTTCAGACAGCATTTGTCTCATCCTACCTATTCTGAGCACTGGTGAGAAGCTCTGGCCTTGCTGTCAGCTGCTCAGAGGGCTGTTCCCCTCCAGGTCATGGATGTATGGTCTCCATACTCCCAGTCCATGCATGCTGGTCTGTCTCATCCTCCCTGCAGGAGGGGAACAATAAACCTTTCAGTTTTATTTTCTGTGACTATGCTGGGAAAAGCAAGCTGAACAAGGGAGGGTTGTGATATTTGAGGTCTTTCTTACTTTGTATAGGTGCTCAGAGGCTGCAACAGCAGTTTCTGGTGATCCTCACAGCCCTGTTTCTTACACAGTCTGGCTTCCTGCTGATGGAGAAACTGGGAGGTGACTCCTCAACCAGAATATTCCTCCTGAAGCTTCAGGCAATTATTTTATTTGCTTGCTCTCAGTAGTAACAGACTGTAAGTCAATATTTACTGGAAAACTGCACAGGGAGCAGAGGTTGATGTTCTTTTAATATTTCATAATATTCTAATTAGCATAAGGAAGCTGATAAAGCTCACAAGATGAAATTTGACATCAGACACTGGTTTTTAATCTCTAATAAATTCTGCTTGGGTCCATTTTATGGCAGCAGTAGTCAATACAAAGGGAAATACTACTAGATTACTATTACAGCTACACTGATAAAAACTTCTTCCTCAAGTTGTGGCCCCTTGCTCCCTAGACAAGGGATCTGAGTGGCTCATGCACCTGCTTTGCAGGGTGAGTCACTCTAAAGCCAGCAGTTATTTCCATGTGTCATAGCAGTCCAGGTCTCTTGTGAGCTGTTTGTGATGCCCTTGCAGCCTTAAAGCCTAGGGTCTTTTTGTTTTAGAAATCATTCCTTAGACAGCTTGAAGACTGTTATATTATAGTGTCACCCTAAGGTTGCATGGTATGTCCAGTAGTGCCACTAAAGGGAGTGTTGGGTACCTGCAGCAGAAGGGCTGCTGAAATAGCATTTAATGCTGGAAAGTTGGAAATAGCCCAGCCAGGTGTAGTTTCATTCTTTTACCCATGGTACCTGCAGGGACGGGTCTCTGAATCAATTTATCCCCAAAACTATATGTAGGTTTCATCTCAGAGGGGAATGTGGACAGAACTGAAAGTCAGAACGTGAGTTATCTGCAGTTATCTTACAGGCTGAAGTTGTCCTAGGTCTTGTCTATGTTACCAAATGTTGAGGCAGAAAATCACAGAAATTTGGATTTTAAAAGTTCAAATTTAGAGCATTGTCAGTATTTTCAGAGAGAGTGCCATAGTTCTACATTTTCTCCTCTGTTCACAAGCCTTCATGTGTAATATTATCTGCGTTAGGTTTTATGATGGTACCAACTTACTATGAATACTATGCATAAGCAAGTGCTAACTTAATTTCATATTTTCTTAACTTTGACCAACTTTTTTCTGATTTGAGCCAGCATTTGTGATCAATATTCTCATTTTGACATTCTCACAATGATTTACAACGTACTTTATAAGAAACTTTAATTAAAGTTCTACAACAAAGATACTTTGATCCCAGGTTGGCAATTTCAAGGCCCTATAATATTACAGGTAATAGTAAATATTAAAATACTGTCTAGTATGAAGGATTTTCTCCATAAAATTTATTTATTGGGTATGACCAACTGTGCTGAAGCTGATTTCTACCACTTTTTCAAAACGATTGCACTCTTGTCCTGCTTATCTTTCCATTTATCCCACTCCTACTTTTCTTATATGTATAATAAATGCTAACATGTGATATTAAATAAAAAAATATGACAATTGTTTAAACTAAAAATCTGTGTGTAGCAGTCAACCAGTAAATGATAAAGCAGAAGAAAACATAATTTGGTATTTATTTTATTACTGTAAAATAAAAAACAGAAGCCAGAAACACCTCCGTCATCTCAGCTGCACACATCCTGGAGGACACCACCCCTGCCAGCAACCTCCTTCCTTGTCATATCTCATGGGTGTGCCACCTTGCAGACAAGCCTCATCCGTGTTGCTTATTATTAGGTTAGCATTTGGCTCTTTAGTTACAGCTGAGGCCAAGTGGGCAGCTAGAACGGGCACACTAACAATTTCCACTCCAGAGGTAAAACGTGGGTAGTTTTTTGGTTTTTTTTAAAAGTAATTGATTTTTAAAATATGTAAATATGTAATTATGTAGCTCTCCTTACTTTTGCAAATAGTCAGCTACTATGGGAATTCAGCATGCAAGTTTTTGTATTTTACCTCAGAACTCTCTCCACGCATCCTGCTATCACAGGCCTTAGGCAACTAGAAGAAAAAGAAAAGAAATAAAAGTAAATAATCAGAGGATTGTACGACATTAATGACATTAATTTTTATTTAAAATACACTTTGTGGGTATTCTTTAGAGAGCTCTCCAGAGTATCTTGTCATATTGTGAGATTTTCTAAGCACTGATAGATTTCTAATGACTGATAGAGAGTAGTATTACTTTCCAAGTGATCAGTGTGGTTTCCTTTCATCTTTGAGTTTCTAGGAAAGAAACCCCTAATTTAAAATCTAATATCTTTCTTCTGTTCCCATACGCAGCAGATGGCACATGCAACTACATCCTGCTTTCTAATTCCTATGTGACATTTATTATTCATCAGAAAGGAAGTTTAAAAATATTATCTTTGCAGCTTCTCGTTTGGCTGGTCATATAAATTAGACAAAATATTGCTTAAAAGAAATTATATTTGAAAGCATAAAAACTATTAAAAGTATAGCATAGGGGCCACCCAGTGGGGCAGCAGCATGTTGTTCTGCCAAAGAGTACTTCAATGAAGAAAGCACAGTTGTTGAAACTTCTTGAAAATATTGTCCACTATTTATTTTTATATTCTTCTATGATATTTCTTCATTTAGTAATAAGGAAATTGGATAAAGCTCAAGTACCAGTGATCATGTATTTAAATATACCAAACTTTTCTTCTATTTGAGGTCTCAGGATCATTTTATGTGGCTTTAGAGTAGTGCTTATTAATGCCTCTTTCCAAACTGCAGGCAAGGTTTTCATTTATATTTACAGGTATCTTTCATTAAAGGAAAATATTGTTATTCACTTAAGTGCAAATCTGTATTTTAAAGTAGGTAGGATATGGTACATCAGACATAAAAGGTGGAAGAGTCTTGGACAGCAAGGCAAATCTCCCTGAGAAATAAAAAAAGAATTGCATGCTGGTAGCTTAATTTTTCTTTAGACTGAAGTAATTCTAGCATTGGGTCATCAAAGACAACTGAACGTTTTAGAAATACAAATTCTTAGCATTCAAAAGGACTTTTTTTCCTAGTAAATTACTTAAGTTTCTTTTTTAAAATTATATTTTAAAAGCAATTAGATCTTTTTCAGCTCCCAGGGTCATTTGCAATTTCATCCAACATTGACTTCCCTTTAGAAGTTGTGCCTCTGACCCAGAGTTTTGTACCCTTCTTAAACATTTTCTGCTGTTAATGATGGGGGAAAAAAAACAAAACCAAAACCAAAACCAAAAACAGGGGAAGTGCAATTCCGTTTCTCTTCTGGTTCTCAAAAAAAAAAAAAAAAAAGATTTAATTTAGAATTTGGTATTGTTTCTGTTTTCTTCAATAGTAAGCTGCTTTAGACTATGCCTTCCTGCGGTGTCTGCTCACTCTCTTGAGTAGAAAGAGATCAGTTCCATGGTAACATGTTGTTTTAAATACAAAAACAAGTCACTGTGTAAAACATCTTGCACAATACCTGGTTTAGGGAAAGACAGAGTATTTCTTCTCAATCCATACTATTGTTACTGAATTGTAGCCATTATAACTAAAAATATTTACATGTGAGATCTGTTTAGCTCTATTACAGAACTTACATGCATCTTGCTGCATGCAAATAAGCATCTAAAGGGGATCAATGCCTGACTCACAAGATTCAACATTCTTCAATTCAAGGCATATATGTACCAGTTAACCTTATAATTACTCTTCACTGTATACGATTTGTCTGTGCAATCATAGACCCAAATTTCTTAATTATTGCTTTGATGTTGATAATTAAATTGTATTGGCTATAAAGTTAGATGTGTTTAGCAGAGGTTACATTAATGCGGGATTTTAATCTGAATTACCTCATAGAAAGTCACCCTGATAACAGTAAAAGACTAGAAAAGAAGCTAAAAATTTGCCTTACTTCCTAATCACATAACATCTACTTTTATACATTTTTCTTTCTTTTTAACTTTGGAAAGATGCAGTTCATGATTATTTAATACCTTCAGTGATGTTTCTCAGTGGTCAACTTTTAAAGTGATCTGGATGTGGACCAATCCAGGATCTTCAGGTCTTAGAGCCATACTGTTCTCCAAGAGGCTATTGACCTTGTTAAGCCGTGTAAAAATTTCTGCCAGAATATAATTCCTCAAAAATAATCAGAGTAAGGGCCGAAGTGTGAATATGACATCTTATGACCTTGAAAGTTTTTATATAAATGTGTGGAATTCTGGGACAGCTTTCCAAAAGAAGTTTCTCTGCACAAGTAAACTTAAAATATTCGGTGTTACCTTTACGAGGTTTTTTTTTTTAATAGGAAACAACAATCAGGATGATCACATTGAGCTAAGTGATTCTGATCTTCACTCACCCTTTCTTCACAGTGAATGAAAAGGCCCACTTATTTTAGTTAAGCTTATGAGATTTTAACCCCTTGGTTGATGAAATGTGGATGAATTTTCATAAGGCTTGTGAAAGCTATAATTCAAAATTTTTGGAATATTTTTGAACGTGACAGCTATCTTTACAGCATAGTATTTGGTTTCTTTTTAATTTTCAAAGTAATGCCAACCTGTAAGAAAGCAAAGTATCAAACTTTGAGAATATACACCTTGCATATAGACCTTTCAAAGTTTATGTGGTAATAACACATTATTAATTATTTTTTATAAAAGGCAGTACATGTTTTCAATTTGAATAAATTGTTTCTCTACTTCCGTTCCCTTCCAGTTCCTAACTAGTTATTGAAATACCTGAAATTTATTTTCTTCAATATTAAAAAGCTACTGACAGATGGATTAATAGGATCATACTCTTCAAAGCTCCTGAAAGTAATTTGCCTTTGAGAGATGGAAAATAAAACAGTAATTATTAGTCCAAGGATTTTGTAGGTTAATCTAATTAAGAATCCAGACTTGTTGTGTCTTGGTTGGAGTCCTATCCTAGTATCAAAGGAATTTATAGCTCATTTGACTAGAATATGTTTTTGCCATCTGCCTATAGAAAAAAAAAAGTAAAAAGATTTCTGCAGTACCTACAGCTTGCATCACACTTCCACTATGCATCGTATTTTTGCTACTACGTCCAGATGGGCTGCTCATTTGCTATGTAGTTAGTAATATTCTTCAGGCTTGATCATAGTCAGGGAAAAACATTTATAGAATATCTTGCAATTTTTAAATAAATTGTTTTGGTTTATACAGAGCGAGCTTGTCCCTTTCCCTCTTGAACTTTCTCCTTTCCCCAGCTTCCACATATCACTTCTAATACTGCACTTCACATACCACTGTCATTCATAGTCTGATAAAAGTCCTGAGAGATATTAATAGGATAACACAATTTTTCATGTCTTTATTTCCAGAATATTAAAATTCTTAGTTGTATTGGTGTGTAGGCATATTATTTTCTCACTAAATTTGATTGCTAGGTTATTAAGGTTACTTCTGGTCAACTGTGGTACTTGCATAAAATTCTCATCTGTTTGGTGAGAACTGACCTTATATTTATTATTTTCAAATATTTTAGTTCTGGAAATTTAAGATAAAAATGGATTTAGTAATTTTCTGTAGAGCCTACCCTAAGAATGTTCTTCAGAGACAGGTCAAATGACCCATTTTTAATTTGGTTCCATTTATTTTAGATCATAGATCTCATTAAAAAAAAATTCAGAAAACCTTTTTTTGAAGGAAATATTTCCCATGCATATATGTTTGGATTTTTTTTCTCTCTCAGCTTGCCTATTCATTTTCTACTCATCAGATTTCATTCTACCGATGGGTAGGGGGCAGTCTAAATATTGTTTTTTCCAGTGATGATAGGCTGAGAATTGAACATGCTGATAAAAATTCTTTCATCCATTTCTGAAGACTTAAAAAGCTCCAATTAAACCAGGCTAAACAGAACATAGGCAAAATATCTGCTTTTGATTATATAAAATCTGTCTTTCCATCTCTTTGAGTATGATGCCATTCTTTGTTTTTCGTCCTATCAAAAGGAAAGGAAAAGCCTTGTTTAACTCTTCCAAGGAAACTATTACTACTAAGTAATAAATGAAGATTTTAATGCTTCAAAGGTGGACAAAATCTAAATTCTTGCTATTTCATAGCTCCTATAGAACAGTTCTTTGCTTGATCAAAGCCTACTCTGGCCAATGGACCCACTTTTCCTACAAATACTGGCATTCAGGCATGGGTAGCCGAGACCTACCATAGGTTTCTGGTCCTTTTAATTTTACCTTTTTTTTTTCTCATCTAAATTTAATAGTAAAATATTTGAGCCACAGAGACCCTTAAACAGTCCCTAAGCCCCTAAATTCACTGGTATGTAGGAACAAAAAATCAAGGCAAAATGGATCTTATCATTCAAACACATATGATCTTCAATTTACAGCTCTTGTAAATTCTGCTTTCTAGAAAGTATTAACTTTAGAAAATGTGTGTTCAAAATTAGTTTTGGATTGTTTTATATGCTCTTTATTTCTAGAAACACAGCTCTTTGAAAAATGTTAATTAAATTGAAAAAGGTTCTCTGAAGCACATGTACACTAGGTACCTTTTAAGTCTAATCAGAGCGGAATTGCTCAAAGCAATGTCCTTCCTATGTTGGTGCAGTGCTCTGCATCCATAGATCCAGATCTGCACTCAGGCAGATGGAGCTCTGAAGACGAAATTGCCTTCCAAATCCATTGTTTTTTGTCGCCTTAAAAAATATTCTCAGAGAGGAAAGATCTATTGAAATGAAATTAAATTGTTTCACAGGATTTAGTCTTTTTATCTCAGTAATAATTTGGCCTTTTTGCTGAGGGTTTATTGTTCTCGAACATAATTCTATATGATTCCCATGCAGATGAAACACTAACACAGATGATAATTTAAAACTCTCCTTATTATTCCTCGTAAGAACTTCAATAAATCATTATAGTGTTATCATTATTCTGACTTGTTTTGACAAGGCTACAACCTTCATGTTTCAAAATGAGTTAGGTCTGAATTTATCTAAGCCCAGGGTACTTTATGTGTTCTGAAAATGTCATGAAATTTTCACTGCCATATATCTTCATAGTGCTAATTTACCACCAGAACCATATGTTTCTAATCTTAGATTACAGCTGTATAAAATGCTCAAAATTGTGTTCATTAAAAGTATGCCTGTGGTTAGGTCAGCTGATCTATATTTATTTTAGGTATGAGGTAGAGTTTTTATGCTATTGCTAGTCATTTGGTAGGGACTGTAGGACACACAGGAATGGCACAGAGGAACTGAGAAGAAAAGCAAATGTGAGTACTAGATATTTCCCTTGTCCATAAAAGGAAAGTTCATATCCTTATTCCGAGGGCTGTGTATACATTAAACATATGCTCAATCCCAAAATATAACTTCCATGTTGGCATGGAAAGAAAATGCCAAAGGTGATGCTTCAAAGTGTGCATGGTTTTTCATAAATATTCATGGTTATAGTTTTGGTTCTTTTCAGGAAGTTGAAGAAAAATAATATCAAGTACACTATAGCAAAAGACGATGCAAAAGACAAACATCTGGGAAAAAAGCGCATTTTGAACCTGTGAGCTTTTTGTTGTCTGTCCTACTCCTACTCTCAAAATGGTGCATGAAGTAGAGAGATGCTTGCATATACATTGTTATATGCAAGAACCTTCTTTGGAGGGCATTCCAATGCATTGTGTGTTACGAGAAATGCCATGCAGTAATGTTAATTTATTTTTGGTGTTGTTTAAGTTAAATAGATACATAAAACTTACATGAGTCGTTGGCACGCAAGTTATTGCTTCCTGGGGACCTGCAGCAAGTTACTGAAACCTTTTTGAAATGATGTCATGATTTTTTGTAATTGAATATGCATATTTTACATGTTGGAGGCTGAAACACACTTTTTTTGGCAGGCACCTTCAACAGATGCACATGCTGGGGCCCTGTTCTAGGAGGTCTTACAGCATACGTAAGTCAATATTTGTGCATAATTTATAAAACTGAGCAGTGGAACATAGCTTTTCCATCAAATTTGCACGATCATATTTCCCTCACTTTGTTTTGTAATTAACAGGATATTGAAGCCCCAAAGACTTATAAAAAAAAACCTGTAACATAGGATGAGAAACTAAACATTATTAGCTAATTGTAGTAGAAATTGACTTTTTTTTCTGAAGGAACAGTACAAATGAAAAACAGAAACAAAGGGGAGTATTGAAAAACTTGTAATTAGTCTTTCAATCCATACTCTCAAGTCTCTGAATGTTTCTCTTTAATTAGCCTGTCTTTCAATTTCTTTCAGGTTTTGATGAAAGAGATAAGCATAGACAAGGCTGTACTGAATAGAAACCATTTTTGAAACATGTCTGAAGTGTTCATAATATTAGTTAGATTTGTCTGTGTATCTTGTAGTATTTTATATTGCCCTTGTTCATTTCAACCAAAAGAAAGGGAAGACACAGTAAGCATGCTTGTGCAGAAAGTGAATTGCTGTGGCTCAAACGCCATGATATAGTCACTGAATTCAACCCACTAATTTCTGCTACCGCCATATTTATTAGAAATCAATTGAAAAAAATCATGTGCAGCTATTTTCTATACAAAGCAAAACTTATATAGATATTAAGGTAAACATTGATTGACTCTTTTGACTTATTGCCAAATTAGCAATAATGAAAATATACTATACAAAGTAAATAAAGGAGAATAAAGATCTCAGAGGATAGTGGTGTTTTATTTCCTGTATTTTTATAAGAAAAGAATAAGAGTCATATGCTGCTGGCCAGAGATTCAATATATATTATAATGAATATCACCTATATCCAGTATTTCGAGTATATCCAATGAACACTTGGTACAGAATAGTTTACATATTCCTGAGTACCAGGTTAACAGGTTTGAAACTATTATTGTAAAGGATAAACCTGAAGTGATTGCTGTAATTAGAATATGTTTTATTAATGACTAAATGACGAATTATATCAATAGAGTACTTATCAGAACCATTCTGAAATATTTAAATCCAATAAACTCTTATAAGAATCTCTCATTTTAATTTTTTTAAAAACATGTATTCTTCCATGCGGTCAGATTTAAAAGACAAGAACAGGATGAGGAGAGTTTCTGGCACGGCTCTGTGAATGTATGCACTCATGGATTTTAATGTGCTGGCTTCTCTTCTTTTTTTGTTTTCTCCATTTTTTTTTGGCAAGTCTTCTCATTTTAGGCAAAGATAATGTCCTATCACTGATTTTTTGTTGTTGCCTTACCATTGGATCTGAGTATATGTTTCATCTCACACAACTTCACGGTTTATGAGAAAAGTTTGATGAAGATTCTAGAACATTCTGGCTTATTTTGAACCATGATGACAGCATGTAACTGATTATTTACTAGTTACGAAAGTAGGTTGAGGGGGAGAAATTAAAATCCAATCCCAATCTGCCATCAGATGCTCTCAGATGCCTTGAATTTATTTCCCATCAAGAAACAATGACAGAATGATGACCAAGTTCTGGAATTCCTCATTCCAGGAAAAAATGTTAGTCAATATATTAGCTACAGCTTTGTTGTTACAGAAATCTGAGGATTGGATTATTCATTTATTTCTGGGAAAATAAAAATCCTGCAGTAAGTGTCCTATATTTTATATCTTGTCACTTTTCCTTTTGGAACCATGAAACACGAAAATATTTTTTAGGAATCTGAAAAACTTTTCCATTTTTACGGATTCAGAAAATTTCTTTCTTAGATACTGTTTATATTACCACAAATTTTGGAATGAGGAAGTAGCTTTTCTTTGCAGTGAAAATACAATCGATCTATTTATTACTGCTGCTATTGAGCAAAACTCTAAAGGTCAATGAAAACCATAAAATTGAAGTAAACCTAAGACTCTTTCATGCAAACTTGAATGGATATCCAGATCTTGTCACATGCAACCTAAGTTAATTGGTTAACTGAAAACTCAGAGAAAAAAATCTTAAATTTAAACTTAGATGTACTTTTAGTATGGAGATTAATTTATATAATTCTAGTTTTAGTTTAGCCTTCATTTTATACATTGTATAGGAAAAAAATTGGTAACAAAGATTTATTATTCCATAGATAACAAATGAACAACAACTATGACGGTATCCCAAATTCTTACTATTGCATGCTGATGAAAAGCTATCCTGGTGAAAAGCATGGACTGCCAATTATAGTAACTGTTTTCAGTGACAGTTTAGATTCAGACAGGAATTTTCTAAAGAATATTCTAAATATTCTAAAAGAAATTTCTAAATAATTCTATTATTTAGAAGAAAATTCTAAAGAAATTTCTAAATAATCAGGTATAAGTCTTTAAGCTTTGGCTCCTGTTACAGAAACCAGTGTATTTTAACATGAGGAAGTAAAGGGTTTTCCTAAAATACACTAGATATTGTGCTGCTGTGTACATTTTACCTATAGGTGAGCTGATGTACATAATGTCCCCAGATCACACTGCAAAAATTTGTGAGTGTCAAGAATATAAACTAGCTGTTGTCACTAATTATAGCTACCAGACCTCATTCCCATTAGTCAAAAGACTTCATTTCAGGAAATATGTCTGGAGATTGATGCTAACAAATTGTTGTTTTCAAATAATCCTGTCTTGAAATAGCTGAAAGAATAACTGGGAAAACAGACCAAGAATTAACTACAGATTTCACATTCCTGGCAACTTTTACTGGCATTCTACTGTAGACACCACTTTTAACATCTTGCTTTCATAAATTTCAAATAAAAAGATAATGATGTCAAAGATATGGTGTTAGATCTGGCATCAAGAATATAGTTTACATATACAGTGATTAACTCCTTCATATAAAGGAAAGAAATAGCTAAGAATTCAGTTTTATCAAGCATATCACAGTACAACTAGAATAATGAGTCTAAGGACAATTTCTCAGTATGCAGATGTGATTAAATTGGGTGGAACATCAAGTAATGAGGAGTAATAAACTAGGACTTGAATCACTGAAGAAATATGCCTGAGCTAATTTATAGTAAATGGATTTTGACAAAGACAGATGTATTGTAAGGTGCTGAAAGCAAAGAACCTCATCTGTGGGAATGAAATGGTGCAGAAGACTTCTCATTTCAGACAGATAATCCACACCTCTGCCAATACCCTATACAGTACACTTTACATCTAAACAGCACTTTGTGCGCAAATATTGTTCCGTAGCAACGGTAACATGACATGAAAAGAAAGACTGTGAAGCATCAAAACGAAGTCAATGGAAAGCGAAGAAGAAGAAAAAAAAAACCACTGGAAAGAACAGGGGAAAAACAGCAGGACAAAGTATTTCTACTTCTGTTGAAACCTTCAAAGCCAAATTCAAAGACAGCTTCAAGAGAAGAATCCTGCTTTAATAGGAAGAGTCAATAGATGGAATAGTCCGTTCTTCTCTGTGTTTAAACCCCTTTTAGTCTTGTAAGATTACTGAGTTCTGGTTTCCTTTTCAAGTTGAAAAATTTTGCTAAATGTTACCTTTGAAAATACAGCAGCTTTGTCCTGATTTTCTCTTCTTTTCTGCACTTTCTTTATTGAAAATTTAAATCTCAACCAAAATAGATTTTGGAAGCTTAGTAAAGATAGGTGTTTCAAACTTTAGCTGCTTGCCTAAAATTTTAACCAAAGTAGCCTAGAAAACTCATTGAAATAAACACCCTGTACATACACACGTGTACCATAATATAGTGGCTGATGTGATTCTGTGTGCGTTTGGTGACTGCTAGCCTATATGCCCTGTCTGTTCACTTCAGGCTCTTCAGTCACTCTAGAAGGCCTTTCTGTCCCTTTTTAATTACCCAGGCTGTTTCTAACTGCAGTCTAATTCTCCCTCTTTATTTACCACACTTACCACCCTTGACTTGAATCCAACCCCAATTTAACAATTAGTTTTATCTTCAGAGTGAGCTATCTTAATCAGTTTCTCTCTCTCATCCCTTCAGCCTGATGTCTGAGCAATAACCACGAATGAAATCTAATGTTAAATCTGTGCCAATACTTCCTTTTCCTATACAGTACACAGAGAGGCAACCAGGTTCAGAAAAGGAGAGCTCTCATTTTGTCACATTCAGTGTTTTCTTCATGGTTCTGAAACATACACTTATGTATCCAGAAGTGAAATTAAGTAACCAAGGGCTATCTGCAATCTTAATCTGGTCCATGTGCATAATCCCCACAATTATTGAAATGTAATGTAAAGCAGAAAAATTACATTTGTTTTCACATTCTACTTTTAATTTCTTGATACTTGAATGTGTCTGCTGCTTGTTACAGCTATCAATATATATGTGCACTGAGAAAGCAAACTGAGAAATGCCTCAGTTCTCTTGACTATTGCAGCTAGTCATTGATGGTGGCAACTACAAACTGGATATTTTTGAGATTTTCTATTTGTATCCATTCCTGGAATAAGTCTGATGATATATTAAGATGAAATACAACAAGTAGAAAAGAGCTGATCTTCGTTATCCCCTCTTGACCATAAAATGAGCAAAACGTCTAACATAATAGAACTTATGCTATTCTATTTCTTGTTATTTCTATGCTGAATTAAAATGACAGTTCTTTTTGTTTTATGTTTCCATTTTCAGAAAGTGGCTGCTGTATATGAAGTAATAGAGGGCACGCAAAGCCTGCCTGTCTCATTTTCTCTGTGTCTTTCAAAATAACCTAATCTAGAAGGAGACTAATTTCTGTTTTGTCTCAGTCTTTAAAGTATATCAGTTCCTAAGGGAGGGGGAAGAATCAGTATAATTTTCAAGATAAAAAATCACACTGAAATATAATTTATGATCTTATAAATTAATTTTATATAATCATTGAAATTAAAGTTTACTTGAATAAGGTGTTGCTTATGCAAAGTATAGAATTGATACCTATTGGTTTTTACCTTTTTTTTCTTTTATATATTCTCTGTATTCTTTACACATATAATTGGAATTCTGTAGCTTATTATTGCATTTGCAGCTAATTTTCCCAGTAGTGTTCCATGCCCTTTCCCTAGGCAGGAAGACAAAACAAATTCCAGAGCTCCAAGCCCTGAGGGGTACAAGGCCCCAGTGCTGTCTTGGTTCTTCCTGGGAACCGAGGCTGAGAACAAGGTCTTCGAGACACATTTTCGTGAACTCAGTACAGCTAGTACCAAGGGGGGGGCTCCAGAGAAGGGGCTTGACCTGGGAGGCATTGCATCACCCCTTCTCCTCCTAACTGGTGCTTTTTATCAATTATGCTAATTTCCTAAAACCTATAACAATGTATTCACCCCTGTGGAGGTGAGCTTTTGTGGACATTCTTCCATAACTGCCCCTGGAGCTCCAATAAAGATCCACTTTTGTAACACCTCCTATACTAAAATTATCTTGAGTTTCATTTCTAGGTTGAAAAAAAGCATCACAATCGCCAGATTTCATAGTAGTGCAATACTCTTAAAACTGCATTCAATTAAATTAAATGTAATTTAATAAAGACAGGAAAACTTATATTTCCAGGAGTAAAAACCTACTTGAAGTGAATATCATAAAATAGCCATATATCTCACCACTATCTTCATAGTAATAAAATATTTCTTTCAGATTTCTGGCATGTCTCAGGAGGCCAAGCACACTTCCAGAAAAGCAGTGTGAAGGAAATACGACCAATCACATTCTATTGTGACTATATATGCCCTTTCCATCAAGAAATATACTAGTTATTGGGTTTCACTAGGGATATTTTACTATCAGGCAAAAATAAAATCACCATTTTAGAATTATTTTAATGTTGAACAAATAGCTCTTGAAAGAGACATGACAAAAAATGATAAAATTACCACAGCTCTTTTAAGGCTGTGCTAATACTGGTACAGGTTTTGCTGAGTCTTTGTTTCCTTTTGTTTCTTTACCCACCATATTTATATCTCTTGGCTACCCTGATGATACCTAGACTGTTGAGATTGTGTTTTTGCTGTTTTACATGTGTCTAATCTGCTTCTTTGATGCATAGACACGTATTTCTACTATTAATTATCATTAGAAGCATTGACGTTTAACCACATGTGGTATTTTCAAATTTCTCAGTCTTTTCTAACAAGCAAGTGTATACAGTCAGAGGGAGCAGAAGACTACAATAATTCAAAATCATATGATTTGAGTCAGAAATAGTGCCACTGACTTACTCTGTATTGCCCTCACTTGTTTATGTTAGGGCTTCAGATAAATTAGTGATGAGAGTGGGAGCCAAAGGAAGACATAAGATCTCTTCATTAAGAATCCTTTTTTCCCCCCTCCAAATAAACAACATTTCATCATTCTATAAGATCAGAGAAATTAGGTTGAAAGAGTTCTATTATGAGCCATTTATCAACTTCAGAATGACTGAAGTTGATAAAGAGACACTGATTTTTGTCAGCCAAAGATACACATCCAAGGAGGTTTCGTTAGCTGCAGAAAAGAAAGGAAGTGATACAACTGGCCACATACTGGTTACTTAAGTGCAGCACTCTGGCTGTACCATACCCGTGGTCACTGAAGATAATGATTCACAAGTTATTTATAAACCCGAAGATACCCACAGTGTTCAGTTAGAAAATTAAATGGATCTTCCCCTGCCATACCTTCCTTTTCTGCCTCTAAGACACCAGTTTTAAACCATCTGATGAAAGCACAGATGTGCCTTCGAGCACCAATAGCAGGATTTGCTGTGATCCTTGTTTGAACTTCATGGTTAACCACTCACTTAACAGCTGACTAAATGAACACATCACTGAGTACTAGCTCTAAAGCTTCTCTGTGTAACTAATGAAACAATTATCAATGTCAGTACCACAGGCAGATTATCCTTTCCTTAAAATGGTATATGTAGGGGAAAAAAAGGTTGAAAAACAGAAGATTGGTGAAGGAAGAGAAAAATAAGTTAGTTTTAGAATTGTTTTCACTCAAAATCCAGCCTCGCGCACGGGAGAGGTTAGAAAATACCCATTGTGAGAGAATTCACATATTTGTGCTTGCTTTGAGTTGTTTTTGTCTGCTGAAAAAGAAATTGGATTTTCTCAGAGTAGATAACAGGATGCTGTTAAAAACTTAAGAGGCTTTTCCACAGACTGGAGCTTCTTATAAAAGGGGAAAGGAAGTAAAAGGGTTTGGAGATTGTAAAACACCAGCTGGTGAAAGATTGCATGTGCTTCAGGCACTTTGATATGTAATGCAAGGATCAGGTCCCACCACTTTTGCCCCTGCTAAAATGAGCTTAGCAGTGTACGTGTCTCAGTTAGTGTTTTGGAATCCCCCAGCCAGAGACATAATGGAATACATCTACTCTTTGCATTTCAGCCATAGGTTGTTGTCGTCTTAGTGTTACTTGCATATATTTGGTTCACACAGTATGAGAATATTATACAGCACAGATGTTCAAAGGGTTTTTCCAACTGAGATATCCCAGCTTGTTGGGGTTTTTTATTGTTAATAGCAATTATTATCATCGTCATCGTCATCATCATCATCATCATTTCTATGCTATGGCTATCAAACAAATTCAAACAAATTCTCTTTTCAGATGTGTGTCTCTCTGGACATTTGAGGTAAATATTTAAGCAGTTCTGCTTTGCTGTCTATACAGAAAAGAGTCCAGTCCAAAGTATATCCAAGGCTGTCCATGTTCTAATTCCAGTATTTGTCTGCTTTAAAGCACTGCAGAAGGTGTTTGGGCTCAGGTAGGAGTGAGTGAAGAGGTTACTTCCTTTTTGAACATGCATCACATTTATTTTCCTCTTCAGACACTTGGCACAATACCAAGTCTTCTGGGGGTTTTTTTAGGTTGAGGTTTTTTTAGTTTTTTGGTTGGGTTCTGGGTTTTTTTGCATAATAAATATTGTTTTATTTTTATAGTAGCTGGAGGGTATCTGTCAGTTTGTAGCATTATCTTGGAAAGTCTACATCTACCATCTTGCAAAATTGAAAATAAATCTCTGTTAAATTTATTAAGCTCCCCAAGGGGCTGGCATTGAATATTCATATAAATTTAGAAAGTCCTGAACTAAGAAAGGCACAGTCCTTGCTCCTAAATGCTGTTTGCTGACTGTGACAAAAATATTTCTCATGTTGCTCCCATGAGACCCCAGGAAAATGAAAAAATCCAAACCTCAAAATTTAAAAAAAAAAAGCACATAAAAACTCATTACAGCATTCTTGTCTATGAAGATGAGAGGCTGGAAAGATTGATGTCTTGAGATATTTTGGGGTATGTCTAGGGAGAGGAAGGGGAAGGTTGGGCCTTGCTCTGGTGAAGTGATGCCCTGCCCTGCATTTCCCTTCCCTAGAGGCTGTATCCCAGCCTGGCAGTGGCTGCCAATCCCAGGCACACAGGAGGCAATGCTCCACACCCCACACCTGGAGCCCTAACCCAGCCTCAGAGTGGCTAAATGACTGGAATTCCCACCTGGGGAAAGGGCCCAGGGAGTCCAAGGGGTATTTAAGGCCAAACATGAGGTGAGCATATGTCTTGACCCTACCTCCTCTTGGAATTTCTATCAGCTGAATGCTGCTGGAACCCACAAATTGGTATCTATATGTGGGTACACATATATATATGTGTATTTTTCTATATCTTTGCTGTCTTTCTCTCTTTCTTCTTCCTCTAATTCCCTCTTCTCAGAATTTTTTAGTAATTTAAAATCCAATGGGCTTAGAGTCTGCTAAGTTGAATGGGCTAAGTTAATGCTTTGAGAAGTGTTTTATGTTGGTTGGCTGTTGCACGAAATCTTTTGCCAAAGTTCTCTGATTTTCTAAAGTTGCCAGTAAAGTCTGTTTTTGTTATTTTTGAACTCTTGAGAACATCTTTTCAGTATTTCTCCCATGTGTCTATCTCAGAGTACATGAACAACTGTAAGCCCTCTTAAAAGCCTCATTGAGCAAGTTTTTTGGGCCCTTACAGAAGATAAAAACAATTTTCCTACTTGATGATGGCAAGACGAGTTGCAAAACTGAAAACCATAAAAGTTGCTAATAAGTATACTTCCAGCGTATTTAATGTCGGTAATTAGAAGTATGTTGTGCTGGGATCCTTCATAAGAACTGACATGTTAATTAATTTTGATTGACATAGATAAGAAAAATGGAATCACATTTATTGCTATCTTTTTTTTAATTACAGTTTTTCACTGATCAGAGATTTCCAGGAACATGGAAAACATTTTTTTAATACTAGTGACTCCAGGGAATTTCAAGAAATAGAGGCTTCTACATTTTACTTTCTGATTCTTCTTTAATTGCCTGTTTGATGCTAAATTTTTTGCAGTCTCTAGAACAAAAAAACAAGAGTATTAATAGCCTCAAACTTTTTTGAGTCTTAGTCAGTCCTTATGGAGATAAAGTTCAGGCAAATTTTCTCCTCCCCATCTTAGCCTTAGTTTTGTAATAAGCCAGTGGAGTAACAAGGAATTTGACCGAAACACTGACTCAGTTTTCATCTTCATGTATGAAAACTCTTATATTAATAATTTTGTAAAATATGAATATAAAGGATTTGCAGCTGAAACATCAATTATTAAACAGGAAGTAATTAAATTAAAGATTTACTGAGGCCTGAGTCCAATGGAAGGAAAAGTGAAACATCTAAATCTCCAATGGAATCATGAACTTTTCCGTAACTGCAACCTAATGTTTCCTCATATAAAGACACACAGCTCTCTAGGTAACACTTAGAGAATCATACTTTATCTCACTACAGCTGAAGTTTGCCTTCATAAGATTTGAGAAACTGTGGTCCCTGGCTCCCCAAAACACCTGGAAACCCTGAAGTTATACAATAGCTCAGAGGATGATTGATGCCAATATGCCATTTTTGAGGCAACACTGTTTTTTGTCTGCATCTGTGAAGTTCTCAGCAATCACAGTACAGCGTGATGCCATGCACTAAAATAGAGTTTTCCTGCTGAATTCAATGCAACATTGATTTTGAATACAATTACAGCTTTTCTTGTATCTAAAACTGATCTGTTCCAGCACGTCTGGAGGTATCTCTTGTGAGACATGATTTTATTCTGGATACGTTATGCTATCAGGACACACTGGAGGATGACTTAAGAGCACCTGGCCCACTGAGGCCATTGCTGTGGAAAGTGCTGTTGCTCTTATTGTCACTCTCCACAGTGGCAGAGTTGTCTCCTGAGAAACACCAGAGGTAGATACTCAAGAGACAGAAGCAGCCCAGTGTGCAACAGCCACACTTAGCAGGAGCTGTTATCGAGAATAGCTGTGGCCATCAGAAGGAGGTCATGGTTGCCACTGCTGTGAGCAGCCCAGGATCTGTACACATTAATATCACGCCCACATCGGTGCAAAGACTAAGGGATGCAGATATGGAAATGTTGTGTGTCTTATCACTCAAACTGCATTCTTCTATCTTTCCAGACTACCAAGACACTCTGGCCAGAGACAGTGGCAGTGCCACCTGCCTACCCAGACATGGAAGACAGTCAGTGCTGTTGAGTAGACTGCATCCCTGAATCCTTCTGGCTCTGTCATAATACTCTTCCCTGGGGCATCTATGCCTTCCTCTCTGAGGAAAAGCTCTCTGACACCACCTCCTCTTTTCTCTTCTCTCTGCCACACTAAGGTGACTGGGAGTACACTGCCATCACCACCACCTGCAGCCCGTGCTAAGCTGTGTGCCACATAACAGCCTGTGTGTGCTGCACACAGGTCAGTTCACAGTGAGTGTCAAAATCATGTCAGGCTGAGAAAACTTCTTGATAATGCTGTCTGTGATGCATTGCACCTGCGCAAATAAGACACTTTAACCTAAAGTCCCTTCACCAGAGCAACCTCCAGAAGTGAACAAGACTAGGAAGAATTTGTCTCCCCATTTAAAAGACTACATGCACTGGACAGCCACAGACACAAGACAAAACACCTGAGGAACCACAAATTACTTATCCAAGTTCTTGTGAATAATTTGCATTTACTGAAATTAAAGGCTATTTTTTGAACTTATTTCTCATAAGTGTCTTTAGGAACTACTAAAAAATGAGACAGACCGAAAAAATGAAATGAGATTTTAGTCCAAGAAGGGAGTTGAATGCTCCATGTACAGTACGAGTCCCTAAAACGGCAGTAGGTGACCAATATTTTGAGCTGAATAGGACTTATTTTCCTTTAAATATTACATAAGTAAAACTGGAATGACTGAATTGTGGCAAAAAATTTGTGCTTATTCTGGAATGCAGGGAATTATGTATTTGCATTCAAGAATGAATATTCATACCGAAATTCAATATTAGGGAATGAAATCTTGAAATTTCAATGAGGATTAATTGGGCAAGCTTCGGTCCATGTCTCTGCCCTTCTTGTCATCCCATACACTTTGCCTCTTTTCCCTTCTTTATGGAATTTTCTCTTTTTTTTTTTTTACATTTCATTTCTTCAAGTTCTTCTTCTCTATCTTTGTTTATCTTTCTTCCCTGATTTTGGGATTTCAGTGGCAAGAATTTTGGCAAGTTTTGCTCCATTTCCCCGTACCTCATTTCACTGCAGCTCATTTGGTTGTAGTCTCTCCTTTTCCAAATTTTCTACTTTTTTCAATTGCATTTCATTTGATCGTATCTCCTTTCCAGGGTGTTTGGTAGACTTTGTTCTCTGATTTCAAGATTTCATTCCCTTTCCTGAAAGGAATTTTTCCATTTCTTTTCAGGAAAGGGAATGAAATCTTGCGATATCAATGAGGAATAATTGGGCAAGCTTCGGTCCATGTCCCTGCACTTCTTGTCATCCCATACACTTTGCCTCTTTTCACTTCTTTATGGAATTTTCTCTTTTTTTTTTTTTACATTTCATTTCTTCAAGTTCTTCTTCTCTGTCTTTCTTTCTTTTCTTCTCTAAAGTGGGGATTTCAGTGGAAGAATTTTGGCAAGTTTTGCTCCGGTTCGCACACCTCATTTCACTGCAGCTCATTTGGTTGTAGTCTCTCCTTTTCCAAATTTTCTGCTTTTTTTCGTTTGTATTTCATTTGATTGTATCTCCTTTCCAGGGTGTTTGGTAGGCTTTGTTTTGTGTTTTCAAGTTTTAATTTCCTTTCCTGAAAGGAAGAATGTTAATTTGCAATGTTTAATTTCTTTCTTAGGATAAATTTATTCTGTACATATTATTTTTTGATTTGTCGTTTATTGAAATATATATATATAGTTTCTATAATGTTGATTGTTCACTTTTCCTTTGTTTCAGGAACCCAAAATAGTTTTCTCTTCTTCTCTTCATTTTTTTTTATGTATTTTACTCTATGCTTTTGCTATTTTATATAGGTTTTGTACAGTGAATTATGAATTCTCATTTTTCTGTAAGAGACACATGGAGATAGAAGTCTCATCAGGCACTTAGGTAAGAAAGCACCCTTTTCACAAATGAACTGTTAATTTCTTTCCCATTTCAGCACCCATGTACTCAGGGACATTGGAGCAGCTGCAATGAGAATCATGGATGTTCCAAACTGGTTGCCATTGAACTCTTGCAAATTTAAAAGGTCACAGAGTGAAGAAAATGAAAAGCCTCTGTTTTGGCAGAGACAAAGATACCCTGGCATGGCAATCAAATCCACAAATAGCTTTGTGCTCATATCTCACACAAAATCCTAAAACCATTTCTAAAATACTTTTTCATCCTCTTTATAAGGCTGGTTTCCCTTTAACTCTGTAAGTGTTTGATTTTTTTATAATTTTGCTTTCATGAATCTTATGTTCCGAATTTGCTCTCAATGTATTTGTATACTTCTATTCTCTAATTTACACATATTATCCTTCCTTCAAGTATCCCAGTAGCACAAGTATTCCCACCCAGTCAAAAGATTCATTCTTTTTTTACCACTTATTTTTCTGCATCGGTTTTGTACCTATGATAGCAGGAAAGATAATTCAATTAAGATTTTACTTTTTTTCAACTGTAGTTACCAGTAAATTTTTGTTTCTTTTCAGCACTAATGTTTATTTTCTCCTAATTGTCAATCACATTTCTGTGCACATATTTAAAGAGAACAATACTTTTAGCTAGTATCCTTATATGAAGATTTTCTTCTCAATACTTATTTTTTGATTATGCAGCCACAGAGCCATGAAGGTAATTATTTGCCTATTTCCTGTTTAGGTCTGATTTGCTGATTAAAAAATTATCAGAATACAGACTCCAATGAATAAGATTCAGGTACACAAATACCCTTATGAATTTTCAACAGTGAAACAGAAATATCCTCACTGTGCAAATTTTCCAGTTCCTGTGGGATTCTAAGAACTTTCCAGAGAGAATCTAAGTTATCTAGTAAGAGGTGACTCAGAGGATCCAAGTTAGAGACCTAAAGTTACAAAGAATTAATTTTTCTCTTAGAGCCCACTTACAACTTTGTTATTTTTAATCCATAATGAGTTGAAGCTGTTTCAAGGCTCTTTGTTCCCCATATTCACAGTGACAGAACTCCTAAAGAATCCTAGACCCCCCACCTTTTATATAGGTAACATTACTTAGCACATCCTTTATTTTTCCCCTAATGCACAGTAGAGCTTTTCTCCTCTTGATCAATACAGGTTTGTTTTTTTCTAAGACCCTTAGAGTTAACTTTTATTGAATAAAGGTGATAAGAACTTTACACAGTATTAAATGAAGATTCACTAACATCCATCTCCTGGGTTTAGTTCTTATATTTACTGGAAATCTTACAGATACATAATAGGATTGAATTTTCTACAGATGATAAAACAAATATTTTGTTGTCATTATGCAGTCAACTAATACATCATGATTTTTGAACTAAATGTAAATATTCAATATTTTTAATGAGTCTTGGATCTGTTCAATTCATAGGAAGAGTGTGTTGTGGAAAAATATTGCAATGCTCTAAAAGAGGAGATGGTGACCTACCAAACTCAGTGCCCTCCACGCAGATTGTAAGACATGGTGTGGGCATGGCAATAAGCGAAGAGAATAGATACCAAAAAACCTGAAACTAGCTGTTCTTATCAAAAGAACTCTTGTGAGATGCTAAATGAGACACAAATGCTAACAGCATTGTCTCCCATACACTATGCTTGTCAGCTTAGATGCACTAAATCAAGGGAATGTAAGGAAGAAACATTTTTCAGTGACCACTGCCATTCAGAATTAAACATTCATAAGGTGCAAGAAAATGAGAAGGAATTCCTTGAAAGTTTGTGACTGAATTTCATCAAAAAAAGGGACAAGACATCTTCCCAATGTCTGAGACAAAAATCTTGTTGAAACAAACAAAACAAAAAAACTTGCTAAGTAGCCAGTTCCAATCCTTTCCTTCCTCCACACATCACACATGAAGTAATTGTGTAAATTCCCTGGAAGGAGAGTTTTCATGAAGCAATTGTCATTTAACATGCTTACAGAGAAACAAAGGATGCTTAAAGTAGAGACTGGGGAGTTCAAAATTTCCTGAGGCAAGTCAGATTTATTAATGAAGATTTCCTGCAAGACATATCCTGGCTGCAAAAGGTGTATACAAGGTATGCACCCTGAAGACCCAGAGGAAGAAAGTAATGCAGTCTGTTCACACCTGTGGTCTGGCCACACCAGTGCAATTTCATATAAACAGAACTGGGATGCTTCCAAGAGAATCCATGTGTAAAGCCACTGCCTCCAGAAAAGCACAACATTACATCAAACTAGCTCCACCCAAAGATCTTTTGTACATGTGATCACCAAAAGACGGAAAGAGGGAAGAGAAATAAGGATAAGAAGCCAGGAGCAGGGGAATGTGGAAGGTTACTGTAAGTTTGTTAGTAATGATTGCATATGCTTAAATAAAGAGTTCGATCCTTATCTGTCTTAAGGTTGTTGAAGTAGAAGGGTGTAAAATAAAACAAGATGAATTTGACTCAAACATACATGTTTATATGTCTTATTGTATACTTCCATGCACTATTCCCAACCAGGAGCTTATTTTTATAATAAATTTAATGCTGCTGGCAGTATTGAAACAAGTAAAGAGATACTAAATCAGTACCAATTTAATGGATTAAAATGATGTACCACTTATGAATCCAGACAGATTATAACTTCTGAACACTACTAATGTACCTGGATAAAATCTCCACCACTATTTTGGCTTTGTTAATTCAAAAGCATAAATTCACAGTTAAGAAATAATTTCTCAAACAAGGATGTATAAGGAGATATCCTAAAGAATCTGTACTAAAAATCTTTTTCAGATGAATTGAGCCTTTCTACTGAGTATTTTTACAGGTATACATATATAAATATGTATGATCCAGTTTTAAATGGCACAAATCAAATATAATGTAAAGCTAGATCTGTTTTATGGTAAAGGGTCTGGAGGGCCTCATGAGGAGTGGATGAGGCCACTTGGCCTATTCAGCCTGGAGAAGAGAAGACTGAGGGGAGAACTCACTGCAGTCAACAACTTCCTTGTGAGGGGAAGAGGAAGAGCAGGCACTGATCTCATCATTTTTATGAGCGGTGACAGGACCTGAGGGAATGGGCTGAAGCTGAGTCCGGGGAGGTGTAGGTTGGCTATCAGGAAAGCGTATTTCACCCAGAGGGTGGTTGGGCACTGGAACAGGCTCCCCAGGGCAGTGGGCACAGCACCAAGCCCGACAGAGTTCAAGAAGTGTTTGGACAACTCTCTCAGGCACATGGTGTGACTCTTGGGGTGTCCTGAGCAGAGCCAGGAGCTGGACACAATGACCCTGATGGGTCCTTTCCAACTCAACATATTCTTTGATTCTATGGTTCTGTGATATAATGATAATTATTATAAAGTATCTGATGTAAGTATGTAGACTCTTATTACTAACCCAAAATTCTCTTTGCTGAGGAAGGGCTCAAAACTTTTTTTGTGTCAGTAGATTAAGAAATGCACATCTCAAACACAAATTCTGTCACACCACCTCCTTCTTTCAGAAGCTTTTTGCTAAATCCAGAAAAAGTGTGAGAACGGTAACCAAGATGGTGAAAGACATTCCATAGTTCAAGTATAAGGAGTGATTGGAGGAGTGACCCAAGAGGGTACTATAATAGAAACTGATAAAATTATGAAATTACAAAAAAGTAAACCTTGAAAAAGATAAAAATTAAGAAGCACCCACAGAAATTATAAAGCAGCAACTGAAAAAATAGGCAAGTATTTTTTCACATAGGGTGTGAACAAACTGTGGAATTTATTGTCACAAAAAGGGAAAGACCAAAACTATGAGTGCAAAATGTAATTAGACACATTTATTGAAGAAAAATCAGCCAGAAACTCCCTAAATTGCTTGAGATGGAAGGTTATGTCTACTGCCTGTAAATAGGATAAGAGTATTTCTCTTGCTTATTTTCGCTAAACATCTGCTGTGGGTAATTTTCAGAGCGTCTTGGGATAGATGAAAACTTCGTCTGACTTCATGTAGCTGCTGTGCACACATTCTGTGTAAATCAGGGAGGCTGACCTCATGGCCCAGCAAGATACTTCATCAGCTCGTGTCCTCCAGGTCCACTGAGTGGACTTAGAATGTACTCAGTTCCCATGGCACCTCATTTCACCAGTACCCAAATTAATCCTTATCATTCAGTGGAAAATACTCAGCTCATGCAAGTCCTAAACTTTCCTTCACATGTGGATATTCAAAAGGTCAGTTAGCAGAAATTTGTTATTTACTTTAAATGCTTTCAGATATACAAGAGAATGGTTTAGTACATGATAAATTATCATGTTTAGGCAAATTGTGATCAGCAAATTACCATCAAATGTTTCTGATTTAGCTTTTTCCTTACAGCTTTGCTAGACTTCAGGTTTCTGCAATAAAGTCTCAAGAGGTTTTACAGGAAGCTATATGTGCTTCCCTGCTCCCTGCCTTGTGCATTCCTTTTGGGACTGAGAGGAAATAGAATAATCTCAGAAACAGTTTCATGTACATGAGGAATTTACCTCTGATTTTTTGAGACTCAGAGATGAGTAGATTTTATTACCAAGTTTTTGTATTTGTTGAAAGGTTTTGCTAGTAGCTCATTTTACCAGCACAAAATTAGATATGCTTAGACTTCAGAAATTAATTTAATATGAAACTTTGCAAAAGAAACGTCTTCCTATTTCCAACCTTTTTTGCAACTAGATCTCTACAGACCTGTATTGACTTTCTGAAATAGAGTTTGTACCTGAAAGGGCCCAATTTTCCTAAGGTCAGATTGCTCTGCGAACTCAGATATGATTTATGCATGGTAACATAGATCAAAAGTGTGTCTGAAGAAGGACATAATTATATGAGACAAAATATGAAAAAATAATGAGGTCGTTTCCTATTCAGGTATCTATATACAGGTCTTAATCCTTTCCAGGGAAAGGAAGATCAAAAACATGAGTGTCACAGGGTATTTCAGATCCAATTTTATGTCTTATCCTCTTGATTCTGAAACAAGGCTTCAAAAATAAATTAATTAATTAATTTTGGACTACACTGATCTTTTCTGTCTGAGAAATAATAGGATATAAATTAAGCCATATATATACAGTTTAAGATAAAAGTATAGTTATATGTCAGATGTAAATACAGACTGAAGAGGATATAACATCTGGATAAGCACAATCTTGAATACAGAAATAATTGGTGAAATGTATGAAAATTTCATTCCTGTGTAACTATATGAGAGTAAATAAGTACATATTGAAGGATTCTGTTATTATAACTGAAAAATTTACACTTTTTCATTCATGACACTAAAGCAATTCTTAAAATCTTTTTAAGTACAGTGTAACCTTAAAATTAAGCATTAAGAACACACTAAACATTTAAATAAGTCAAAGACAAAGTCAGATGCAATTTATAGTAAGGCAAGCATAACTTTCTAGTAAGAAAAATTCGAATGATTCCCAAATCTGATTTTAAAAAGGTGAGCTGAAGTAAACCCATAGTGGATTTGAATAACAGAATTTAAAAACCTGAAATACTCCCTCACACCTGACTCAGTTACTGGCATACTGGTTCACTGTCTCCCCCCATCACACCGGGTTCCCTGGGTCTCCAGTGCCCAGATGGGAGGTGGGTGCTCACAAAGGTACAAACCAAACTTGGGGATCATCAGCTTTTGAGTCCACGCATCTCTGGGACCTTTCCCCTACTTCCCAGCTTTACTCTCCAGCCACAATCTTCACCTTCTATTTCCTGTAATTCCTTCCCTCCCTGCTTTCCCTTCTCCCTCCCTCCTTCCCCCCTAATATTTTCCCCAAGACCACTTCTTCCTGTTGGGAATCTCTCTTCTGTGAAGCACCTCCCCTTTCCAGGACCTTACACCTCCAGTTTTCACAGTCTAGGCAGTCCAGGTAAGGAAGCACAACACAAGCCTGACCATCTCTCTTAAATATTTTTTTTTAATTCATAGGTTGAGAATGTGACATTTTGTTTAGTCCAGGTGTTATAAAAGTGTACAGCCAACCCATACCAGCTACAGCTGCAGCTGCACTCTTCCCAAACACATACAGCTGGTCTTCTGCCTGGTAGTATTCACAATTTGAGCCACATGTTTACCTATTTTCCTGCTGAAGTTGAACAGCTAGTGCTGTCCAAACTAGAAGAAAGAGCTGGCAGGGACAAAAATATTTTATGTTGCAAACATCCGCTATTCTATCTAACTGAATATATGGCACACCTAAGATTTTGACAGTTAGAGAATAAATTAAACACATTAGATAGTATAAAATATATAGTCATAGAACATTAAACTTGAAAAGATGGTTCATTTGCTTACTTCACCCTCATGAAAAGAACTAAACCATATATTCTCTTGAACCTTATCCAGACATGTTTTCATATCATATGTCTGCAATTATGAGATTTCCCTTACTTTTCCTGAAAGATTTTCATAATCTAGTATCTTGGAATACAACTCTGGCACTGACGAAATTTTTTTCACATAAATACAGTTAGGGATATTGATAGCTGATGTCACACAGTAATCCACTTCTTCAAGCTTGGTTGGTTTCAGCTGGTAAAATTTATGATATTGAAAACATTAAGGTCTTTTTTAAGCAGATGCTCATTTTGAAGTCAGGCACAGCACAGATGATTAGAATTGTCCTTTACGGGCTAAAGACTACAGCAATCTGTGAAAAAAAATATAGCAGTGATCTAGTACACTGAAGAGACAAGAACCAATAGTGAATGTTTTGTGCATAACTCACCCTTCAATGGACTGAAATCATACACAAAAGTCTGACACAATAATTCTATCCCATCTGGTTAGTATTGTTAACTTTAAATATTAGAGAGCTCATAAAATATTAATCAATATGAACCAATCACTGCAAATATTTTCCAGTAAAATTTTCTTCTCAAGACCTTGAAATTCATGGATTTTTTCATTTTATCTCTTACTGATATCAATTTAACATTTTAACACCTAAAAATTAGTTCTCCAGAAGGAGACTCAGCATGCAAGCTAAATACTGCACAATAAAAAGGTAATCGTGTACATACAGAAAAAAAATGTAATTGCAGAGGAATTAGTTTGAACTTTTTACTCAAACTTCCACCCTTTGGAAATTCAAAGCAACATCCACTTCCAGGACTCCATATGTAGTAAAAGAGGAAATTACTTTTTTCAAAATATATATATGGTTAAAGAAAGAAGGATAACTATCTTCCAGGCAGCCTTTTCCTTCTAGAGATGTGGACCTGTAATTTATACTTCTCCAAAACATTTCTTGCTGATCAGACTATGAAAAGTAGCCTGAAGCAAGACTGAGATCCTGCCCATCCAATGAAAAATGCACAGCTCTAAAAATAAGAATAGTACAAGGGAGACTGGCTCTGTATCCTTCTGTAAAACACAGAGCCGTTAAAGCGAGGCTATGATGCCATTAGCGCATGGTACTCCGCAGTGGTATGGGACAGGACAAGGGATCATGGCTTTAAACTGGAAGAGAGTGGGTTTAGATTAGGCATTAGGAAGAAATTCTTCCCTGTGAGGTTGGTGAGACACCTCTGGGCAGAGGCTGCCCAGAGAAGCTGTGGATATCCCACCCCTGGCACTGTTCAAGGCCAGGATGGATGGAGCTCTGAGCAACCTGGCCTAGTGGAAGGAAAGAGAGATTCTACCACAAAATCTCTGCATTTTTCATTTTGGCATTATCTTTTAAAAGAACTGCACACATTTATTTAATGCTATTTACTTTTTTCCTTTTTCTGTTTCTTTTTCTTTTTTTTTCATATTGCCCAATTTGTAAGAGAAAATAATTTGGAAATTATAAACTTGGCAAGAAAGGGGTTTTGGTAATTTTCTTTCTAACAGTATGTCATGTGTTGTACAGATGAGCCATCTTTTGACACATTATCTAAAATGTGTGCCATCTTTTGATTCCTTCTCCAATGATGGCCATCTGCCTGGAGTTGTAAACATCACTTGGGTGGAAAAATAAGGAAAAGAAGGAAGAACTCTGAAATCAAAGTATCAAAATATCAAGATGATAATATCAATATTGAACAATGTAAGAAATTTTACAAGAGGTCAACATAATTTATTAGGAATACAGATGTCCAGGTGATATGCAGTAAACAAATTTAAGGAAAAATAAGATTCTATAAAGTAAAAAGAAACACTGAAAAATCTAGTAGAAGAACCAACAAAAAATCCAAATATGTGTTCATTTAGTATAGGGGCATTAAAATGGATATATTGTGGAAAAGGGGTATAGCAACTTTTTTATTATGTATTTAAGACACTAAATTTAAGAAAAATAATATTGGAAGGGATTTACAGGTTGAAAAAATAGGTTCTACTTGTTTTAAAAATATTTTAGCTCTTAAATCCAGGAAATTCTCTTTAGAGAAGTGTTCTCAGATCAATTTGAAACCTTTGGAGGAGTCATCATAATAACCAAACAAAGTTGACAGCCTGCATCTTAAACCTTTCTGGAACTTCAAAATACCTCATATGTTTGTAAAACAACAACATATTGGCAATGGCTTTTTTTTTTCATCAAACATATCTATGCAATTTCTGTGCCACAGCAAATCACAGCTGATTATATCATATTACAGTATGTGTTGATGTAACCATAGCAATAATTAAATTCATTCTTGGAACTCATAGGACATATGGATTCTCCAGAAGGTTCAAGCATTTGTTCTAAAAGTGCAACATTTTCTTTTTTAAAATTACTTATTTTTAAAGACAATTCAGGGCCTTTATAAAATGTTCAGACACAAAAGGACTTGTTGTTCATATAGAGTCTGGTCTAATGCACTTATTTCATGCTCACATTTCTCATTTGCTCTTAATCAATCTGAATTAAGCACCATCTACTGTGCCCACTATGCATGATGCCTGGCTTTTATAATTTCACTACACACTCACATACAGCTCTAGACTTGATCTGGAAGACATGAGCAGCAATTCCCCACGGAGTGAGGGGTCAAGAATCCTCGGAAATATAACAGTAAATGACAAATGAGATTGTTTAATTATAAACATGAGTGTAGGTTTTCTGTAACTTCAATAAATCATGAAATAGTTTCTACACAGGGTAGAATTTTAATTCACCCTTTCAAGGAAGAACTCTAACCTATAATTTGCCATTATTGGGCACACAATGGAAAGATTGGATGATAAGGCTGAAGAGAGAACAGTTAGACGTTAATAAAAAGTCTTTTATTTCACTTTGCTATGAGAATTTTTATGACAATATTTAGGATATGCTGAACAGTTATACTAGTCCATTGCATTACCATTGCTGTAAGGAATATAAGTATATAGGTACTTGTTAAACAATTCTCAGAATCCTAAAGAGTGGAAGGCAAGATAACCATGAGATCTTTGGAAATGGAAATGTGGGTTAGCTTCCTAGAACCTGCTTTATTTGGTGTGATGAGCAGAAGAGCAGTCACAAGGGTTTTGGAGGCAATTGTCACTTAATTTTGTTATCACTGCAAGTATCTTAAGCCCAAATGTAATGCTGCATCTGATGATAACTGTTTTTATAAGCTTCCATATGATAAGTAGCTAAAGAAAAATCCTCATCGTATAAAAAATAATAATAATAAAAAAAGGATTATATATTCTGACAAAAGTTTGCATACAATTTATTACTTTCAAACATAGCATAAGGTAGGGAAAAATTCAGAGTGAGAGAGTACACAAGTTCTTTTCATTTTCTTGGTTTGTTGACTAGATTGTCCATGAATCAAAAAAACCACTCTGGCCAGAATTTTCAAATTTGTTTTCTCAAGATGGACTACTAAAATAATGGCTTAATTTTGACTTTTCATAAATATTCCAAGATTTGCAACATCCCTACCTGAAGTTTTAATGCTATTGATTTCTTTTAACTACCTTTCAAACTGAAAAATCTCTAGAAACTGAGTCTGCATTATGTAGTAATGGTAGTAAGGACAGTCTCACCCTCTAAAGAAGCAGCCTAAAATTCACAAGAGTGACATTCTTACACCAAGTATTGGAGGCCTGGTCTTCATGTTATTAATTGTTTAAATGGTTAAAAACTAGTTATCAGGCAGGGTAGAAAAAAAATAAATGAACCAGTGTTCTAGAGTTAGTGCATCTTACAAAGCTAAGTAAAGGAGTGGTCTGTATCCATCACAAAATGACATTATAAATCTTTGTACCTTGCAAGGCAATGACATGAAAAATTAGACTGAGCAAGCCAGAGATTTGTAAGCCTCAAAGGAAAGGTGAATGCAAGTTAAATATTGACATGTCAGCAATAAGGATTATAGCAATTATAAATTTGCACTAATGCCAGATGCTGTTTAATTATCATGTGACACTGACAGGTCAGTTTGGAAGATTGACAGCTGAAGGCATTTGCCTTATAGGAATTGTTCAAGATCTTTGGAACAGGCTCTGATCTCAGTTACAACAGTTCAGTTCCACACACAAATCTCCTAGAGTCAGAATTAATTTATATTTCCAGTGGCAAGAGAAAAATCTGCTGTGTCACAAAAGGAATATTTTCTTTCTTTTACCTAGAGTCAGGAAAGTGAATAATTAGTTATGCTGTAAACATATTTCTCTCTTCTTCCCTTCAAGTCACTCTTTTAAGAACTACACTAGAACAGAAGGAAATACTGCTAGATTCTGCCTGATAAAAGGGTGGGGAAGAAGTAAGGAATGTGTATTTCTATTCTAAATGGGAATGCTTTCATTAATCTTAGTAATAATCATAAATTTTGAGGTTTTGGGGTGTGCTCAGAAAGAATTAATATGTAGATTGAAGGAGAATTTCACTCTTTCATAAGTTAAAAAATAAGCAGTGATTAAAACAGAGTAGTATTTCTGGAGTACAGGGAAAATAGTATATTGAATTTCTCTGTTGAAATATAATGGGTCTGATTAAATTATTTATCTGGGAAAATTAATTCAATGGCTGCCATTTTGCTGCACTTACATTGTTCACTGAGCAATCTTGACATCTAAAAGCACACTGAAATTATGGCAGTAAATGCCTGCAAATGATCAACACAAAGCCCATGAATCAATTAAATTCTAATTAAACGTTAACAGACTGAATGAATGAACAGGGTTTGACTTGTGGAGAGGTCTTATCTTAGTCCCTCCACATACTGGTGCATTTCTAAAAGACTCTTTAAAATAGGATGTTGTGACAATCATATCTTTTCTCCCTGAAGCTGCATGAAAAATAAACCAAGCAAACAACTTAGTGACTTCAATGGGAGAAGATTAAAGCAAGTCTTGTCACTTTTGGACTTTCTAGATCATTCCTTTTCTATTTTCAGTAAAAAAACCTGTCCCAAAGCCCCATAGAATTCCTGATAAAGCTGCAATTTTCTGACAGACTTTTCTGTGGTTTTGGACAGTTATTAATCTGTTTACCTACAGTAAGATATGTTTAATTTTTGATATAGGAAATTTGTTGAAGTTCAACATTCTCTTAAATACTTTACTTCAGCTGTCTCAGACTATTTGAAGGAGCTGCTAGCTGAGTCTCAGCTGGTAAGTGGAATGACATTTCAGTTCTCAACAACCATTTTTGCTTCCAATCCCTCAGTTAAAGCTATACAGAAAATTACAAGGGATTGGGAATTTTGCCTTTTTTTTTTTTTTACTGAACATTATAAATTTTATGGAAAATTATTTCTAGAGGCTTCTATATGCTTCTATTTCCATGTTTCCCATTTTCTTACTTCCACTCTTATGGATTCACTAGTGTCACGGAATCAAAGTTTTAACTTTCCATAGCATTTACTATGTCTCTACTTGAATTCTAATTTTCAAGTTTAATTCAAATGTTAAATTTAATTTCTGGTAAGATGAAACATATAAGCACAGTATTATATGATTAAACTGTAATGTATCTGATTTTAAGCAAGAATTGTTGCCATTCTTCTTTCTTTATTGAAATTGGATCTTTCACTTCTCAAAAGAAAGAAATTTAAAAGTAACCTCCAAGACATTTCACATTGAAAAATATTTCATTTTAAAGTTTTACATTTACAAAATTAAACCCACTACAGCACAAGGACCTCTGAACTTTAGATTTAGGCCAAACTTCTGGTTTAGCATCCCTGGAAGGCACTGCACATGGTTTTTATTGTGAGGAAGCAAGTTTACATCAAGCTCATAAAAGAAGATTGTTGCTCCCTGCCCCGAACAAAAGCAGAATGAATGGTGACAGCCGGGGGATTCTTTTAAAAACATGCACTTCTAATCCTAATGTAGACATATCCTGTAGTGCCAGTCCATTATGTTCTTCACAATAAATGAAGATATTAATTGAGGTTTCTTTATGGCAATATACTGTGGCAGCAATACCACCCTGCAGCAACTCCAGAGAAGACCAGGGAGGAGACTGAGTCAGGGTCTTGTACATAGACCTTGAGCTTTGGAGAAGAAATACTGGTGACCCTACACTGCAGTAGTTAAACAGATTATTTTAAGAGCTTTCAGTGATCAAAATGTAACCAGGTTTTTGTATTGTCCTAAAAGTTTCAGTGTCAGTAATTACCCTAATGTTTGCAGGTATGTTGATAGAATGAAGTCAGAGCCCTCTTCTATCAGATCAAAAATAGATTAATGAGATGGCTCTGCCAGTTCTTTTTCTCCTGCACCAAAACTAACAGCATCATCATTTGATTTAAAACAAATGTAAGTGTACTTTCAATTAAATGGAGCAGACTGTATTTCTATTTTATTTTCTGAATCTGAATACACAAATCCAATTTGTACAGAAAACGAAGGACATTTCTCCAGTTTGAGGAGTTGTAAGGGAATAACGACACACATTTCAAGGACACAAACTTTTAAAAGATTGATCGATCTCAATTATGTTTTTAATTCCTGAGTGTGCTCATATGAAAAAAGTCATAACGAGATCCAAGGGGTTTGGCAACTGAGTGCTTCAGCACCTGGCATTGTTCATGGTCTGCATCACAAGCAGGCAGAAAAGTAGAACTCTGCATTTTTTATATACTGTAGATGTGTGTGTATATATATATATATATATATATATATATATATATATAACAGCAGCAGTAAGTGCCATTATGAACTTTCCAGGGCAGGGAAGAAATTTCACTCATTTCCAGTTTGGAAACAATTGTAAATAAAACTGGTTACAGCAAAAAATTTTGTTTGTTTTTTGATGTAAAAGCCATTAATCTCAAGCAGCCATAAGCATATCTTCACTGTTCTTCCAATCTTGATTCCCCAAGTTCTAAATATTTTTTTGCTTCTTAAAGAGCAAGTAGACCTCTGGTTTTTGGTAGTTATAGGAGTAACACCATTTTTCTAATCTACTTAAATGAATTGACCAAGAAGCAAAACAAAATTGTTGCTGTCTTTGTGGTTTTAAAGCCAGGAACATTTTTTCTTATTCAGAAGGATATAATTTTTAGCTTTTAAAAACTACTAAAAAAATTTGGAATATATTTATATATTTCAATAAACAAAATGGGCTCCAAAAGGACAAGATATATTCCTTGAGATGTTCTTTTCTGCCAGAAAAAAATGCTCTACAGAAAGCTGGGAACTGCTATGCTGGTTCAGACCTATCCTGTCTCTAATCATGCATGCTGTCTGAAATGGTGTCCAACACCAGTTTGCAGATGTCACATTATCTACCCCACTGCCATTTTCCTAAGCAGATTGAATCTTCTCCTTTTCATTAAGACCTGCCAATTCTGTGCTTCTGAGGCTGTGTCTCAGAGTCAGGATGACTAGAAACTCTCAGGAGCCTTTCCTGAATTGATGTATTGCATGTGTAATGTGAAAAGGATATTCAATAATCCACTCTACTGTGGATTAATTAGTATTTTTTTAGTTCTGTTTGTCATTATGCTACCACATTACTAGTCACATAATCCTCTAATATTTTCTTGTGGCTTTCTCTGGATTTGACTATTCATGAAATAATTTCTGAACTTCAAAGCTACATTGTGAATATTCACTGAATATTTACAAATATATTAACACTGGACTTTTCATGGGGATTTGAAACTCTGTACTATCAATCTGTTGTGTCACAACTGACCATTTACCAACTATTTTTTTAACTCTTGCCATTTGTGGGAGACTTCTGAGTAAAGCCTTTTTACAATACATAATTATTACTTTAAAACAATGTTCAAAGGATTCCAATCACTTCTTAAACTTGTTAGATCAGATATCCTGGAAGTGGCATCCAGAAAGCAAAATTGTTAAATACAAACATCTTAAACTGACTTAGCTTCTAATTAAGTGGAAAGAAAAAAAATTTAATCCCAGACAACTATTCAGCTTCACTGGGAGAGAGAAAGAAAAAAAAAAAAAAAAAGGAATGTATCCCTGAAAATCTTTTGTGGTATGGAATGAGCTTAGAAAATAATTTAACTTCTAAGCAATTTCCTCAACTTCTTTCAATGTTTCCTCAGTCACACTTAAATATACCAAAAAATGCCCTGAAAAATTTGGTCTGACATTTATTGTGCAGTTAGAATAATTGTTATGCACATGGCACTGAAATGATGAATAGACGAGTTTTACTATAATTTACAACTTTGAACACAGCAGAGTTTAGTAATGTCAAAGATAAGAGCTGAGCCTGACAGGTAGCTGAAATCAATGGAAGGCAGAGGCAAATCATGAGGTGAAACAGCTTTTCAAGCTTTTCATGTCCCTTTATGTGTGAAACACACTCTCACACATATTATGGGTTTTCAAATTACACGACCCATAATATTTCTGGGATCACTGTAGAAAAATGGGTAATGAGAGGAAGAGAACACACTGAGCAAATTTTCACCTTTATTGCATGACATGGAGACTTTTTACAGAAGTCAGGGAAAGGATTCTGCATAACTTTCTGCATTCTCTCTAGCCAGATAAGGCTAAAGAGAAAATATTTTTTAAAGTATATTATATATATACATATATGTATTCATATATTTTTAAAAACATTTTAAACATTATATTATTATTAATACTGTTTTCCCTGATTGCAAGGGTTACCGGAAAGTTATTCTTACCACAATGGTGCTTATGCAAAACCATCTTTCAGCATTCTTCCATTAGGGTTCCCACCAACGCAGGGCAATAATCAGCGGTGATGATACTCAAAGATTTTTAGCCTTTTATCTATTTGTCATATATTTGTAACTTTGTAGACTATTAATACATATTTATAATCTCTAGTACTTTTTCTGCCCTCTCGCATAGTTTAAAAAGTCCTTACTAATACATTCTTGAAATTCTGTTTAGTCTTGCCATTAGTCTAGCAAGGACACTTTGTTTTGCACCATATATCATAGACATAAGAAAGGGTAAGGCTAAAAGATCGGGGGGGAGGGCTTCAATGAGGAAGAACCTGGCGGAAAATTGCCTAACCAACTGCCTTTCTAATTGGATAATATTTGACAGGTATACTCACCAGCTAACCTTATAAAATTGTAGAAATATTGTATCATGTGTGCCTATTGCCATATTGTGCACCTTGAAAGCTTTCAATTAAAGACTGCCTTAATATTATAATTCTGAAACTGTTTGGAAAAGTTTTGTGTTTTATTCCAGGCAACAGGGAGCAGGTATTACCACTACCCAGTTATCAAGGGAGCATTTTTTCTTTATTCACCTATTCATTGCTATCTGTTGGTTTGCACTGGTCAGGTGCTGTGTTTGTGAAGTGAGCTTTATTCCATGAGCACCCAAACATCTGGATTACAAAAAGGTCTGGGTGGAGCATTTATTATCTGTTTGATATTTATTCTCTATTTATCCTCAACAAAATGGGATTCAGCTTGCTTGTCTGTAATTCCTACACACTACCATAACTGTAATGTTCACTGTTATAATCTCCAATTAAACTAACAATAAAATTATGTTTGTTGAACAATACATATTTCCCATGAATTTACGTTAGTTAGCATGAATTGATCTCTTTTATGTCCTCAACAGTGAAAGTGTATCCAACTTTTCATAATTAAAGATAAGTGCTCTAGGCTTATAAATATCATACCCTTCATACCAGTAATTATGAATATTGGCACAATATGAACTGTCCTTCAGTCTTCTGGATTTTTTTCTGCTGTCCCTGAGATTTATTACAAATCAACACTATCAAGCCAGAGATGTCATCAACCAGCTCTCTTTTGTGCAACTCTCCCAGCTTGATGATTTCAAATATTTATCGCCTCCAGATGTTACTTAACATCTTGAGTTATAAATAGACAATATCTATCCACCTAAACCATAGGCATATTAATTCTTTCCAAATGTAGGAGTGTTCCTAAACTCTTTGGCTTTCTTATTTCTTAAAACCTCTTAATCTTCTCCATATAGTGAATGACCTCTCTTTCCTAAGACTTCTATTGCTCTAATGAACTTAATATATATTATTTTATTGAGACTTTAGCACAGAATATTTCACTATTAATATTCTACAGTTGAAAAGATGTATTTTTATTTGTTGGAAAATGATTCTGTTTTTAACATTTTTATGTATTGAGTTTACCTTTTGACTTCGGCTTTAATTTCACTACCATACCAATATTAGGCAAGCAGCCAATTTGACCCCTCTGTCATTTTCAGAATCATATTTTTCATTAAATAAACTTTGTTACACATTCTTAATTTCATTCACATGGTCTTTTGTGTTCTGACTGCTGACATACTTCTTACTGAGAATTTGTTTTCTGGTCTGATTAGACACTAGTCGGGCAGTAGATACTAATGGGTTAACATCTTTAAAGAGGAATAACACATTATTTAAATAAATTTAGAAGGGGAATGATTGACATGATGTATAAAGGAAAGTCACAGAGATGTGAAGGAAGGCAGTATCACCTGTCAGTCTTGACAATTATAATTCCCTAGTCTAAGTCAAACCTCATATATTACTTGAATAAATTCTTTTCGGTATGGATATCTTAAAATTTTTCTGCCCAAGGCTAATGATTCAATAAGTGCTGGAACTGGTCCATCGCTAGCATTCTGATGCTGCTACTCCACACTAGACTGTAAACTTCCGAGTTTTACAGCATGGGGTGAAAAGCAACACATTCTATGTGGCATAATTATCAAAATAAATATGGAGGGGCTGTAGTGGTTACATGCTCTCCAAACTGCTCAAAACTTAAAATGATCTGTTGCAGGGGGTCTGTATTTTGCTTTGATATCCCTAATCTATTTTCCTGATCCTTAAAAGCATGCAGAAAGTATGCTGTTCCTAAAGACACGTGTGTGCATAATCATAAAGATCTGCTGAAGCACTTCTGCAAGTTTTCTAATTTGTAAATTACTGTCTCATTCCAGCAGATATTTATGAGGGTATGTAGTTTACAGTAAGTAAATAAACACTCTGAGGCTATGGGTCCCATTGCTAGTTCTATTCACGGTTTACATGTTGAAACATATGTAATGTAATAATTTTTCATAAAGGAATTATTACTGCTAACAGTTTGCCTTTCTATTAGCCTTTCACACACAAACATTTGTTAATAACTTCTTCCAAAATCTCTGACTGGCTAGGACATGCCTTTCAGACAGATGCAGCCTCAAAAATACACCAATTTGTCATCTCGGCTAGAAATATGACAAAATGTACAAGGGAGTGAATTTGGAAAAATGCAACAAAATGTACCTGAAAATTCAAAAGGGTGCAGATGTTTAACATGAAAATTGAACACCTGAGCTGCAACCAGCACATCAATTCCTTCTATAGATTTTCACAGTGTTGCTTTAGAGTGTTTCTTTCTAAGAAAGTTGGAGGTGATATGATTGTCCAGAATGAGAGAAATAACTGACAGTTCTGCTTTTAAGCAAAGTGGAGTGGTTTCTCCAATCAGGATGGAAAGAATCTTCTCCAGTCTGATTCAAGCAGGCAAGAATTCCCACAGAGTCTAAACCCATTTTCTAAAAAATATGAGGTGTGTCCAAAAATAAAGTTGCAAAATATTGCAGGCATTGAAGAAGTAGGAAAAAACCCCAAATTCTCTCTTTTTGTGCTAGAATCCATTTTAGGATGACTTAAAATGCGTTATTTTTATTGTAGCTAATCAGATTATAATCAGATTTGGCAATGGAAATATCACAATAGCAAAATAGGCAAATGTTATACATGACTTGGTAGTCTACATCCCACTTTTAAAATCGCTAATGGTAATTCATTCGTGCTTTTACAAAAATCAACCTGTCCTAACAGAGGAAACTCTGATTTTAAATTAATTCAGTTAGTTTAAAAACAAGTATAAAGAGTGTAAAGCAGTACCAATTCAGATACGTAATCCACTTCTGATCCTGGATATTAGCTGGGGGAAAAAAAACCAAACAAACAAAAAAAAGAATTATTCATTCCTGCTAGCATTATTAGGAAATTAAAATATTAATTTAGGCCTTCTTCATAGTGCAAATCCAAAGTCTGCGATAATTCTTCTTTTTTAAACAGATAATATATACAAAATAGGAAGCTGAAAAGTTCCTTATGAGATGTATAAATAAGCCTTTAATAACCTGTAAGCTAATAAAATTATTAGATTTCATTTTCTCTGCTTTGAATGGGCTCTCCCTAAGGCTAGCAATGAAATTGTTTCCGAGATGTTCTTTCCGAGGTGTTCTCTCCCGTGACACAGACATCCACGGAAAGGCTTGGGGACACCAGCATACCAGTCTACAAACCAGAAACCTGCTGCCAGGTTCCCCGTTTGCACAGCTGGATTCCTAGTGCAGCCCCCAGCTCCTTGGCTGGCGTCAGCCAAGGCAGCCCTGCAGAGGTTTATGGGGGGCGTGTCCTGTTACCAGTGCCCAAGCACTGATAGTGAGTTTTAGCAGTGGTCCCAGAGCTAAACTGTTTCAGGAATTCCAGGTTTTCAGAGTGGCTCAACATTTTACTTTGAGAAGGAAAGTTCTGCCTTAAAATAATTTCTTTTCTAGAGAAAAATACATTGTTATTCTGAGCGTTGTACTTTATATGTTCATACAGAAGCTTATTCAGACCTCTTCGCTTCTCTGCAAATGAACTTTGAGACTCTAGGTTAATCTCATTGTGCCGATCAACACAGAGAACAAGGTCCTCCCTCAGTTACACATGTCCACACCTCAGCTGAGGTCTCCACACCTCACATGGGTTAGTGTTACCTGCAGCCTGAGAAGGTGCTCAGAGGCAAGGATGAGAAACCCACGCCTTGAACTCCATCCACCACTAGCCAGTTGATCTGGAAGTGAAGGTGTGTATGTTTCCTCCATGAAATCTTTATCACTGTACACAATACGGGTTTTAAAATAAAAATAACACCCAGATCTTTCAGACAACCTCCTTATTGAAAAGGTTGGCAACACAAATGAGTGCATATAGCATATGAACAGATGTAAACACACATTTAGAAACGTTCAGTGAAATGCAATTTTCACTGTAATGTACCTGTTCATATGAAAAATTGAATATTTTAAATGTCTGGATAATCTTTTATTGTTTTAATTTCAGATCTATTTTACTATCTGTAACATAGCCATTTCATACAATTTTGAAAATGCTAGTGAGGCTTTTTAAAGAGGATAACTAATACCATTTTGCTTTTAACAAAGTGAGAATCTAAGAGATTATATATTTCATCAGTTTTTATAAGATAACTTTAATTTTCTTTGTAAAGCACCTTTTGACTAGGTAGAATGTATATGGAAACTTCATTATCCGACAATGAAAACATTTTTCTTTTTATGGGAATGCAGTGGTTTTTCTATTTCCCCAGTGGGATTTGAATTAGTTTAGCAAAATCTAGTTTACTCATAACAGCTGCAGCTTGCACCTGTGCAGTATTTCAGAAAATCATTAGGAATTGTATATTACTTTTTCATTGCTATGTTTTGGGGGACCCAAATGGGTAGAAAGTGGTTACCAAGACCTAATGAAAAAGAAACTAATGCAATAACAGTTTGAAGAGGTATTTATTTTTTGAGGTATGTAACTAAATGTACAAAAGAACCAAGTTTAAGGAACAAAATTGGGGTATTTTCACACCATTTTCAAAACTGAAACAGCAGCTAAGCTAGATATAGAATGTTTGATGCTTCTAATTTCTTTCAAAGTGAAATTTCAACCATTTTTGATTGTTTTCTTTTGAAAATTGTTGACAAAAGTCTTTATTCTAGATTTTAAATGTATGAACATAAAGAAGCCTGATGTGTGGTGAATCAGGCAGTGGGTAAATTAAATTCTCATTATGCTATGGATATCAGCCCTCAGGGAACCTGACTAGGGAGAGTGCTATGAGGAATTCAGAGCTTACTCTTGTCAGATGTTGATCTTCCCAACCTACACTGAAGTCATGGTGAGCTACAAGCACTCACTGAACCAAGGGAAGGGCATCGTGTTGTACCCAGCCCTGCCCTGGGAGACAAGGGCTGCCTTAGCATGAACCGCACCAGGCCAGAAAGCACGGGCTGCACTGTGGCACATGGAACGGGACAAGAAACACAGAAAGCCACAAAGACACCCCCCCCCCCCCAAACATCTGTATTTTTCTCCTCTCTAATATGTCTTGCTAACTGACAATGTCAGGTGGCACAAGCCATGCCATGGAAATCCAATCCTTTCCCTCAGTTCCCAATATCCCTTGTGGTGACAAAAGCATGAGACAATGATCAAAATTTCTAACAGTTTTTTAACACCATTCATAGCATTTTAGCATTTACGCAAGACAGAAAATAAAAATAAATAAAATGTATGTACTTCCATCCATTTCTTAAAGAGATCTGTGGCAAGCTGCCTTACAAATAAACATAAGTGCTTTCCAGCTTCAAAAAAAAAAAAGGACAGAATGGTTCCCTATTAAATGCAGATAGAGTAACAATCCTATTTTAGGTTTTCAAATGGCTACAAAGAAATCACTTAAAATAAAACATAAAAAGAATGAATGCTATTAAAGACTGTCAGTAGGCTTGACAAGTTAATGAGGGTTAGATTATGAGAGTATTATTGTTTTAGCAGAGTATTATATTCCACTCAGATTCTCCTCCTGACTTCATAGACAAAACTTGCTCAGAAATCTGTGCCAACTACTGCATTAGGTTAATGGGACCCTGACACGCAAAACAAGGCAATATATGCCTGTTGACCTACCACATGGGAAAGGGATACTGTAACTACAAATTCAGAAGGGACACTAGATAGTTTTACTTTTTCTTTTGAAATGTGAGAATGAGGTAAAGTGATTAAAAATGTCTAATACAATGAACACCAATTAATGAATTGTTATACTCCAGGAATGTACATCGTTGGTCCTAAATGAAATAGGCTTCACCTCCTCTCCCCACTTCTAATTTTCTCTTATCTTTAAAAGAGGTAGAATACTTCCTATAAGACCCAACAGCTGAGAAAATCTCATAAAAACACTGTTTTCACTAGTACTTCCTTGAGGATCTGAAAATATGTACCTCTGTTTTTCTTTCTTATCTTAAAAGCCAAATATAATGCTTTTGAGCCCAGGCATGTGAAAAGCACTTCTACAACCCGCTAATTTCATTAAGGTCTGGACAAAACAACCACAATTACTTGAGCTTTTGTTCAAAACCACAGCTGTGGCATTGTTGCAATTTCATTTCATATAATCATTCCGTGGCTAATGCATTCCTCTTGAATGCAGTAATTTACATTGAAATGTCTTCAGCCTGACAGGGTTTATAGCCACAATCTGAATTCCAGGAACTGAAAATCTGAGCTGTCTAGTCCAAGCCCCACAGAAAAGGCTTAGCAAGTAATTCAGAACCAGGTATGCAGAAGGTATGTCAGACACCCAGGGAAGTGGTACCAGACACCAGAGGACAGCATTGCCAGCCATGCTCCTGTGGCAGGGATGGCTGCACTGGGCATGCAGATGAGTTAAATGGGCAGTTCACTAAATCAATTGCTGTCTCAGCTCTCCTTCTGCAGCTGTGGTGGATTCAGATCTCTCTTTGGTTATGTGATCTATGTCCTATCTAGCTCAGATTTTTAATCCCTTCTTGGACTTTGGTTCAGCTGAAGAGTTTCATTCCGATAACTTTTTTCAGTTATTTAAGAGGAGAAAAGATTATAAGAAAGTCGACCCCCACTCCCACCTCCCTCATTTCCCCCCAAAAGAATGGCTGCAGGATCTGTCTTTACACATCCTATTTAGGCTCTGCTAAGAGTCATTGGCCCAGAAAGGGAGGATTACTCCCCTGCACTGCCATTATGTCATTTTTGCTGAAGAGGGAGATGGCTTTAAGAGTTTTTTCTGTATTTTATCATGTTTCTCTTTTAATTGTCACTTGTGTATGGGGTTATTGTTAGTGGGATGTTCTGGTTTTTTTACTGGCTGCTTATAGGTACTTACAGCCTCTGTGTTTCTATGCCTTCCTTATACGGCTGTTTTTCTGCATAATTAAGTACTAATACAATTTATACCCTTCAGTTTGGGCTTTATCTGATTTAACCCCTTAATCATTAACCATTCTTTCCTCTCTTTGGCACACAGCTTGTTTTACTTCTGTCTTGACTTCTGCACCTATTTGAGAAGCTCAACCCTACCCTCTTTTTACCTGGTTACACTTCTTGTCTCTCCTTCTCCTTCAGACACAAATGGACCTTTGTTCTCTTGTCATAGTTGAAATCGAGGGACTTCAGCCAATTTTTGCAATCCTTAATCAATGACTTACAGGATAGTCACTTGATTAAGGAGTGTGAATTTAGGATCTATAATGTGTGACAGTACCCATGAAGAAAAAAGGTTACACTATTCTTACTCCAGTTTCTTTTACAATGATTTTTTACTGTGTTTTATTTCTTACATTCATAGGATAAGAAAAATTTATATCTGGAAAAAATATTAGTTTTATGAATGTATAAATATTAAAATAGATTAGAGAGAGAAAAAAAGTGAGTTAGAATTGCAGAAAAAAACTTCGGTAAGTGAGTATCACATAACTTTTCAGGCAAAGACAATTATTAATAGAAAAAATTGAACTACACTGAACAAAGATTTATGAATGGAACCGTATGTGTGGCAAAAAGAATTTCACCTGCTTTTGTGGGAGAGTTTGGACTTTCAAGCTGTGTCTGGGCAAAGTGCCATTTTGAAAGGCTTTTAAATCATGTCAACAGAATGCAAATCAAGTAAAATGTGAAATACTGGTATACTAGGTACAGAAAATGTTTAAGCTTCATGCAACATTCCATTTTATCACAACACTGTAATATTTTTCACTTACCCATAGTATTTCAGAATGATAACACAAGTGCATGTGAACTTTTCCAATAAACTGTAGGGTGATCAGCTTTGCCTTGAAAGCAGAATTTGTTTAATCAGCCTGCACTGACATTTTGTGAAAGACTCTTGTGCCACAGTGTCCCGAGAGTGTCGTCTCTCTGGATTTTACTCTTGTTTGATCATTGCTCGAATGTGCCCCCCACCCCATTACTCCTTAAGCTATGCTCTGTGTTTTTTAACTGATGGTATTTAAGCTGACATAGCAGCTGAAATGACAGGCAAACAAAGCCACAGAAGCCCCTCTGCTTACAGCCAGCCTCATCCTTGACAGTTGCCCTTGTCCTGCTAATTTTAACTGTCATGCCAATTGGATTTTAGAACCAAAGCACAGATGAAATCAGTAATACAGAAATATTGTTAACGTTTTATGTCCACATTCCTGTTTACCAGGAGAAAAGGTAGAAAGAAATTCATGTTGCCCAGGCAGGTTTGAGGATATGGAGGTCATTTTGCCAGTAGATGTATTCACATGGAAAGAATACTATTAAGTTTCAGTCTGTGGAATAAGCTGATCAGACTGCACAGAATAGATCAAGGTTTTCTGTAGTAGCAAATTATAACTGTACTCCTATCAGCAGGGGCAGCTTCTACAAACCTCTCTGATGACCGAAAAAATACATGTTAATTTGCTTATGATAAACAATGTAGCAATTGTTTCTTCACTACCTCTTTCTTCTAAATTTTCTTACATGGAATTTGAAAGTTAGTTTGGATATAATTTGTTTCTAATCATTCTGATGGTTTCCCAGCAGTGTCGCTGAGAGTCATCATTTACTCTGCAAATATTTATACTCATTTAAATATATGTGTATTATATACTTGTATATATGTGTCTACTTAAAATTCAGTAACTTTTTTATTTCATTTTCATGTTTGCTGAAAGCTGTAAACAGTCTAGTTTTTAATAAACTGTTCATATTTATAAGAATGATCTAAATAAAATCCTGTGTTTCAGGTAGGCAGATGAAGAATACAAGTACAATTTCTTTCTTGTTAAGCTTACTGTACTCAGGGAATTCAATAACTCTGTGGCATCTGACATGAAAACGTCACCTGAGATCCTCTTAAGAAACAGGAAAATCGCTACGGCTGCAAGTGAAATTGGACAGGAAGAAAGTAAAAAAAAATTAACATGAAATACCGTAATCACATTTCTGTATATTCTCTTCCATCTCAACCACCAATTTCTTCTAATTAATCTGTTGAGTGAAATGGCATTTATTCATGACATGAACTCATGCAAAAAATAATCTGGCTCATGTCATTGGGGACTTCCATAGGAAATTTCCTGATTTTACAGGAACTATAAAACCTCTTGCATCTGTTAGGCTTAGAAATTTTCACTAGGAATTAGAAAATGAGGATCTTTAGTTTACATTTTATTGTAATAGAAATTCTAATGGCCAACTCTAATACATCTTCCTCTATGTTGTACTCCAAATGGGTTTGTGTTTATATGTGGTCTTTTGCTCCTCAATAAAATATACAAAAGAAACAAAACCAAGCCTTGAACAGTTCCTTCCCCATCTGTCCACAGAACTGTCATCTCAATCAGTGACTGACACATTCATGTGTTTCTGAAAATCCAAGAAACAGGCAGATTAGCAATTGCAAGCATGCTGGGTATAAGAGAGATATAGCTTTTTTCTTCATGATAGTAACAATATCCAATTCAGATCTGAGTTTATAGTAAAGGTGCTATCACTCTGATACTTGTTTGTATGGTTTCCTGATCCCTGTTGGACACTCCTGAATGAGATCACAATAGAAATTAGAAATAATTATTTAACTAAAAGAAAGGTGCTTTGCTCTCTTTCAGAATGTTTTTTAAAGGTACCCTTATGTGCCTGGATTTAGTTATTTATGGCAGAGGTCTATAGAGAAAGCTATTTTATGGATAATGGATTTTGAAGAAGTGGCAAAGATACAAGGTCAGAAAAAATATGACAAATTATCTCTTAGAAAGAAGGGTAATAAAGAAACTATGACTTATATGAGCAAAGTTCTAATATGGTCATGGTGCTGGCTGATTCTGCTCTTACGATATGCCAGATTAGGAGTCTGTCCCTCTAAATTTAAGGATTTCATAATTATCAAAATTGATGGACTTGCAAGTGTATAACTCTGGAGTAAGGAAGCAAAGACTCATTTTCCTGTCTATATACAATCTAAAGGATTCAAAGAAGTATTTTCTTGGTTTTTCTGTTTTACTTTGACCCTAATATATGAGGGAGGAAACAGTCCTTCCTACTTAAACAAAAAGTGTTGCAGTTCAGCTGATGGTAGTAACAGTTTAAACCTTCTCTTTCAGCATTCTTGTAAGCAGAAGAAAATGAAACATAAAGAATAATGAAAACCCTGGGGCTTTACTACTATGATTCATTTTCCTGCAGAGTACCACATTTTCAAAGAATGAAAATTTTTACAAACATGATCAAAATACACCCACTTAAACCATACATGTATTTTTCTTTTAGAGACAAAACTATGCAAGTTGAGTGATCATGGAAGTTCCTAGCAGCTCAGATAGGATTACTCCACTGAACTTTTCACCAAAGGAATCTGATTTAACTTGAAAAAGAATAAAAATTGTTTTTGACTAATTTCTTTTATCTTGTTTTAAATGTTGTCCAGTCCTTGAGAACCTGATTAATTTCCTTTTAAACTCGTAATGACTGGGTTAGAACTAGATATAACCGAATTGGTGCCTTCAGTTCCAGTTATATGTGGGGTTATAATATGTAAAACTACCATGCCCTTCTAGTACACAATCCATCTACCTGAAAGTTCAGTAGTGTCAGAGATATCTAATACAGCATTTTCCCAAGGGAAAGGGAGAGGAAGTCTCATTACTGCATTTTTCCAAAGTACCTATCATATAAAATCATAGAATATCTCAAATAGGAAGGGATCAATAAAAATCACCGAGAACAAATCTCTGCTCCTCACAGGACTACCTAAAACTAAACCAAATGACTAGGAGTGTCATCATGACATTCCCTGAACTCAGAGTGGTGCCATGCCCACTTCTCTGAGGATCTCATTCCAAGGACTGACCATTGTCTCAGTGAAGATCTCTTTCCTAATGACCAACATGAACCTCCCCTGATGCAACTTCATTCTATTTTCTCGTGTCCCATCAGTGGTGGCCAAAAAGAGATCAGCACCTGCCCCTGCACTGACCTCTTGAGAAAGCTGTCAGCCGTGATGAAGGCACCCCCAGCCTTCTCTTCTCCAGGCTAAACAAACCAAGCCACCTCAGCTGCTCCTCATGACTCTTGCCCTCCTTGCTTATCCTCCTTTGGATACTCTTTAGTAGCCTTTTTTCTTGTATTGTGATGCCCAAAACTGCGCACAGCACATGAGGTGAGGCTGCCCCAGTGCAGAGCAGAGCAGGACAATCCCCTCCCTTGCCCGGCTGGTGATGCTGTGCCTGATGACCTCCGGGACACGCTCGGCCCTCCTGGCTGCCAGGGCACTGCTGGCTCATGTTCAACTTTTTTTTTTTTAATATGTAATCACCCTCTTTTATACACTGTTGCTATTAGCATTGTTGCTGTCACTGTTTGTTCTCCTTAGTGCTGGTTTTTTCCAGTAAATTGTTGTCTCGACCCATGTTCTCTGTCTTTTTGTACCTTTCTTACCAGAGTGGGTGGGAAGAAGCGGAGCAGTTGCTTTAAGCTTAATTTCCACCTAATTTTAAACCACAACATATGCATATATAAATCTGTAGCCATTTTGGCTAAAAATCATCCTATTTCAGTACTGACTTTACAGCACAAAAAACAAATTACACCCTGACAAAATTCCTAGTGCTGCTCACAGACGTCTTTGGACACAGGAAAATATGTGTATGAAACACAAAATGCACAAAATGTAACTATCAGACATTGCAGTGTTGAGAATCAGTAATTTGCTAGCAAGAAAGAAAGAAACTGGGAAGAGATAAACTCCAAGTTCCTATTACAGAAATAATCATATATTTTCTAACAACTCTTGCATTTCTAACAGTAATTCTTTCAGATTGTCAGCTGGTGCTAATATCCATATTTCAGATTATGATGGTGGAACCATATAGATTTATGATCGAGGAAAAATTCTGTTTTACGGATTACAGATTATAGGCAGATTATACAGTTATCCGAAATATAACCCTTCACTATAATTTTATTTGTAACTAGCAATATTCAGTCATCCCAAGGTTTGTGGAATTTAAAATATATTATTATTGCTTCTTCTCCAAAATAGTCCAAAATTCGTGTGTTTTCTAGAAACATGATTTAATAGGATGACTTTAATCATCAGGATGTAAACACATTGTTTGTGATATGACTGCACTAATTACTATAGCAAGATTTTCATGTGCAAATACAAAGTTAAATTACATGGATTCTATAAAACCTTAACAGATTCTCCTTTACATTGTCTCTTCTAACTTTGGCATATTTACCACTGCTGTGGGTTGATTTACTTAGACATTAGCAGGATGATATGAATTTGACTTCAGTGAAGCCATGTTTGCTTGTAAAAGACATCTTTCCTTGAAAAATCAGAAAACGAATTTAAAACAAATAAATAAATATATCCACTTAATCTACAAAATTGAGGCCAGGATGAGTGAAGGGTGAACATTTGCTATCTATTGTCAGTTCTGCAGTTTCTACTATAGCAGCCAAAAAAATAGTCCACCTATAACGTACTACAGCACTTCAGTTTTAGTCCCAAAACTTTTGGGGTTTTCTTTTTTCTTTTTGTGTTTTTACTCTATAGGAAGTCTATCCTAGAATTTACTTCAATATCATTACAGTCACTTAATTCCCTTTGAGGTTTTTAAGTGGGAGGAGTCATTACAGCAGTACTGAGGCAATTTGGAAGTATATATTAAATACTTAGTTGAATCTAACAATCTATCATATCATGTCAATTGATAGTGTTAAACCACTAAAATACTGAGACATGAAAGCACTGTATCAATTCTTATACACAGCAGTCAGCTTTCAAACATACACAGGATCAAGGGAGAGAATTTTAAAAACAGACTTAAAACACCTGCAGGTTTTAGAAAATATGCTCTCTTTTTTTGCTCCATAAGCATCACCATTCAGTGATGTTACATGCTGAAGTAAGATTTCCATTAGCACAGACTGCTTATTTTAATAACTTTATTGGTGTATGGCCTATGTCAGAGTAAATTAAAAGGGAATTTCCATGATACGGCGCAGAACAGTTTTGTTTGATAAGCACACATTTGGGGGAGATAAGAAAGCATAACTGAAAGAAAGAATGAGATGCTACAATTTAGAAGATAAACTAAGATTTAAGTTTTGCCATTGCATTTCCATGTGAACTTGGACTTGTGCATGTCCGGTCCAACTGACTCAGTAGAACTATTAGAGTGATCTGAATGTACATTGTGGGCAAGATTTGTGCTTTTTGCCTTCTCAGGTAAAATGTACTTTGGAAAATAACAGTATTTTGAAAATGCAGGCCCACAGGCTATATAAGGACTTTAAAATATATTTCCATTGTCATCACTCACAGGCTGGACCTCGGGGACTATTGCAGCCTCCTTTTTACACTTTAGACCAGTTGTGACCCGTCTAGCTCTACAGATTTCAATTAATCTACCAGGAAAATCTGAGTTCATAACTCTAAGCCAGTAGAGAATGGTTTATGAGCAAGACAATTACTTCCAGTGACACCGGTTACTAAGATGGTTTTATCTTAATGTGTATTCTTGTAATTGACCATTAATTCCTTTCCCTAAAGCGAGAGGGTAATCCAACCACAGTCCTGCCAGATGTTCAGGCTTGGAACATTCATTTCATGGCCAGTGGCCCACTCCTCCAAGCCTGTTTCAGGGAGCCATTCAGGATTTCCTTTTCTTTGAAAATAGCTTGGTGGAGGCAGATTTCGTACTTATATAATGAGCTACCCTTTCCTTAGACAAAATTGTCATAAGCATCTGAATAGTGCAGAATTCCAAAGTCCCTATTACACAGCCTTTTTTTAACCAAATCTGCAAGAGCAAAGAGAGAAATATGAATTTAAAATTACTGGAACAAAAGCCTATATAACTTGCAATAAGAAACCATTAATTAAAAGGGATCATGAACCCATTCTTTTGATCTGCTTTACAGAAGTACTTCACACATGAATGTTTTAATTGTTGGAATCCTTCTGGCCAATTTTATTTCAGTAATAAAATATCAGTCTGTTTTCTTACCATTATTTTTTTCTTAACAGCACTTTCAATCTGTCAAATAGGTTAATATACATACATTTTATAATAGATGACTCAACACAGTGTAGCTTTTTAATAGGTTCATCCATGTACTAACAAGATTTTATCTACTGTGTAGCCTGAGGTAACAGCAAAAAAAGCAGGGAAGGTAGTACTAAGATGGGATTTAACTGGGTAATACCCATAACCCTTCTAAAATAATTTTAATGCTGTTATTCAAAGGACTAATCTCCTTTTGTTGTTTCTACAGTCCCTAGTGTGCAAAATTCTTTTTCATCACAAATGCTACAAGCCATCAACTGCATCACTGTAAAGTACAGCAATAAAAATGAGCAATCTTCAAATAAAAACTTCTATGCCGAAATTGTAAAATACTTGTTAAAAAAATCAATTTTAAATCTCTGAAAGAAACATGGCAGCTAAAAAAATACTGACTAAAGTTTAAAAACATCAAACAGACAGGTCCAGAAGAAAGAAAGAATTTTTGAAATTTCAACATATTCAGTTTTGATACTCTCTTTTGAAAATCTTAGACATTTGTATTTTATTCCTATATATAGGTCCAAATTGACATTTATTCCTATGAAGACAGCTATAATGTAAGCCATTAAGAAAAATTTGGTAGCACTTAATATGTCATCTTACATAACCTTTCTCTTTGACGTGTCACATCAACTTCCTCTGCAAAGCAACGTTATAAAATCTCAAGTACCTAAGGATCAAATGACCTAGGACCTAAAGCAGTGTCAAGACCAAAGAAATTTAAAACTTAGGAACAACCTTCTTACAGGTCATTTTTTTCATAGCCAGGACATTACTGGCTGAACTTTCTGGCCAGCTTTTCACTTTTCCTTCACCATTCTGGACAAAAAGAAAGACAAATTCCTTCCAAGGACACACATTTGGACAGATTTGACTTAGGAAAGATGGTCTGAACACACCTTTGTAGGGACAGACAAAGACAGTAAGGTCTGAACATAGCTCTGCCAGCCCAGAGGAAACTTGCAAAGGCAGATCATAGTGAGTAGAACTGCCACCATTTCTAAAATTAAAAATTGTGAATTGATAAGTAGGTGGAAGAGGTCAAGTCTTGTGAAGCTGTGATTCATTTAAAGTCAAAAATTTTGCTTTAGTTTTGAATAAATCTCTGGTAGAGGGACTCTAAGAACTTTTTGTGTTGGACAATTGCCCTACGCAAAACAACAGGCTAACTCCTGCAATGGGAAACAAATTTATATCTGTTGAGAACCAGGTCTTCTCCATATTTCTTTACTGCTTAAATGGTGCACTTTCCATGTTGATAATTACATTCTGAAGTCAGTTTTTTCCACAACTTTAGTGAGAAGAATTTGGGTAAATTTTAATTGAAAAGCACATGACACAAATTAAGTACTTAACAGATTTCAGTGAGGTCCTGTTAACCATTTGAAATATCTTTCTAATTAATTTCCACAATCTGGTTACAAGATTAAGTTCTTTGCAATTTCAGAATTTATAACAGATTTTTAACTGTTATATAAGAAGTAGAATTTTTAAAAATAGTAATTTTAATATGCTGTCAATACCGTAGTTGTAGAATATGTAAAATCGGCATAACAGTAGAAAAGACTGTTGTCAATGCCTAAAAACACAACTTACTATCACTGAATGCTGACGGATGGTGCATTGCGATGAAACACTACTAACTGTTTTACTGCAAATATAAATTTATCATTAAATGTTTCTAATTTTACATAAATTCCTATAGTTTTCCTCAACAGACACCATGTTTTTGTTTCCTTCTTTCTGATACAGGTTAAAATTGGAAATTTTCCCCAATTCTGCCTGGTCAATACTTGCAATTAAGAGGAAAGAAAGAAAGAGGGAAAAAAATGAATATGAGGAGTCCCCAGGCTCTTTGGGGGGACACATATGATTTATAGTTATTACGTTACTAATACCATAACAACAAAGGTAAAAGGTATTCCCTAGAGGAAAAAAAGCTCAGGCAGTTTTTATCAAGTCACTGTAACTCAGTGTTTTACTCTGTGAACGACAGCTAAACAAATGAGACATTCTAAGGTGCACTTTTTTCGGTTTGGTTTATTTTTTGTTTTTTAACCTCTAAGTGGAGTCAATGGTTTTAGCATCAAACATTTAATGTGACTTGGTCTCTATGCACCTGGATCTACCTAACTGGAAAATAACCATGGGGGTCTTCAAGATAATAAAAAAGAGAAAGAACACAGATAAAAGAGAATGGGACTTTCAGGTGAAGAAGACTATACAGCATCTTCCAGTGTTTATTCTTTCAATGAGGAACTGAAGAGAACAGAGATGCTGGAAAAGATTGAATATCTTGAACACTTGAAATCTTCAGAAGGTGTTCAAAATATTCTACAAGATTAGCAAAACTCTGTGTTCATTCCTTTCCACCATTGCGTCCCCAAGGAAAATGTATTTTAAACTGGAGGATGGTGGTAAGAATTTAGATCATAAAGCTTGAAAATGCTGGGCTGTGTTACTTACCCTATTGATAAAGTTTAGTTTTCTTCATATAAAGCTGATTTTCTCTAATATCGTAGACCATATTCTCAACCATATATTTTCAGAAACTCATTTTTCAATGTATGTCTGTAAACTCTGTCTCAATTTTTCTCCCTGAAGAGCTCTGAATCAAAACTCTGTCTTCTCAGATGTGATGGTGATGCATCAGTTTCATTTTTATTATTTGTTTTTGTAAGTTGTTTTGCTATGCAAAAATGGTTTAAGTAAAACTAAGACCAGCAGAGTTGTGATTCTCACTAATAAAGAGTATTATGCAAAGATTGCTCCTTTCAATACGTGTACAAAGGATTAAACTTTGTTATGACAGATATGGATCAGAAACATATTAATTATGAGTTTGGTTTCTATATTTTGGTATATACTTTAATATAAATACATTGATCTTCAGTCTCTAGGTGAGAACAGATATCCAGAAATGGGCTGGCCTTGGCAGGCTGTCGGACACCCACCTAGCTGCTCTCTCAGCCCCACTGCTCAAAAGGACAGGGGGAGAACACAAGATGGAAAAGCTCAACGAACAGGATAAACAGCTCACTTACCTATTACAATCCCAAGTATAACAGACTCAACCTGGGAAAAATTATTTTAATTTATTGCTAATTAAAACAGATTTGGTAGTGAGAAACAAGAGAAAATCTAAAATGTATCTACCCCACCCATCCCTTTACCAAGACTCAAATACACTCCTGATTCCACCTCTCCTCTGGCCCCCACCAGCACAAGGAAGATGGGAACGGGGGGCTGTGGTTAACCTGTCATTTTTCCTTTCTACTCTTCCTTTCTCCTCACCCTTTTTCCCTGCTCTATCATGGGGTATCTCCTGTGGGACACAGTCCTTCAGGAAATATCCTCCTGCTCTGGTATGGGGTCTTGGACTGCAGTGTGGACACCTGCTCCATCACAGTCTTTCTGTGGGCTGCAGAAGAATCTCTGCTCCTCTTCTCCTTCTGACCTCTGCTCACAAGGCTGTTCCTCACATCATGTTCCTCACCACCACACAGTGTTGGCTTTTCTTAAATATCTTATCCCAGATGCACCACGGTGTTGGCTGATGAGGTGAGCTGTGCCCTGTGATGGGTCTGCTGTAGCTGATTGGAGCCAGGTGGAACTGTCTGTGTCTTCTCACAGAGACCTCTGCAGCTCTCTGCTCTGGTTTCAACACCTGGACATGACCTATAGCCAACACAGCCCATCTCCTGCAAGCCAAGTACGGTCCCTTACCACTGCAATCACACCGCTTGCACAGCTTTGGACAATGGCCATGAGGAAGAAACGGAATCAAAGAACCATAGAATGGTGTAGATTAGAAAAGACCTGTAAGATCAAGTCCGACCTTTAACCTCGCACTGCCAAATCCGCCACTAAACTATGTGCTTCAGTGCCACATCTGTATATTTCTATACACCTCCAGGGATGGTGGTTCAATAGTTTCCCTGGGCAGCCTGTTCCAGTGCTTCACGACCCTTTTGGTGAAGAATTATTTTCTGACATCCAATCTAAACCTCTCCTAGACAAACTTGAGACCATCTCCTATTGTCCTGTTGTTTGTTACCTGGGAGAAGAGGCCGACCCACAACTGGCTACAACCTCCCTTCATGCAGTCATTAAGGGTGAAAAGGTCTCCTCTGAGCCTCCTTTACTCCAGGCTAAACAACCCCAGCTCCCTCAGCTGTTCCTTATAAGATGTGCTCCAGAGCCTTGGCCAGCTTCATTGGCTCTCTTTGGACGTGCTTCAGCACCTCATAATAATAAGCATTATCTATCCAACATGGAGACAATAACATAAAGAGATGCTGAAGCTCCTTTTCTCATCTGCCCTATTTCTAATTTAACAAGCGCACAATCCACATCTGATTCACATGGCAAGAACAAAGTCCAAATGCCTTATTCCTCATCAGAGCTGGCAAAGTGTTTGGATGAAGAGCTGTGATCAAGTTATTCTTGAGATACATGTATTTTAATAGAATACATTTTGAGGCTAAAACAAAATACCTAATCAGCAAAACCATGATTTACTAGTCTCTCTTTTGAGATTATTCTGAGCTTTATGAAGTAATATTTTCTAAAGAAGCCAAAAGAGAAAAAAAATCACTCAATTTAAGTAAAACAGAATGCAATTAGAGATGTAGCAAATGAAAAACTACCTAAGCGGTAGGAACCATGATCTAATTAAGGTTTATAATTAAAAATAAATTGAGATTGAAAAGGGGAAAATGCATCAGTATGCTTAATGTCAGAAGGAAATAGTTGTCAGATTAGTTACTATATTCTCAGGGGTAAACAGGCTACCAAGCAACAAAGATAGAGTAAGATATGGATGATGCAGATTAATATTGTATTAAATGCAACCAAAGGCATAGAAGAGAGGAATACCCTGCAGCTGTATAATATCAAATATAGAAATTAATTAATGACCATGGAAAATAATGAGGGGAAACAGGGAGTGAAAGAAAACAGCTCAGAAAATAGCAGTGGAGGACAAAATCACAAATTTCAGTCTAACAATACATAATGAGGAAATTTCAGTGATGAGCAGCAGTAGAAAATTAAAAGCTTTCTAAAAGATCTCAGATGCACTCAGTGATCAGCTTTTATGCAAAATTAAAACAATTGTCCTACTTCACTAGTTTTTTCACTAATGCTTAGATTCTGGAAATGTTATTCTAGATTTCCACACTTTCAACTTAGCTTTAAATTTCACATTCTCTTATCTCTGTTTGACTCTACCTTGAAATTTGAATTATACACCGATAAAAAATATTTAGGGAAAAATATGTCAGAGAAGGCCTTTTATCCACATACTGCTTAGAGCTTGGTTATGATTTTTTAAAAAATATTTTTCCTTGCTTCTTGGAATCAATATTCTCTTGATGATGCACAAATGATGATGATGAATGCACAAATTACACTGAAATGATCAGGAAACTAGGTAGGCCATCTTGACCAGGCTGAAAATGCTGGGCAGCTTTGGTCTTTTTAGACTCATGGGGTCCAACTCTCTTATGTTGCCCAGCAGAATCATATGCCTTGCACAGCTAGCTGTGTTTATACTTATTATTTGTTTATCAAGTGAACGACAAAGACTGCGATCCATCTAGCATACTAAGGATCAAAAAAATTGTGGATATGTATAAAAGTTATGTTTAAAGTTACTGTAATGAAGGGAAAGACAAATCTGATTCATTCATGGAAACCATCTCAGAAAAACAAAGATCTATAAAGACATAATATAGTGGGAAGAAAATGTGGCTAATACTAAATGAGTGTGTCTAAGACTTGGTCCTAAATATGAATGTAGGTGTTCTGCAGAGCTGTTCTGCAAGACAGCACATGAAGCAATATTAAGTGGTCTGGCCTATGAGGTAGGATATCAAAAATGAAAATATAGTGTGAATATTTACAATTTTTGTGAGTTTAAGGGTCTTTAGTCTGTTATCTACTTGAGAAATATGTGACCAAAGAAAACTGCACTTTTAGCAGTTCTCCTCTTCAGCACTAAAAATACATTTTTCCTGGTAATTTATTCTGCACATATCATTCCAGACTCTGGAGCCTGAAGTTCCAGCATGTCCTGCTTCTAGAACAAAAGAATATATATGTATATTCTTCAAGGAGTTTACTGAAAATGAAATTATAATATAGCAAATGATGGTGTAACCAATGAGGAATCAGGCAGAGGGGAGATCTGAGGGATGCAGAGGATGACAAATGTGATGAAATTGAGGAAGTGAAAAAGCATTGGTTAAATATTCATGTGAGGCACATGAATTGATCTGAAAATACAGTCCCCAAAATGTGCTCAATATAAGTGATTTTAACTTAAGATCTAGTAATTTATATAACTCTATAGTATATACATAAAACTATAAATACATATATAAAACAAGCTGATGCAATAACATAAATAGCTGGACATTGTTATTTCATATTTAGGAACAGTTAATATTTGTAGTCAGATATTCCTAACACCTTCACTCATCCAGGAGTTTGTTTTCTTCCCTTTGTATTTAGTATTTTTTTCTTAAAGGAGTGTCTGCAAAGATCACAGTTTGTCATATATTACCAGAAACGGGATTCATACCTTCAGACACTGGACATAACTTGAAACAAGGCTAATAAGCACCTCCATGAACCAAGAGAAAAAATTTCAAACCAATTAAAATAGATCTTAACCTACTAGTAGTGAAAATGAGTTTGTGTCTTAATAAAAATAATAATAGCACCCTATATCAAAATGTAACTGAATTTTGCTTCAATTAAAACCAAGAAGAGCAAGTCTATGGAACTGCTGAGTGAGACTTTCATTCTGTCCTTCATTCTCTTATTTCTAACATACTTATTAACTCTTTTAATAATAGCACCCATGTTTAAAAATTATCAGATAGTTGTAACAAATATGAGAGGACTAATGGATATAAAGGATTCTATCCTAAGGCAATGGCATATGCATGACATGTCCATCCGTCATGGTGATCGATCAGGATGTCCTTGCCACTAAGAAAACCTATGGATCTTTCTGGGTAACGCTAAATTTAGCTAAGACAGACTTGCTTAATACAGAAAGACTTGCTCTTGTTCGAGTGTGTACAGCATGCTTATTGGGGCTAGGATGCAACTGGGCTGCAGCAGATTACTCGCACATCCTAGTCCAATCCCTGCCCCTCTGATGATGAAGTTTGGACTATGTTCCTCATTAGGATGAAAAGTGTTTCTTTGATTACCCTTCCTGGGCTTTGTTCTCTCCTAATGAGAAATTAAGTGCAGACAATTCTATTCAAAATAAATATTTGTCAGATGTACAGCGAAGATGGAGTAAGAGTACACTCAGAATAAGTTTACTTAATCATTGGTTAGTGGACAACAGTATCATAGCAAAAGGAAAATCAAAGAAGAAAAACAAATCACTAAGTAGACACTTACCCTGCAAAACAGCATCTATGCTGACACAAAACAAAATCCCAGCCTTTTTTACCTAAAACTGCCCTTTTTATTTTCTTTCTTTTTATTTTAAAAGGAATTACAGATACTCAGGATGGGAAAAAACTACACTGGTGACAAATGTTATTCTATCATACTGATATTTAAGTCATCATCCTGAATTATCTGTAACAGGACTAAACTTCTAGCTAATATAAACTGAGTGGAACTTCAGAATGTTGAAACAAACTAAGCAATAGTCAGGGTCATCTTCTCTGAGTGGTATTTGGAGGTTGTCCAAGAACCCAAGGTCATGCCTGGGACTTTTTCTTAAGAGTGGTGCTGCTGTCAGTGTTTAACCTCTTATCTCTCGTGAGCCTTAAGGAAATCAAACTTAATCTAACAGTTTTCCTTTAAATGGTATTAATTGCAAGTTTAAGTCATGACTTGGAAATTCTCTAGAGAGACATCTTCATAATCACAGAATTTAAGGCCAGGCAAGACCATGACAGTAATTTAATTTGAGCATGTACATAGCCCAGGCCATTACTTTCACTTCATGAAGTCTCTGGTCAGCTTAGAGCATATGTATTTAAAACATTTAAACTTGACTTGAAAATACAAAGAAAATGCAAGCATATATTTTAAAAGTTACATTTATTAAAATGTGCACCTTATCTCCACCTTGGGCTTTTTTTATCTTCTAGTTTCTGTCTCCTGGCTCTCACTATGCTTTTTCTCCATTAAAGTTTCTCTATGGACAGAAATTTTGTCCTCATGTAGATGATGTCAAGCATTCTTGTTACACAGTGTGCTGGAATTCTGGTACCTTTAAGGCAACATTATCTTTTTAACTCATAAGTGCCTGCTTATGCTTACTTCTGTCCTTGCCAGAAGTTACCATTTTTACTTAGTGTATGTTTGACTTGAGATGAAAACTTTAAGGAAAGTTCAGGCTTTCTTGAAAAAGACTGTAAGAAAATTAATCATGTTTCACTTGGTAAAAAGTCTGACTTCTTGCTTCACATTGTAGGAGTTTGCTGGATTATGCTGTATCACTAGATGAAGTAAGGGTCTGAGGAGTTGAGAGAGACTAATGACTAAGATGAATTATAGGATCACAAAATATTAGGATTGGCAGGAATCTCTGGAGATCATCTAGTCTAATCTTCCTTCTCAACCAAGGTCATCTAAAGCAAATTGCTCAGGCCCACGTCCAGCTGAGTTTTCAATTCCATGGGAGGAATTGTTTCACAAATGCTTGTTAATGGTATTGTCCTCATTTTCTGAAACTGTGTGGCCCAAATGAAAAAATGCTCAATATTTTCCAGCATTCAAAGACAGTAAGAGCAGTAATTTGAACATATGATGTTATATGTAAATACCAGCATCCTAAAAACATGACACTGGACAACTTGAATCCTAATATATCTTTGGACCTTCATTCATGTATTGAAAAGGGGGTTGTACCATCCAACTCTGGTTTTACAGGGTTGTAAAATTCAAGTAACTTTGTCAAGTGCTCATACATTGCTGTGATGAGTTAAACAAGGACCTGCCTTTAATGACCATGAATTAAACTTTGAGTATAGAATTTGAATAGTATGTGTAATAACCACATTGTAAAGCCACAATATGGATAAAGAAAAATTTTCCTGTGTGCATGAAGTAAGCACTACTAAGCTTGAACAATGACTCAGATAATTCCGAGGGGAAAAATAGCAACTGTACAATTTAAAGCATAACATGACTTTGTAGATGGGAACGGAAGTAAATTAGCCCAGAATATTCTTTATATCAGTATCTCCCATCAACAATTTTGGGGTAAAGGGTAGTTTTATGAATTTCTGGGTTTTAATGTTAGACATCTTTACAGAAAACAAAGATTCTCTTTAAGCATTTTCTGAAGTACTTCCAAATCTGCAACAGCCTTTTGAAGTCTGAACAGCAGAACCAGATAAAACATTGGAGAAATATGGCAATACTAAATCTGTTATTATCCTTTTATATATGAGAACTGAAAGATAACTTTAATTTCCAAGTTTTGTGGGTTGCATGAACACATGTGCTCTGACATGATACGCACTTTAATTTGTTCTGTTTATAAGTCATCCTTAATGCAAGTCCAAAAAATGAAACAACAAACACTGCATTAAATATGTCAGCTAACTAAAGAGCTTAATTAAAAGAACCTCTGAAAGAAGATTTTTGTGTGTAATGCTTGGAATTGCTGTTTGGAATGCTGTAGACTGACTTTTCAAACTATGTCCAAGAAACATGGAAAGAATTTTAAGTACACAACAGAGCTTCAGGCAATTCTTTTAAAAATATATTATTATTTTGAGAGAAGACATTTCAGAAGATATAAAACAAAATAGAAAGTTGGTGAAATCTGATAAGAGAAAGAAGCTTTGTTGAAGTAACAAAATGTCATCTCTTCGTGGTATCCCTAATGAGTCTTAAAATTCTGTTTTGCAAACAGACTTGCATAAATTATATCTTCCCTTTCTCTCCCTCCAGAGCATTGTTTTTCATAAAACATGCTTGTTTCTCAAGCTTTTCTTTCTGTCTTCTTCAGTGATGACCTTAGAAAAAGTGATGGAGAGCGCCAGCATGGAAGACATGGACACAAGTTTACAAACATGAAGAAATAGTTACTCACCAAGGATAAGGTTTAATAGCAGCAAAGAATCTCAGAATCTTTTGAGGAGGTAAAAAGATAATAGAAAAGTATTTCCATTTTTATCTTTCCACCACTTCTTTTCCAACATCTTGTATTCTTTAGCTTATTTTCTCTCTTCTCACAAAAATTCTTATTCTCACTTGACTCCTCGAATTGGCCAGAAAGTGCAAGGGAACATTGTTGTCAAGTGACATGAGATATCATGTCACTTTTCTCAGTTTCTCTACAATTAACATGCATTATAGGTTTCTCATGCAGAAGGACCTAGATGGACCTATACCTATAGTGTGCATTGATCAGTCTAGAAAATAAAACTGTCCCAAGAAGGAGCTAATCACATGTATTGTGAAGAGTGAAGACTTTTTGAGTCAGGACTACTAGTATGTATATTAATTTATGAAATAGATTTCTCACACATTTATGTGAAAGAATATAGGTAATTATTCAATTAATGAAAGAATAGATTCTCTTGTGCTTATAATAAATACGTTTTCTTTCAACACTGTAGAATTACCTCTTTAAAATTTCCAGAATACTATAAAACTTGGTACCCTTTGTATTTTCTCTGTTCTTTTTAAAATCAACACAAAATTCTAGCAATACATAACCATGTAGGCTAGTTTCCATTATCAGTAAAACACCAATGACTGAATCATTGCCCTTTTCAGGTACTTCACAGAGAAAATACATTTTAGTGGCTATCTATTCTAGTGCCTAATTAGTAAAGAAATCCTACAATATCAAGATCTATTTCCTAGATATTCTAAGGCTTGATCTAAAAGCTATTCAGGTCAACAGAAATCATGTAAATTTAATAAGATTCAGGGTCCAGTGAAAAAAACTTTATAAAATAAATAAAATACAAGTGTTCACCTGTATTTGGCAATGCACCCAGGAATTGAACGAAGAAAACCCACAGTCTGCAAAGAGTAAGCTTGTAGGTAATAACTAATTGTTGCACTTCAACACCAAAGCTTTTTTCATTTGAAGTATCTTCAAATAAAAAATAGTTTTTTTCTGAAATAATAATATTTGGTTTCCCCTTCAGCTTTTAAAATATATTTTATCCATTCTGCTTACTGAAATAATTAATTTGATTAAACATTATGCTAATTTACCCAAGTGACAAGTCTTTACTGCCAGAAACAAATTAAAAAAAAGAATTCTGTCAAGAGTGTCTATACAAGTAACTAGTCTACACAAGATTTCAGAATCTTCCAGATCAATTTTTCAGTACTTGAGCAAGCCTCCATGGTACAAAAGATATTTAGGCTATTTGACTAATTCTGCTGTTGGGAACTACTTTTTTAACATCTCTATTTTGATACCTTCACTATATCTGAATACTTCCATACATATCCGGATGGCAATAAAATTAGAAAAAAGAGATGCAAACCCCCTTTATTCAGTCACATTCATTTTCCTGCAGGCCTACAGGATGTTTTCGACTGATGTATCTGGACTAGATTTAAATTATTCAAGAAACTGAGCTAATTGTCAGCCTAAATTTTTCCTTTGCATAGTGTGTCACATCACTCTCAGTTGTGTCCCACTGGACTACCCTAAACAATTCTTTTTCATCTCTAATTCTTATGCTCTCCAATACTCCTAAATGATTGTTGGAGTCCCTCTTAAATAATCTTAGCAAAAGTAAGAATGTGAAGTGTGTCCAGAATTTTGCCTCTGATAATAGAAGCAAAGAATTAAATCATTAATAACATGGCTAAGGACAATTTTTCTTTCTATGAATTTTATATAGCCGTGTTATTTTAAACATGGACTGAACAACAAATCAATAGACTGTGAAGATCATATTTTCCTTCTCTCTTTTGTCTTGGAAACCTTTATGGGGGTCTAATAGCAGCCTTTAAATACCTTTGAGGAGCTCATTGAAAAGACCTAGCCAGAACCTTCACACTGGTGTCTGGCAGGAGCATGACAACAAGATGAAACAAGAAGTTCTGGCTCAGTATCAGTGAAAGCATTTTCCCCATAAGGACAGTCCAGCAGGAAAGAAGGTTTCCCAAAGAGCTGGTATCATCTTCATCCTTGCGAGTTCTCGTGACCCAGATGGATAAAGTCCTGAGCAACCATGTTTGATCTCATAATTGACCCTGCTTTGAGCTAGAGGTTGAACTAAAGCAACCTTCCAGTCAGAGAATTATCACACCATTCTACATGAAACAATGAGGAAGTAACCAAGTAGGGAAAAAAGAAACAGAGGAAAGCAGAAAAATAAATAATTTGCTTAGTCAAAGTTTCTGGGGATGCTGTTGTCTTTTTATCATATACATACATTTAAGTAGTAAAGACATGAAAATAAGCTTTCATTCTCTAAAGTAACATGGTCTCATTATTATCATAATTGTCTCAATTTATCATCACTGAATAAAAGTTTAAAAACATATTTAGGTATTGGGGGAGAGTTTAGGATTTTCTCATAATTACCAACCATGTAAGATTTCTTGGTAGGACTCCCTCAGAAAGTCATTTGTAGAAAAAATAAGGATGCAGGTAACATATACATCGAGATGGCTCATTGGAGCATTCAACTCTCTTAGCCCTAACTATTGATAAAACTTGTTTCGAAAATTGCAGCGTTGAGCTATTAAGAACTCCATGTAAGTCATCATTATGCCTGAACTTTGTATTCTAAAATATGCAACATAAGTTCCTGGTTACGTGTTGTGCATTTTAATCCCGTCTGTCTCTGTGCTTGATCAGCTATTTAAACAATATTAATCACTACAGGAATTCAAGGAATGGAACGTTTATTTCTGCAAAGAATTGCTTTATTTCTTTCCAGTTAAGTTTCACTGCAATAAATGTTTAATTTTTTATTTCAGTGATAAAAGTGTAAGAGAAGATCCATAACAACTTCAATAATTTAAGGAGTTATTTTACATAAACATTCACCATTTTGTCAACAATGAATATAAATACAAACAAATTATAACATATCCAATTACACAGTTTAAAATTTTAAAATTACTTATTAACCTTAAAAAAAAAGCTTTCTGTAGTGCCTTGTTTCTGGTTACATGGACATTTCCACATATTCTTCGATTATTTGACAGAACAAACCCTATGCAATCATAAAGTTCAAGCTGTTTTTTCTCATATTTAATGTTCAGTCACATACATGACAGCTGTCTGACTGATGGTTATAACTGGGATGATACTCCTGCTGATACACCAGCAAGGAAAGAATTTCTCAGTGGTAGGCAAGGAACACTGAAAACTCATTTTCCATTAGATAAACACAATTCTGAATATACCTATACAACAGCCCCATGTATCAAATATTTTTAGAAGGGAAAAGATGCTATTTCTGCACATATGTACATATATGCATATATATGCACACCACTAAAGTTCAACAATAACTCTTTTGACTACTCTTGGTTTAATAGTTTCCAAAAGGCCTTGTTTGTCAAATGTACTCATTGTAATGAAAAAGAAATTTACAGATTAATACATCTGTCATTACACCACATACTTCCGTAACTCACTGATGAACTGAGAGTCAGACTGAGGAACAGTCACACTGATTGATTGCTCATTCTAAAGCAGCGTTCTCCTAAGCAATCTGCCATGGCACCAAAAGAGTGAATGACAGGAATGTGAAAGAATCTTTACCAGTGCTATCCTCCGTTAGTGCTATGGCAATGGCTCTTTAGGGAACTGGTCATTGCAAGGTGCACAGGAAACTGCTCTGAGTGTTTAGTTTCTGCAACTTACATTCACTCAGAAGGGAATTAAGAGAGAACATTAAGTCCGTGGAAGGCAAGCTCCCACTCAGGGATGTTGCAGACTTGAGAGCTAATGTGTGCATTAAATGTATTGTTTCTGAACCTTTCATAGATTTAAAGATAAATGCTTTTAGCTCTTAGCTGATGCCATATGATTATTTCTAAGGAAAAGAAGTTTGTGGTTATCTCAAATGTATCACAACACGAATTCACTGAGGAAAAACTGTTGATGTGCTTTTTCAATTCTAAACTGAAAATATATTGCTAAAAAGAGATAAAAATTGTGCTAGCTTCAGTAAGGAATCTTTTCTGTGTCTAACTCTCGTGCAAAGATTTATATGCTTTGATGATGCAATTACCTACTCTGAAGGATCTGCACAGAGACTGGAATGTTTGCTTCATTTTGTGCTTCAGTTTGGACTTGAAACATAAATATGTCAATAGCCAAGGCTCTCTCCTATGAGCCCCTCTACCCCTCACCCTCTAGTCTACTTGAAAGTGTCACACGTCTATACAATAGATCTCATTTATTATGAATTTATGATTTTTTGTCATGAATACCTACAGATGTAAAATCCTTGTAGATGCAAAAATCCTTGATTGCTGAATTACAATTTAATAAGCAACACTTAAAAGCTATTATAGAACATTACTGACTGGCCAGACACACGTAAACATTTAATGAGGAGTCAAGACTGCCTTACATTTGCTCTTAAAAGAACAGCTTCTTAAAGTAAGAGAAATGGAAATTTTTGAAAGTGAGTGTTTTAAAATATCTCAGAAGTGCTGTTAAAGAATATTTTTTGCTATAAAAGAATTTGCATATATATAGTTATTATATATAATATACAGATATTATTTGCAAAAAGAAAAAAAAAGGTCTAAATAATTTTAAACAATTCAGTTGAGGTTTAAACTATAAGGTTAGTCATCTCATTAAAAAATAATTACATTATAGTAAGGCAACTGTGAGTACACCAGTCAGGACTTTGATTATATTTCCTTCAGGAAAAGTCAGTGTGATCCTAGTGATAGTGTGCTGTCTCATGCTATCCAAACACCACTGTTAAGCAACATAAAGCTCAAGGATCTTCAGTGACATGGACCTACAAAACTGAAGCAGTTGTTATAGTGTCATGGGCTGTGAAAGAGAAATCATCTCTCTAATTTATCTGCAGTAAAAGGGAATCAAAAATTTGTAAGAGAAGGGGGGAAAAATAAATTCGATAAAATGTATGTTGAATAGAAAAATATAGGCTTTGTCAACAGCCTCTGATTCTGTTTAGCAACATTTGGTTTCATTCTCAGCTGAAGTGCCACATGAACCTCAGGACACTTCAGGCAGAAAGAACTAGCTTTAGTCTTTCAACACCTCTTTCTTTTATTGTAGAATGTGAGTTAGAGTAGTTAGGTAGTATAAACAAGCTCTAAATCTCATTAATCTTGCTGCCCATTCTGTTCCCAGCTGTGCAGTCTCCAATATGGCAATCATATTTTGCACTTAGGCAGCCACTATTTGCTCAGAAAGAAGAGTGATGTCTAATTTGCCGAAACAGTAGCAAATACAATATTGCCTTTACCATCCAGCACCTAAAATTACTAAGAGTCATGCTTTCTTTCTTTTTTCCACACATAATGAGGTAGGGGAACAAAATGTATGGTATATTGATTTCCCTGTTTCTAGAGATCAAGTTTATTTCCAATTGATTTCTTTTAGCCTAAATTAGAGATTGGGCAAATGGAACCTCCCACACAACTGTTCCAAATGTCAGCAAGGAGTTGTTGAACTAATGTATCTCCATGGCTATGACTGGAAAGGATCTTTGCTTCCCTTCACTACTTTGAAAGTGACAGTAATCATGTGAGAAGAATCATACTAACAGGATTTCAGACCAAACTGGCAGTCACTTCATAAGAAACACTAATCTCCAGAGATTTCCCACCAGTTAAGCCAAGAAACAGTGAGAAATATTTGCAAGCTTCCAGCTAACACGTGTGAGTCTAAATCTGCATCCTGGCCTGAATAAGAGCACTGCTTCCCCGGCCAGTTTTCTTCTGTATCTGCTCATGCCATGGCTGTTTCATGGCACCAAGAAGACAATAAAGCAAAATTAAAAGGAATGATAAAAATGTAATCAAAGCTGAAAATAAATACTATTAGCTTTCTTTGGCACTTCAGAACAAGTTTCTGAAATATAACGGAAAAGTGCTGTTGAATAAATAAGTAACAGTGGGTACTGCAATAATGAAAGAGAATGAATGTATAACAAATTACAGAGTATGTGTGAAAACGTGTTTGCTTTATATGTACTTGTAGACTGGTGAACATTAACAATAAATTGCTTTTTAATTCTTCTTAGATAAAGTTAACTTAAAAATTCACATCATCTGCAATATGTGCAGTGATGTACAGTTAGATAAATAACACATATTGTTATTGTCAAAAACTTATAAATTATTGGATGGAGATATATGACTAGGAAGTTTAATTAGAAACAGGATTAGCTCCATGAAAATAGAGAAAAATACAAAGAAAATAATTTCTAAGAAATGTCTATCATTCCTCAGGCTGATATGTTCAAGGTAGCTGTCACAGGATTGTCCCAATCTTCCTTGCTATAAATACAGCCTGTCAGGTCATAAGTACAGCCCTGCTCCTCTGTAACCCTTGGGCTTATTCTATTTGACTTGCTTGACTTGAATCAGATGGGTGAAAGGTTTTGTTTGCTTTAAAGAAGCAACAACAAAGAAAAGCACCCACCAGCAAGCAAAGGGCTGTCTAAGAATTATGTGACCTAATTGAAGTGCCTTTGTTTTCCAAGACAGTTATAGCAAATCAAGCTTAAATGTTGTTCCACTGACACCCAGCCTAGGTGTGATATAAAACCTTCTAGGACTGTTTATTGACACATAATAGGTCAACATAAAAGATACTTTTCTCTGGAAGAGGATATGTGAGATGAATGGGGATAGAAAATTAGACTATGCATATACTAAAACAAAACTGTTGTCAGAATAAAAAATTGGGTCATTTTCCTGTGGCTTGTAAGAAGTGAATGCACTGACCCAGGCATACGAGTGCAGGCTGGTTTCATCAACAACAGGCAGCTTTGTTGGGACACCATTCAGCTGTCACATTAGTTTGTTCTTCTACCAGGCAATTAAAGTAAATCAGTATCAGTATTGTAGTATCTACGTACACCAAATTCTCTTGTTCCAGATTGGCATGTTTCTCATGTACAGAATATTTTAATATGTAAAATTAGGCATACAAAGCCACTTAAACAAGTTTCAGTAGTTAATAATCATCAGAATTAGATCATGCCACACTACAACTCTCTCTGCTCTGCGGTTAATACCATAGTTACAAACAGGAGACATGGGCTCATCTGTTTAGGATTATCACATGGCATTGTTGCAACAAGAAGAGAAGTAGCTAAGCTGTGAGGAGAATATTTACATAAACTGCTGACTCTTTAGTAATATAAAATTAGCTGTCTTTGGGTTTACTATGATGTTTTATTTTTCCCTTTAATTCCTTTTTGCCTTGCTGTAATGTAAGATTACCTGGCTTCACTCGGTTATTGAATTCTCTTTGGGAAAAAATGTGAAACATGCAATGAAATCTATAATTTGGAACATAAGTAGGACATAACCAAATAGTCATTCTAATGTAATTTAAAGTTGCTTACCCTGATGGAATTAAAACATTTCATCTGTAAATTCAGCAGCTACTGTTATATATACATTGTAGAAAAGTTAAATACGTGTATTTTAGCCAATATTAATAAAACCAATCAACTACCCAAGCATCCCTTAGTTTCAGATAAATGTAGTGATAGAGGACATTCTAAGTCAACTCTCTGGAAACGAAAAAAGTAACCAAAAGTAGTACCTTCTCTTAGGGCATGTTGCTGTAAGAATTATAGTCTTCCACCAAGTTTTTCTACTCAAAGCTCAGAGTTGCTCTAACTTACATGTCCAATCTATGATGTGTCAGCTGTGTCTCATTATAAAAAAACCCACACCAATTAAACTGAGAGGTTTTCCATTGTCTATGTCAAGTCCTGTCTTTAATTCTCAAAATCTATGTTGGTTTTTTTTTTCCCACAAGGAATGTGTCAAAGTTATTTCTTGCGTATTTATGGTTATATCCAGTGAAATATTTAAAAGTAACAATAGCTAATATTATATACCTTGTAATAAATCATTAAACACAATTTTCCTGATAGCCTATACAGCATAGCTAAATATCTGGACATTTGTAAAAGGTAGGTAAAATTTAGATCTACTCAGTATCCCAAGTTACGGAGTGCTTTGAGTCTTGTGTAGTCATGTAACACGTAAAGATGGCAAAAGCTACCAGATGAATGATGAAGGAGGGGCAGGAGGTGCTCCAGGTGCTCCAGGCTGGGAATCCCCTGCAGCCCGTGGTGAAGCAGCTGTGCCTCTATGGCCCATGGAGGAACAGAGGGATGCAGAGATCCACCTGCAGTCCCGTGGAGGAGCCTCACGCCAGAGCAGGTGAGTGTCTGAGAGAGAGCTGTGAACACCTGGGAAAGCCATGCTGGAGCAGACTCCCGGCAAGGACCTGTGGACCTGTGGAGAGAGGAGCCCATGCTGGAGTAGGTTTCCTGGTAGGACTTGTGCCCCTGTGGGAGACCCAAGATGGAGCAGGCTCTGCCTGAAGCACTGCACCTGGTGGAAGAGTGACCCATGCTGCACCAGTTCATGAAGGTCTGTTGCCCATGGGATAGACTCATACTGGAGAAGTTCTTGGAGAACTGTCTGTACCACTTGTGGGGAGGAGGTGGCGCTTGGGAGGGAGGGAAGAAGGGAAAGAAAGGTGTTTAAGATGTATTTTAATTCTCATTATCCTGATTTTGTTAACAATAAATTCTTTTAATATCCCCTACTCAAGTCTGTTTCGTCTATGACAGTCTTTGGTGAGTGATCTGTCCAGATGTTATTTGAACCCATGAACTTTTGCTATATTTTCTTTCCCCTGTCTAGCTGTGGAGGCAAGTGATAGACAATCTCTGATGGGTGTCTGCCATCCAACCAGCATCAATCCACTATGCCTTCAATGAAAAGATAAATCTTTTTCTTTAAAATACACTATTAAAAAAAAGGGAGAGGAGAGAAGAGAAGAGGAAGAGAAGAG